>JAQFVV010006510.1:750958-936147 GCA_028023455.1 Epiperipatus broadwayi
ATCTTTCTATTGCTCCTTTCCATTTCACCTCAATTACAACACTTTTAAACAAAATAGGTGACATAGGGCATCCTTGCCTTAGTCCCACACCATTTTTAACTTTAATTGATTCTATATTCTCTAATTGATATAATATATATATATATATATATATATATATATATATATATATATATATATATATATAAAAAAATATATATATATATATATATATATTTATAATTTATTTTCATATAATTTCTTAATAATATCTATTAAAGCTTCATCCATTCCCAAATTTGCTAAACTTATCCATAATCTATTTTTATTTACTCTATCATAGTGCCCTCTCTATATCTATAAAACTGATATATAACTGTTTTTCTGCATTCCTACTCAAAGATCTTTTCTCCTGTTACAATATATATATATATATATATATATATATATATATATATATATATATATATATATATATATATATATATATATATATATATATATATATAAGCATTAAAACCAAAAATTAAATTAGTCAATAAATAATCAAAATTACTCAAAAGTTTCACTTCAACCAGACTAGCCAAGAAAATAAACTCGAAAACACTACCAATGGTTTTATTGCTTCAAGCAAACTTCTCAAGTGTAAAGAACTACAAAATAACAACATATTTAAACTAAACATTACCCACAATTTTACTTAATTTCCATACATCCTTAATATTAAAAGAACTTTAAAATAAGTTAATTGTTTCAGAATCAATTTTGCAGCAATTAACTTATTTAAAAGTTTTTAATATTAAGAAAGCATGGGAAAAGTAAGAGGAATTGTGGGAATTGTGGGTAATATTAAAGATGTATGGGAAGGAAGTGGAATTATGAATAATGTTTAGTTTAAATATGCTATTTTGTAGTTCTTTAGACTTGAGAAGTCTGCTTGCAGAAGTGAAACCATTAATAGTATTTTAGAGGTTTTTTTTTTGGTTAGTCTTGTTTAGTTGTGACTTTAGGAAAATGTATATATATATATATGAAAAACAGAAACAAGTTTTATATACGTAAAAACCTGCTCTCGCTTGTATATATATATATATATATATATATATATATATATATAGAACAAAAAAATATTAATGTCACTTAAGAGCACTTTCAACTTTCATCATAGTCTTTGTCAATTAATACTTTGAAAGGTTAACTTTCTCATAATTCTGTGATCTTCACATTTGCTGTCTGCCCATTGATTAAATCTAGCTTAAATTTATATATTAACATTGCTTCCTTGATTTTTCTTTTATATTATTTTTTTCAGTTTGCAATATTTTTACATTATTATAATTGAAATCAAAACCATATATACTTGATTTATTATGGTCATAAAAAGGGAAGCTCTTAAATTATCATTATCTTTAAAATTTTGTTTAATATTTTGAACTTTTTTTAATGACAACAAGTGCTCTTTTGTTCTTTTCTCCAATGTGCATCTTGACTCATCTATATATACACTTCTACACCTACACATCCATTTATAAATGGTACAATTTTTATTTGTAAATAAGGTTTTATGCACCATATACATTAAATAAATTAAAAAAATAACTTTAAAACCTTTTCTTTAGGATAAAGATTGGTGATTTAATTTAAGCTAAACTCTGATTATTAAAATCACATCTGTAATTTTAATAATGAGTTTTAGAAAAATGGTAATTCTTAAGAAAATTTATTTTTTCTTTTATCTTGAATATTTAAAAGTTGCCATGATGAGACTCTAAATTAAGCATCCTAAAACTAAATATTAAATATAAATAAAATAAGTACTAAAATATATAAATACAATTTTAAATTGTCTAATATACTGGTTTGTGGTAGATAAATTATTTCTTTATATGGGTAGAATTATGATTGTTGATATTGATCAAAGGAAAAATATAAAAAAAACCATGTAATTTTTATTACCCTATTCAAAGCATGAATGCCATTAATATTGTTTATTTATGCATTCATTCCTTTGTGATTCAGCATGTTCATCATGTGTTTTATAGAAAAGCAAAAAAATATCTATCTGGCTGACAATCTTTACACAGCCTTAATTTTTGGGTAGGGCTGATATTATAAGCATTCTGAAAAATCATGTTAGGGCTTACATTCTGGTTATGTCTTATTTTCATGGAAACTTGGTATATACAGTAGTAGTTGACAAATAGACATTTAATTATTTTAGTCATTGTTATAGAATAAAAGAAGAATGAAAATGATTCACGTGATCATAATCAATAAATGGCAAAGTTGATAAGTATTGTGTTTTCCTTTACTGTTTCATGGTTGAAGTATGCTGAGGAAAGAGTAATTAAAGCTATTATTAATATGTAATAAGTTATAAATGAATTATTTTTAAAATTATATCGTAAATTTATGAAAGTCCTGATGTTTAGAATTTTTTTATGAAAGAATAATGCTTTTGGAATAGTTGCAATTTAGTATGGTACTTAAGATATACGTTGAAAAGACACTTGTCGCAATTGTGATTTTGTGATTTGTACATAAAAATTAATATACTTTTTATCATTTAAATTTTTTTAGTAGTTTCTCTGAATATGGTTTATTATTCTTTTGCATATAAGAACTTGTCTTGAGCATATAAACGTGGACATACACATACTACAATATTTTTCTGTATCCATGATTTCCTCATTCATAGTTTTAATTTTCCGCACATCTAAAGAAAATTATTTTTTTATATTTTAGTTATTTTCTATCTGTTTATATATATATATATGTGTGTGTGTCTGTGTGTGTGTATTTGTTCTATACATTTTAAACAGGCATGCGTATTCACAGTCTTATATGTGTGGGTTTATTTAAAACGCGTGTTATGTTACAGTTTGTAATTATCTGTGAAGTACTCTATCTACAACATTACTTCGAACTAAATGTCACAAATATGGGATTTCTATGTATAGATTCGAATATTTATATATGTAAATATTTATATATGTAAATATTTACAACTTAGATTTGAATTCTTGTTATTAAAATTTGAACTTTTTATCCGGGTTCAATAAATATTGCATTTATTTTTTCAGGCAATTAACTTATAAATAATCTAACTAATTATTCAATCCAATACTGATCAGGAAAGATGTATCGAAATATTCTTAGCTAGAAGAAAAAGCAAGTGTGGAAAAACAACTCTACCTAAAACTTAAGAAGATTGATAATACTTTTATATATTTTTTTCTCTATAGAGATTTGTTAGAGAGGCCTTGACTCAATATAGGCTATTTTAAATACTATATATATATATACCTTATCATATACACATCCATATATATACAAAGGTTATGATAGGCTATGGCTGATGCATGAGTACATTTCATTATCATGCACACACAGTCATGTATATATATGCACACACACGCACAAAATGTATGATATGCTATGGTTAGTCTATGAGTAAACTGCACTTTGCTTTAAATTAATCAAATATTTTAGATCATATTTAATTAATGTCTATTTACATATTGTTTAAATCATCAAGGATAAACTTAATAAGAAACGGTGTTGTAACTATGGTAACTAGTAAATATAATATAACTGCTCCTTACATGTGTATTTTATTGCAAAAGTAAATCAATACTTTTGTACTTTTTTGAGGTGTGATATAAAGAAATAATGAATCATAATGAACAAATGGCAAAATTATTTTACAAATATCATTTCTAATAGGTTTTCAGTACAACTTTTGATTACACAACAATATAGATGGATTTTTTTTCCCTTGACACTTTAAATAAAAAACAAAACAAAAATTTTAATATTTATATGCAAAGATAAAACATTTTCTTTTTATGTTTTTAATTCTAAAATTGTATAATTTTAAACAAAAAAATAATCGATTGTTTATTATGTAACCATGTAAAATTATAAACATATGTATATATATTACAAATTAATAATTATTTACACAGTGTATAAAAATAATAAATATCAGATTCACAACTCTTAGTCAACAATAGCATTCAATTATTTTTGATATATATATATGTAAGTGTGTGTGTGTGCGTGTGTGTAAAGTTGCAATAAAATTTATTATCACTAGAACTGGCTATTCATCTCAGATGATGATAAGATATCAAAGTTTCGTTGGTAATTTGTATTGTATTTAAGGACCTTTAGTCCTTAAGCATACCATTTTCGCTACTGACTTACATTATATATGATTTATGAATGTTAATTATTTTTATAATTTTCTTCCATTCTGTTCTACTTTAAATGAACTATAATTTATTGTTTTTGAATATCAGTTTTATCTATGTTATAAATAATATGTATTTTATAAAGCGTAGATGGTATTGAAATTAAACTGAGAGACTGCAAACTTCTCAAGCGCTTATGACTATCAACAACTAATCAGATCATAAACACTGAGACAGAGAATTTAACAAGAAAAGGGTGGTTCCATCATCTTCTTTACTTGTCTTTCTATATATCCAAGCCAGTCTAAAGTACTTAGATCTGAAAGAGTGAATCTTAAATATGTTCACACTCAACTAACTGAGTTGATAGTCATAAGCGCTAAAGAAGTTTGCAGTCTCTCAGTTTAATTTCTATGTTATAAATGTAAATTATTAAGAATTTTAAACTTTTCTCTTACTATTATAATAAATAAATTGAAAGCATGTGAAGCACTTGAAAGAAAAGCTATAAAGAGTGCAAACATATTAAAAGCTTAGCACTTTCTTGGCAGGATGCCTCATATTCATAGAAATACTGAGCAGTGCATGTCAGAGAAAAATGACTTCAAATAGAAAATTAGGGAGACATAATTAATTACTGGTAATAATAACTCTATCATAGATGTGATGCCTGCTTTGACCTCTCCAAACACAGGGATATCTAAATAATTTGTATATTTTACATATCACTTTCATTTCTCTGTTCTGTACTGCTCAGTATTGCTATGAATATGAGGCAACCTACCTCAAAAGCACTAAGCTTATAATATTTTTGCATGCTTTATAGCTTATCTTTCAAGCACTTCACACTTTTTTAATTTATCTATGTTATAAATACAATTACAATACATTAGTTAATCAATTTAATGAGTAGAAGACAAATATCTAATCTTAATTTTGCAGGCATGTTTCTAAGTATCATTAGTCCAGTTGTATGTGATATTATTTATTTTATGCAGTTCATTATTCACAATGTGAAAATATGACACTAAATAGAACAACTTTAAATGCTTTGACAATAAATAACATGTGTATCCTTCCACTTTATTTCATGATAATATTATAATAAATGATGATTTTTTTATTCGTTCTCTGTCTAAATTAAGGATATTGCCTTTTATACTTAAAACAGAAAAAATGACTCCTAATCAATTTAATTATCTTATTGTTTTAAATTCAATTTTTATTAACACAGCAAAGAATTATTTTTTAGCTATGCAATAAACATTAACCCTCTTGTATTGCATTAACATTTTGACAGATTTCTTTGTTCTCACTAAATTTCAACTTTCAACATTCACTTTAATATTAAACCATTATTTTTTATCAGAATATAATAACTTTGACCTCAATTAATTGAATAAATATTTTTGTTTACAAATTAATTTAATTTTGAAAATCACATTTACTTTCAGAATTATTTAAAAAAGTAGATTTAATCAAAACAACACACTGTCACATCATCAAATTTCTCGTGGAGCAGATTCAATTTGCAAAATGAATGAAATCTTCATTTGGTATTTGTTTTAAAAATCTGAACACATCATTTTTAATCTCTATTAAATTTAAAAGTTTATTTTTTTTTTTTTGTAATTTTTACAATATTGCTAAATGTTATAATAGATTATTGTAGTGATGACATTTCTAGACAGTTGTATTTCCCATGACATTAATCTTTATGGTAATGTTACACAGAAAAATATATTCATTTATATTAAAAAATAAAACACTTCTGTAAAAAATAAATATGTAATAATATATATTTTTCATTTCTAATAACTATTACACAATTATGATACAAAAATAATTATAAACTTGTGAAAAAATCAAGGTTTTAGACCATCATAATATTTTCTTAAAGTAATCTCATAAAGATTGAGATCTCCAAATATGCAATGACAAAGCATTAAAGTATGGTTTCAAAAACTTTAAATTTCCACTTATTTGATTATACTAACATCTTTTGAATTTTTTTGACATTAAACTATTCAAAAATAAATATATGTGAATTTTAAAGTTGTAAAAAAAATGTCACAAAATTTCTCAGTAGACAGTGAAAACAACAAATTTAATTTCTAGACTTCCCAGATGTGAGTCCATCACTTAAATAACTGGTTTGGTTAAATTATTTATATTTGGAACAAAGTAATTTACAATATATGTGCTAAACATATATAATTTAAAAATATTCTTTAGGAATTTTTAAATCAAAATTTTTTCACATATTATTAGATGGATATATATATATGTGTGTGTGTGTGTGTGTATGTGTGTGTATGTGTGCGTGTGTGTGTGTGTGTGTGTGTGTGTGTGTAAAATAAATAAAATGTCCATTAATTAAAAACCAAAATTGTAATTATAAATGAAATAATAAATTTAACAGTTTACAAACTATTACACACAATCCTTAAAATCTGCAGAAGTACTTTCAGTGAATTTCTTCAACCTGCCTCAACTGCCATTAAATTCAAAAACCAAAAGCCGAAGCAAACGTCATCACTTCAAATTCCACGAATCTCATATTTTAATGTTAGCAGCTTGTCGATTTATTAAATGCATTTTATTTCTGTTTATGAAAATTGCCTCTTTAATTTTTATTTTACAATGGTTTCTCTCTTCATGAAGAATTTTTACATTTTCAATATCAAATTTAAATTTATATTTAAATGTTTTTTCGTGATCAAAGAAAATCGAAGGAGATATTAAATCACCATTATTTTTACTTTTTACATGCTTATATAATAATTCATGCTCCTTCAATCTTTTCTCAATACTGCACCTAGATTTATCTATATATGATAGCAGACAATCATAAAAAATTTGATATATGACATTACGTTTCTGCTTGACAGATATGAAAAACACAAAATTTAATTTCTAGACTTTTATATATATATATATATATATATATATATATATATATATATATATATATATAGGCTGCAGAAAGGAGTTTGCTATTAACTGAAAGGAAACCCTTTGATTCCTCTTGGAGGCCTTAAAGGAACCGAGCAGGGCAAATTCCTAATGTCCACTCCATACGTTCTTGTCATTGCAGCTGTTATTACTATGTGATTATTCATATAGTATATGAACATGGATGGGCTGCTCACCAACACGCATTAGCCAGCGTGGTGAGTTTATTGGCTTTTTACCTCTGAGTTTAAGATCAAGAAACACCATGGTCTTTCTTCTCAGTGCCTGATAAGGCAGAATGAATGTTTGTGTAAATGATAAATATTTTTCCAATACATATATACAATTATGACAGACAAAAATAAAGCATGGCCCTTATTCCCAGGAGGCTAAGAATCCCCTGATTGCAGACCCAAGCTGCCATTTGATGACGACTTTCTATTTAGGTACTTACAACTGCAGATCACTTTCAAGTGAAGGAAGATTGCAAGAATTAGAAGAAGAACTGTCTTATATTAAATGGGACATTATTGGACTTTGTGAAGTTAGAAGAAAAGGAGAAAAAACAATTGATTTAAAAAGTGGACATATACTCTATTATAAAGGCACACATATTGGAAATACAAGTGGAGTAGAATTCATTATAAATAAAAAGTGGAAGAACAATATTGTGGAGATTGATGGTGTATCGGACAGAGTGGCAAGATTAGTTATACAACTTAATAGCAGATACCAAATGCAGATAATTCAGGTTTATGCCCCAACAAGTTCTCATAGTGATGAAGTAGTAGAAGATTTTTATATGGATGTACAAAAGGCTTTTGATCAGAGTAAACAACATTTTAAAATTGTTATGGGAGACTTTAATGCTAGAATTGGTAGACAAATGAAAGATGAAATTGCTGTAGGTAATTTTGGTTATGGTAATAGAAATGAGAGAGGACATAGACTTGTGGAGTTTGCAGAAAAAGAAAAAAATTATATTATGAATTCATTTTTTGAGAAAAATGTTAAAAGGAAATGGACATGGAAGCATCCAAATGAAGGTACAGCAGAATTGGATTATATTTTGACTAACAGAAAATACATATTTCAAGATTGTAATGTTCTTAATAAAGTTAACACAGGAAGTGATCATCGATTAGTAAGGTGTAAGTTACGTGGTAATGTAAATTTAGAAAGACAAAAATTATTAAGAAAAACAATATTTACAGTTGATATTCCTAATCTTCAGAAACATTCTAATGAATTTAAATTAGAACTTACAAATAGGTTTCAAGTGTTAGGAGATTTTGAACATGATACAGATTTGAATGAAATTAATATGAAAATAACTGATACACTTTTAAAAACTGCAACTAACATAGCTGGTAGAAAAAAGCAGCAATTGACTAATAAAATTTCTACTGAGACTAGAGAATTTATGAAGAAAAGAAGGAATATGAAGATATACAAAAATGATGCATTAAAAAAAATTGAATATCTCAAATTTTGTAAAATGGTACGGAAAAGAGTTGAAAATGATATAAGAAAGTATAACTGTGAAATAGCAAGGAAAGCTGTAGAAGAAAATAAAAGTCTCAAAAATGTTAAACAACATTTTGGTATTGGTAGGAAATTTATATCTGCAATAAGAAAAAAAGATGGAATTATTACTAAAAAGAGAGATGACATCATGAAATTGGTAGAAGATTTTTATCAAGAATTATATAGTAATAAAGAACAAGTACCTCCTATATCTATTACATCTTCCGAATTTCCCAGAATTTTAAATGAAGAAGTGAGACATGCAATTAAGTGTATGAAGAAAGGAAAGGCTCCAGGAAATGATGGAATTATAATTGATATATTAAAAGAAGCAGGTGAATAAATAGAAACAATTTTAGCAAAGCTATATACCAAATGTCTAAATGATAAAGATGTACCGGAAGATTGGAAGAATGCAGTAATAATATAATTATTTAAAAAAGGTGATAAGGAAGATATTAGAAATTACAGACCTATGAGCCTTTTATCAGTTTTATATAAAATTTTTACCAAGATAATTACAACTCGTCTACAGAGAACTTTGGATTTCCACCAACCAAGAGAACAAGCTGGATTTAAAAGTGGTTTTAGTACAATAGATCATATCCAAGTATTGAGAGAAGTCATAGAAAGGACAAATGAATATGAGTTGTCATTATGTTTTGGATTTGTAGATTATGAAAAGGCATTCGATTCTATACACATTTCTTCAGTGATTAAAGCATTGGATCATCAAGGTATAGATCCAGGATATTGTCATATTTTAAAGAATATTTATAAAAATGCAACAGCAACAATTAGATTACATAATGATACTGGAAAAATCAACATTGAGAAAGGTGTAAGACAAGGTGACTCCATATCTCCAAAACTCTTTACAGCAGTGCTGCAAGAAGTATTTTGTGGATTAAAATGGGAAACTAAAGGAGTGAAAGTAAATGGAGAGTATTTAAGTCATTTAGATTTCACAGATGATGTAGTTGTTTTTGCAAATAATGCTTCAGAGCTGCAGGAAATTTTGCAGAAGTTAGCAGATGAAAGTAGAAAAGTAGGACTAAAGATAAATGTTAAAAAGACTAAAGTAATGTTTAATCGATTTGCTCAAAATATGAAAATAAAGATTGATTATGAAGAATTAGAAGAAGTTAACAGTTATAAATACTTTGGTCAGATTATTAATACAGATGGAAACATAATGGAGGAAATTAATCATAGAATTAAACTTGGTTGGAGTGCTTTTGGTAGAAATAACTTGATACTAAAAGGAAATATGCCTATGTGTTTGAAAAGGATGGTTTTTAACAAATGTGTTTTACCAGTTCTTACTTATGGATCTGAGACTTGGACACTTAATAGAAGAGCAATACAGAGATTTCAGGCCACTCAAAGTAGTATGGAGAGATGCATGTTGGGAGTAATAAGAAGAGATCGAAAACGCAATGTATGGGTAAGACAACAAACAGGTGTTACTGACCTTATTGAAAAAATTAAAAGATTGAAATGGAGTTGGGCTGGACATATTGCTAGAAAAAATGATAATAGATGGACAATTGAAATTTTAAACTGGGTTCCAAGAGATTGTAAAAGACCCAGAAAGAGACCACATGTGAGATGGATGGATGAAATAAGAAAATGTGTAGGGGTGTTGTGGAGAAGAGAAGCTAAAGATCGGAGAAGATGGATTGAACTTGGAGAGACCTTCATACTGCAGTGGATTGATAATGGTTGATGATATATATATATATATATATATATATATATATATATATATATATATATATAGTATAATATGACTCAGATTTATAGATATATATATATGATACTATATAGATATATATATATATATATATATATATATATATAAGTATATGCCCAGAAAAAATATATTTGGCCTCATTAAATCTAAATTGATTTAAATAGTTTTAAACAAAATATTTTATTAATTAAAAATTGTAAAGTCATTTTATAATTAGGAAGGTAGAAATAACATTATTTTTTATAAAAGTAATTAAATTCTATATAATCAGGTCAGATAATTAGAACATAAATACTTATGCTATTTAGGAAAATTATCATCTTTTATTTTGTTATAATTCCTTTTCAATGGTAAGTTTTGAAAAGTCTATAATTGGTCAGTATGTCATGGACCACTGCAAAGTTTAGAATGATTCTGCACCTAATGGATAGATCTTGTAATTGAATCATAATGAAAACTGATAAAGCAGCTCAGTGGACTATAAATAGGGGTCTTTTACAAGATCAATTAGTATTCTTATATTTTGATTCTTCATTCATTCATTCTTTCTTGACCTACAGAAGTAATGTTGAAATATGACAGAGAAGAGAAGGCTGATATCTGTTCCATTCTGACCAAGCTAGAAAAATGTGAATTTATTTCAATTATGAAGTAAAGAAGTAGCCATAATACACTAAACAACAATTACTTTGATCATATTATCTAAATTATATGTGAATTATATGCCATCTAATTTTAAAAGTGTCTATAACTCTGATAAAAAGACCAACCATCATTCAGTGATAAAAAACACTGTCAGATGGTGCCCATTGAATAAAATAGAAACCTGTATCAATTAAGGATGTTTTACATCAGCAGAAACAATCCAGAAACTTTGCATAATACCAACAAAGATAGCTATGTTATACCTATTATGCTGCAAAATATCTACATGTACCTGAATTCAGAACATTAACCTTTAATGTTGCAAAGAGTAATTTGTATGAACTTTAATAATATATTAGTATGATTTGATCTCACTAACAATAGACATTTAATTTTCTATATCTGTACATTTTATTTCCATTGAAATTTTATGATTTATTTTGTATTTTCTTTTGTATTATTTTGTTAATTATTTAAAACAAGAATTAATAATGATCATTTTCACTAGCTCACAACTTATTAAGAATTACAATAACAATTTGATCATTAAATTCAATAATGTGGATTAATGGCAACTTGATAAAATGAAGGCTATGTAGATAAATTAAATAAATTATAAAAGATTCTATTTTTTAGTTATAAAAGTTTACAGTCTTAAAAAAATAGCCTGATAGGTTTAAATGATATTTATGCATATTAAATTATCTTAAGCTAATGTACTATTATTTCTAGCTGTTTTGTATATGTAAAGTTTTAATTCTCCTAAACTGGGTGAGATGCAGATGTTTTCCTTGCCACTCACAGGTGACTAAGTAGTTTGAGCTGTATTAGTTTGATAAATGTGCATTCCTACTGTATATCAATAAGTTTTGCATATTCTTTGATTTTGTATAGATAAGTGTAATGCAGATGTTGTTTACCTGTGACTTACACTTCTTAAGCCATCCATACCATTGAAAATCTGATGATGGAAAGTCCAACTCCCATGCTGATACCAATAATTTTATGCCATACCCATGTTGATTTCAAGTAACTCTGACCCCTCATGTATTGGACCTTATTCATTTAAATACATACATGAGAGATGGCAGTATGCAGGATTAATATGTAATATTTGAATTTAGGCATTCTACATACACCTGGAGCTTAATTGTATGTAGTAATGTGTACCAGTGATATAAGATAGTTTGGATAGATAAAGGGTGCCTAAAAGTCTGTGTTCAAATCCCCTATATTTACAAATAAGCAATTCAAATATATACTGTTAATCAAAAAATAGTGACTCTCTATTCATATTGAATGTTGTGATTACTCTTGTGTTTCAGAGAAATGATTAAAATTCCATGAGAATTTTGTGGGCTGTCTTATATTTATGAGTAATTATCAGTGATAAAAGAAAAAAAAACAATATTTATATGCATAAACAGTAATTATCACTTTTTTCTCCATGTTATGGATATCAATGGCTTTATAGGTTTTTTAAGATCAAAACATATCCAGATATAACACTATCAAACAAAATCAAATAGTTTATTAAGATTACTAAGACAGTGTATAAACAAACATGATGATACATCTAAGTTGCTTTTCATTTAAAAAATAATTCTTAAACTAATTTACTAAACAACTATTATTTTTAAATTAGAGTCTTCACTAATGATTACCCTTTTTCCTCCACATTTTAAAAATTAACTAATTCATTAGTTATTTAATATTGCTCCATATTTTTTGGAAAGATTTTAGAATATTTTTTTCTAAAACAATACATATCTCAAACAGATAATGGCAGGTGAAATATTGGTACCACATTACTAATAATTACAAATGGACAAATCAAGGAAATATAACTTTTTATATCACTTATACACACAATACTTTATTTTAACCCATCCATGTATATGAATTGATACAAAAATGCTATATTTTAAAATTTTCCCAAAATTAAAAAAAATAATAATTTATTAACAAAATGTGACTCTTAAATTCATATTAAAATATATTCAAATGATTTTAGTTAACAAGTACATACATACAGTATTTTTGCAGCTTTAAAATATTTATATCCTTGGACTCTAAAATTTGTAGATGATAACAAATTTTCAATATTGTAAATTGTATTTCATGGAACAAATAAGTTTCATATATATTGTTATGGTAACTTACAAGTCAGGTCCACAATAAATCAACTTTAAATAAATTTATAAATAATGCCCATCTTGTGTAACATCAAAATAAATTGGCATTGAGAATGCTATTTACAGATTTATTTAAAAAATATTCTTTATGGATCTGGCATGTAAATTATCTTAGTAAAACATTCTGTATTATTTGATCCATGAAATAGATTTATATAATTAGCAGTACATAAGATTATTTAATGTTTCATCAAGTTACTAGTCTTATAAATTGTGGTCACACAAACATGTAGTACAGATAGTCAAAATAAAAGTAATATAGCACATGACCCTATTTCTTAAGCTTGTAGAGGAATTGGCAATCCTCATTGTTTATGTAGTACAGATGTTTTCAACATAGTTATACAGATTGCACACCCAATTATGATGCTATTTCATTAGTAAATCAAATTAATTCTATAGTCATTAAAATATGTTTAATAGATGGCTATAAATAAGTAAACCTCATTACAGTAAAATGTTTCTTTTATTTCATTAATAATCATGTGATTTGTGTTTGATTAATCTATAATTATTTCAACTTATATCACTGAAAAAATACAGCATATTTTCCTATTTTTGTATATTTATATTTGGAAAAAAATGACATTGAATTTCTAAGTGGAAGGAAAAAAATCATTAACATGTGATATAAATTTTGAACAAGAAGTAGTAAAAGAAAGAATTTACTCAGTAAAAGTAAATTGCTGTTTTCATTTATTGTTTTAAATTACTACAATTTTAAAAATTCTAAATATATAAAAGTATGTTTTTGCAATATGTTAAAACAAATTTAATGTTAGTAATAAATAAATGTATACAACATAGAGAATATATATGATCTATATGGAAAACTATAGATAATAATTTTTTTCAATATTTAAATTTGCAGTAGAATTTGAATGCTTTTAAAACAGAAGATCTATTGTAAGGGGGTAAAAAATATAATAGTGTTATTTGGTTGTGATGGTTTATAACATAATTAAAACATTAAACAATTTTTTAATGATTTTTATTTTTTAATTTACTTTTTGCAAAATTATAGTTATAGATGATATACTGTGTAAATATATATGCAATGGTATATAAAAATCCCTAATATATAAAAATATTATACATTTTTGTTGTTTAACTTTTGATTACAACATTTTCAGGAGAAGAAATATATGTCATTTCAACAGGGTGGGGCAAATGGTTAGAAAAATAATCTTTTTTCGAGATGTAGTTTCACTGGAGAAGATACCCTAAAATTCTATAATACTTTAACTGTTATTTTTTAATGAACTGCGAATATATTTTTTATTTAAATGAATAAAACTTAAATAATGCCATATATATATATATATATATATTGTACCGGTAAAAATCACCATGCCTAATCACACACAGTAATCCGAATTCGAACCCAGTCCACGTCTAGGAATAAATTCCAAAATGCAAACTAAATTCAAACCCAAAACCCTGGCATGACCCACCGATGACAACATTACAACGGTACGGGGTTCTCCCTTTACTAGCTCATCGAAAAACACAGACTAAATTACCTACAATCAGCTATTTCATAGATATCTTATAGTCGGGATATTGGTACGGCTAATAATTTAATGTATATATTTAAGTTGTCGATACAGACAGCAGGTGATTGACTAGATTTCGAGAGTAATAATGCAAGAGAGACAAAATTAGGTTAGATAAATTTTTAATAAATTATTGAAAGCATTGAATAATATTATTTACAGGTACGGTAAAACTCTCATATGTATTTATAATAAATTGCTGCTAGTCATCAATAATCGGTTTGTACTGATTAACAAACTCATGCCAATATTTATGTGTTTAAATGGTTGTACAGGTTGGTATGAGAATCAGAGTAATTGGAGCACTTAAAATATTTATCTACTAGTTTATATTAAGTTGTTTTATTTTAATAGTTTCAAACCATTGCGCATACGGATAAATGGGAGGCGGTTTTATATAAAAATATGATATATAATACTGATGTACTGATGGTTGCAGGGATTAATGTATACTACAAATAATAACTTGCGGTGCATTGACGGAATACCGGGCGGCTTGTACTTTGACAAGTCTTAATGCCCCCAAGTAGATCCGGGACACTACAACCAGCCGGGCTCATTTTCGAACCCCGGTGATCCAAGAGATTACCTGGAGAAGAATTTCTTTCTCTCCATGTGGTAGTAAAACGAGACGCCAACTTAGGCGAAGGTAAAGGCATTGCCACAGTAACATCGAGGAAGAGTGATCGGAAGTGGATTTTAAAACGAAATTATATAAAACCTTTTCTCTCCGTAACATTTTCTACGCAACAGTCCGATATAACTATTCAATAAAACATGGCGAAATCAAACGATCGCAAAAGTAATAATTAATTAATTTTACTCTGAAACCCATAACTCCCCAGATTGTTCGGAAGGTAATAATAGCAAAAAAAATATTCACTTATTATTCTTACTCCGTAATAATATATAAAAAAGATTATAATAAAATTTTAGACTATTTTAAGTATTTGAGATTTGGAGTATAGATTAAAATATCATGACAAAGTAAAAGAAACAATAAAAATACTTGAATATTTCTCAACTCAACATAAATGAAACGATTTTTAATTCGATACAAGAAAATTACTTTTAAAATGAATATAATAAATATTATGAGATAAACTTTACTGACTTTAATTAGAGTTGAGAAATATTATTATTGGCATCGTTTTGTTTGTAAAATAAGTAATAGTAAAAATATAAATGTATTCACAAATGGATTATTAGTAGGCACAAATATTAATAATTATCATCTAAAGACTAGAGCACAGAAATATTAGAGAAGAAATTTACTGACAGGTTTTAGTGTAACATTTTCAAATGGAAAGCAAGAAATTTACATGCAATTACTTTGATTAACAGATTAAATATAAAATTATTACTGAGAGGAAAGTTAAAAAGTTCATGTAACAAAAGTTACCATTCTTTCTTCGTCCGGTTTTCTTCTTGCGGTGATATGTATGAAGAACGTAGGCGCGCATTTTGAATTTCTTAGAACGGCATGGTTAATTTAAATGTTGGAATTTGGAAGACTGGAAGCACGGAAAACATTACAGATCAGCGGTACGAAAGATTTAAATTGGCAGAACAGGGATCAGCTTCTTGGACTTAGCCCATCATGATTGCAGTTTACCGGGCAACTTCTTAATAACGGTTGAAGTGATTTCTCTGGAACAACTACTTTGCTGTAGCTTGAGACGATCCAAGCACAGCCAAGTCAAAAGTTAGAGTGTCTATATTATATTTAAGATGGCTACGGTTGACCTTTCTGCCTAGTTTTTGTTCATAACTCCGCCTCCTTTGATTTCGGCCTCCAGCAATATCTAATTTGACTATACAATAGCATTTGCCTTTCTTGATAAGAGTTCTACGTTTCTCATTTATTTTTAAATTTAATACATGATTCTAAATTGACAAAACAATTACATCGGAATTCGTGAATACAAAAATATACATTCATTATCTTAATTTATCGAAGTACAAATTAATTATTCTATACATTTGTACAAGTAAGATTTTGATTAAAAATACTGATCAAAGGAATGTGACTTTTGATCAGCATTTTTAAATGACTTTGTATAATTTGCAAAATTAAAATTTAAAGAAAATATACACGCAATTGAAACTTTTAAATTGAGCTAATATAAATCCACAAACCACACACACACGAATATTATTTATCATGATTTGTGACATTTATACTCATACTCTTTACATTAAATTCTTTTTAAACAAACACAAAATAAATAACTTAAAATCTATGTGGCTTGGAATAGAAAAAGTCTCATTGCGGGTAAATAGTGGTTTAGAATTACCGTTCTTAAATGACAATCATGAAACTAAGATCGATTCTTCGATCTGTCTGTTTCATTTCTTCCTACTTAAAAAAAAATAACAAAAAAAAATGTTTATACATATTTTACTGACTTACATTTCATTACAAAGTTGATCGACTTTGGAGAACAGTCTGGGTGAGAGTTTGAACCTAAACATGGGTGTGGAATGATACATTTTATCAATCATTTGTATATTAATGTCCATTGGTCTTTACTCATCATCTGAAACATTTATAACATAGTGGTCGTTTACCGGGTTATCCCAAAATTACTGTTTGTTTTCTATGTTCTCCCTGGGTCAGGAGGTATATAAGGCTTTAATTGTCTCGCGTTGTAATGACTCTGCTCCCATTCCCTTTTTGTTGGAGACAAATCCCCATAATCAATCTGGTTTAAAAGCTCAATAGTTTTTTCAAACGACATGGGGCAGCTTCCCAGCATCATTCTTTGTACCCACGGTGGTAAATTATGCACAATAATCCGGATAATGTGCTGATCAGTGTACTTAAAAGCAGTAAGGGATTTAAGTATTGTCACTTGGTGAATGAAGAATGCTGCATAACCCTGTCTGTTGTTTTCATTATATTTTTGACTGGAGAGCTTGTGTAAAAGTCCCTCCTGCTTCTCTTCACTCCAATACCTTTTTAAAAGGGCATTTTCATAACCTTGAATTGTAATCGGTGGGTTTTTCAATAATTTCCACCAAGCCTTCGCGGATTCCTTTAGATAATGGCTGGCTACTGTTATTTTCTCCTTCTCGGTCATTTGGTGTAAGCATAAAAATTCCTTGACACTATCCAAATGTACATCTGGATTTTCTCCGGGGTCGCCTTTAAATATTTGAATATGAATGGATGACCCAAAGTATGGTATATTACTCATCCTCATTTGGGGATTTATCGTCTGTTCTACTTTTATTTCTTTTCCTTTGATAGCAGTTTCCCTTGCCACTATTGGTTTTTCAATTTGACCCTGCCTCTCAGTTTGCATCTCCAACTCATCATTACTAACTTCTATCTTCTGGCTTGTTTTCTCTTCACTGACTTCCTCGCTCTGAATTTCCAACTCCTTCGGTATGGTTTGGTCATCTTCTTCCTTCTTTGTATTTCTATTGGATTTCTCTTCCCGATCTGGTTTACCATCAATCCCCATACGTCCTTCTTCAATTCTCAACATCCGCTCCATCATAGCCATCATAAGTTTTCTATCTTCTCTCATCTCTTCGAGAATCGCGTAAAACTTCCCATCATCATCGTGCTCCCTCTGCTTGGCATTCTTCTCTAATCGTCTACAACTTTTTCTTTTATCAGGATATTTTTTAAAAACAATCTCATGATCACTGGATGTGTCTGATGTTTCTGCACCATTTTCAGATGATTTACTGAACCCTTCTATTTCTGCCATTTGGTATTTTTTTTTTTTATTAATTATATGTGTGTTTTTTTTTTTTTTTAGCAGGTGAATTAGTTATTCGCGAAATATTTTTTTATTTATGTATATATTCATAAAAGATACTGATCCCTGATCCTATATGCCAAATCCTTCCCCGCTGCTGATACTGTTCCCACCTTTCTCATCCAGTTTGTGTGTCTTCCTTCCTTTCTTTTCCGCCTACGTTCCGATTGATTTCTGTTATATAACCCCTTTTCACTTTTCCTTTTTTTTTTTTTATTTTATTATTACATGTATATATATGATATGATAACGTGTATCTAAATTATCAATAAGGAGAGAGAAAAACTTTATTTCACCCAGTTCGAACTATTCTCCTCAGTCCTATAAAACAACATATTAACAATTAGTATATAACACAATAATATTCTTATAATACTGTCAGTAACTCTCTCTCTATATATATATATCACCATTTCTCTCTTTTATAGACCAAACAAAACTCACCACTGCTGTATGGACAAACATATTTGCTGACAAATTTATTTGAAAGGCGCCAGCCAGCAACATGTGACCAATAGATAATTTAATCCACTGATCCCCAAATATATACTTTTTACGTGACTTAATAAAATCATTTGATTCAAGAACATAATGTTTTATGTAGAGCGTTTAATATTAACGCTACTTCTGCGGGGTTATCATACAATTTCAAGTTTCTATAACGTACGTGTATATACCGTTAACACTTTGACGACTGTATTTGGCTGATTGGTTTTATACAAAAAAAAACTTAACCTAAACGGTTACTCTACTTAATATCGGATAACACATATTCCGGCCAAACTTTATTCAACTGATATTTATATTATGCACTGGCTTTGATAAGATTTCTATATTAAACAATATATATACACACATACACGCGTTTATTTGTAAGACATGAAAAGTAATCCTACTTTCTTTGCTTTATTTTTTTCTTAAAAAATTTTCAAACAACAAAACAAAATTGACTTGCAAAAAGATTTATGAAATAACATTCGTTTATTTTGAATTAAATAAACGCACAAAATCGATACAGGTTTTCACTTGCTTTGAAACTATTCTCAATATTTTTGTCGTTAAAACAAAACTTCAAAATCGCTTTCACACTTTTTTTTCAAAAAAAAAATCTCATTATATTATCTTAACAATATTAGAAGGCAATCTATTCAACTGAAACTACTTGCAAGCACGGGTGAAAAAAAAATTAGTATATTTGGCTTACTCAAAACATCGTTTTAAAACTGCGCATTTTAATAACGCAAAGTATATATCTCAACGGTATGAAAAAAAAATCGAATATTTCTATAATTTAATATTTACTCTTGTTCACTCTGCAGGGTGTGGGAGATTTCTTCATCAGAGCACCACGGAGGGCGTCCAAAATTTTGAACACTGTACCGGTAAAAATCACCATGCCTAATCACACACAGTAATCCGAATTCGAACCCAGTCCACGTCTAGGAATAAATTCCAAAATGCAAACTAAATTCAAACCCAAAACCCTGGCATGACCCACCGATGACAACATTACAACGGTACGGGGTTCTCCCTTTACTAGCTCATCGAAAAACACAGACTAAATTACCTACAATCAGCTATTTCATAGATATCTTATAGTCGGGATATTGGTACGGCTAATAATTTAATGTATATATTTAAGTTGTCGATACAGACAGCAGGTGATTGACTAGATTTCGAGAGTAATAATGCAAGAGAGACAAAATTAGGTTAGATAAATTTTTAATAAATTATTGAAAGCATTGAATAATATTATTTACAGGTACGGTAAAACTCTCATATGTATTTATAATAAATTGCTGCTAGTCATCAATAATCGGTTTGTACTGATTAACAAACTCATGCCAATATTTATGTGTTTAAATGGTTGTACAGGTTGGTATGAGAATCAGAGTAATTGGAGCACTTAAAATATTTATCTACTAGTTTATATTAAGTTGTTTTATTTTAATAGTTTCAAACCATTGCGCATACGGATAAATGGGAGGCGGTTTTATATAAAAATATGATATATAATACTGATGTACTGATGGTTGCAGGGATTAATGTATACTACAAATAATAACTTGCGGTGCATTGACGGAATACCGGGCGGCTTGTACTTTGACAAGTCTTAATGCCCCCAAGTAGATCCGGGACACTACAACCAGCCGGGCTCATTTTCGAACCCCGGTGATCCAAGAGATTACCTGGAGAAGAATTTCTTTCTCTCCATGTGGTAGTAAAACGAGACGCCAACTTAGGCGAAGGTAAAGGCATTGCCACAGTAACATCGAGGAAGAGTGATCGGAAGTGGATTTTAAAACGAAATTATATAAAACCTTTTCTCTCCGTAACATTTTCTACGCAACAGTCCGATATAACTATTCAATAAAACATGGCGAAATCAAACGATCGCAAAAGTAATAATTAATTAATTTTACTCTGAAACCCATAACTCCCCAGATTGTTCGGAAGGTAATAATAAAAAAAATATTCACTTATTATTCTTACTCCGTAATAATATATAAAAAAGATTATAATAAAATTTTAGACTATTTTAAGTATTTGAGATTTGGAGTATAGATTAAAATATCATGACAAAGTAAAAGAAACAATAAAATACTTGAATATTTCTCAACTCAACATAAATGAAACGATTTTTAATTCGATACAAGAAAATTACTTTTAAAATGAATATAATAAATATTATGAGATAAACTTTACTGACTTTAATTAGAGTTGAGAAATATTATTATTGGCATCGTTTTGTTTGTAAAATAAGTAATAGTAAAAATATAAATGTATTCACAAATGGATTATTAGTAGGCACAAATATTAATAATTATCATCTAAAGACTAGAGCACAGAAATATTAGAGAAGAAATTTACTGACAGGTTTTAGTGTAACATTTTCAAATGGAAAGCAAGAAATTTACATGCAATTACTTTGATTAACAGATTAAATATAAAATTATTACTGAGAGGAAAGTTAAAAAGTTCATGTAACAAAAGTTACCATTCTTTCTTCGTCCGGTTTTCTTCTTGCGGTGATATGTATGAAGAACGTAGGCGCGCATTTTGAATTTCTTAGAACGGCATGGTTAATTTAAATGTTGGAATTTGGAAGACTGGAAGCACGGAAAACATTACAGATCAGCGGTACGAAAGATTTAAATTGGCAGAACAGGGATCAGCTTCTTGGACTTAGCCCATCATGATTGCAGTTTACCGGGCAACTTCTTAATAACGGTTGAAGTGATTTCTCTGGAACAACTACTTTGCTGTAGCTTGAGACGATCCAAGCACAGCCAAGTCAAAAGTTAGAGTGTCTATATTATATTTAAGATGGCTACGGTTGACCTTTCTGCCTAGTTTTTGTTCATAACTCCGCCTCCTTTGATTTCGGCCTCCAGCAATATCTAATTTGACTATACAATAGCATTTGCCTTTCTTGATAAGAGTTCTACGTTTCTCATTTATTTTTAAATTTAATACATGATTCTAAATTGACAAAACAATTACATCGGAATTCGTGAATACAAAAATATACATTCATTATCTTAATTTATCGAAGTACAAATTAATTATTCTATACATTTGTACAAGTAAGATTTTGATTAAAAATACTGATCAAAGGAATGTGACTTTTGATCAGCATTTTTAAATGACTTTGTATAATTTGCAAAATTAAAATTTAAAGAAAATATACACGCAATTGAAACTTTTAAATTGAGCTAATATAAATCCACAAACCACACACACACGAATATTATTTATCATGATTTTGTGACATTTATACTCATATTCTTTACATTAAATTCTTTTTAAACAAACACAAAATAAATAACTTAAAATCTATGTGGCTTGGAATAGGAAAAGTCTCATTGCGGGTAAATAGTGGTTTAGAATTACCGTTCTTAAATGACAATCATGAAACTAAGATCGATTCTTCGATCTGTCTGTTTCAATATATATATAACAAAAAATAAACAATATATATGAACAGGCGTTTTACATATAAATAACATTTAATTGAATAATTAAAAAAAATCTAAAGAATTGAACAAAGGAAGTAGTTAAAATTAAAACAATTTAAGATTTTATAGTAAATTAAAAAATCATTTCAGCAATAAACTACTTTAAAGCAGACTGCAGAATATCAGTAATTATTTAAATTTGTACAATTTTAAACATTTTAATATTCAAAGACCGGTTATTTTTTTCATAACTGCTGTAAAAAATGTTTAACAATGCTAAAACAATTTTTAGTCGTTTAATATAATGTTTACACTTTGTAAATTCTTATTATATATATATATACATCCATATCATTTTGAAGTTTGCTATTATTGAGATATAGACTATTAAACAGAGGGCGTTACTGGATATTTGTAATTGTATAATGGTTTATATCTTAGTACATATATATATATGAGTTGCATGTAAAATAGTCACTAAAATTTTAAAAGTCACAAAATAGTCTTGTTTTTTTTAAATATTATTTTATAGATGATTTTCATACCAGAATTAGAAAAAAATATATTATTATTATTATTATTATTATTATTATTATTATTATTATTACGATAGAATGACAGCCTGTTAAGCTAATTGCGCAGTTAGCTTAACAGGCTGTCATTCTATCGTAATTATAATCGCACGACGTTATAAAATAAATGCTTATTATTATTATTATTATTATTATTATTATTATTATTATTATTATTATTATTATTATTATTATTATTATTATTATTATTATTATTATTATTATTATTATTATTATTATTTGATGTTAAGTGACATTTGAGTAAATTAGTTCCATTCACTATAAAGAACTGAAACTTTTTTTACTTTATTCATTTAAAAATCAATTCAGAAACATTTACTTTTGATTTTGCCTCTTTACCATTGAATTAAAATTCATAATAAAAGAATTTCATTGCTAAACCTTTCTTTTAAATAGAAAATCTTCACAATAATCGTAGTTGGTAAATTATATAAAGAAAAAAATGAAACATATTTTAGTGGTAAATGAAAACCTAAAAATTATAAAAAATAGCATAGAAAAGACTACAAGATGAAATAGTTATAAAATATTTCTGATACCATGATCATTATCATCATTTTCAAAAAAAAATATTAGTCTATTACAGGAAAAACTTCTCTTCAAGGTAAATCTTATAGACTCTCTTCTCCTCTTATTTTATCCAACCATGTGACATGTGATTTATTTCTGAATATTTTACAATCTTTTGTAATCAAATTTAAAGCATTAACTGTTCATGTAGATTATCTTTTCTAGCAGTAAGTCCATTTCACTTCCCTTTCAGTTGGTTAGTATTTTTTCTGTGGTCAATAACATCTGTTTGTTCTTTCACCCAAATACCTTGATTTCAATCTCTTCGTGTTATATACCAACATACAAATCTCCATACTGAATTTAATTTTCTGAAATCTCTAAGTTACTCTTTGTTTTTCAGAGTCCATGTTTCAGATCCATAAGTAAAAAATAGTAAAATACATCTATTATTGTTTTTCTTTTCGAATACATAGCTATGATTCCTTTTAATATTCATTTTTTCTACCACAACATTCAAAAAAATTATGATTAATTTCATCTATGATATTTTCCACTGTATTTATAATTTGACCAAGGTATTTTAAATATCTTTGAAGTTATTTTTAAATTTTATAATTATTATTTTGTAAAAAATTAAAATCTACTTTGTAAAAAAAAAAAAAAAACAATTTTAATAAAATATTTAAAAAAAAAATCCTTTTAATAAATTTCGTAAAAATGAATCTTTTAAATGAAAGAAAAAAATGGTAGGAAAATTGTTCTAACTCAAACCAGTTCAGCTACAATAACTTACTTTTAATTACTTGTATTATACATTACATATATTTTTATATTAGTGTATTTGTATGATATCGTTATGTTAATCCTTTTGTTTTAAAAAAGCAAAGTAAAATGTATTTAACCAATTGATCATTTTAATTGCTATCTATCTGCATCTTGTTATTTTTTTGTACAATTTATTTTTGCGTTTGTTATTTAGCAGTGCATAATATAATAACCGTATATGTTAGGGAGGTCTTAAAACATATGAGCTCCCTAGCAGCAAGTTGACCACTATATATTTCTATTCACCTGAATATTTTTTTTTACCTTTTTCATCAAATCAACCCAGTAAACTTAACAATACTATAATGTACCAATAGCTTCATTTATAATTAATTTATTTACTTATATATAGAATTAAATTATTATAAATTCGATTATTAATTAAGATATATATTTACATACATAAGATTTTTTTTGGGAAAAAGAAAGGAAATATAATCTTAGATAAGAGTGTGTTATTTATAATTTTAAAATTTATAAATTTATTTACTGCATTGTAAGTAATTAAATATAACATTGAACTAATGTTCATATTTAATAAACTAGGTAATAAATATTCAGTATATTACAACTATTGAATATAAACTGAATTTTGTATTTTTTTTCATGTGTCATAGCATTGGCTGGGAAGCGAACCCGCTAACACGGGACAATTGCTTGTAAGGCTGCTGTGCTAACCACTCGACCAACAATGCTTGAATTTTGTATTTTTGTATAAAAAGAAAAACAGTTTAAAACTAAAACACTTAAAAGCTACTTCAGTATCCCTTGTAGAGAATCAGAGACGAAAAAGATTTACTTGATGAGGATTTGAACATGTTTTTCACTATGTATTATTCTTTTGTTAATAATAGTTAGATACTTATGTAGTGAGCAATACTAACAAATAGATAGGTTGTTTACAAGCCCATTATATGAATAAAATCTAAACTTTTAACCATTTTACTTATTTTAAATTTAAACGAGGTCATGGTCTTGATATCAGCAATCCCATCATCTCTGAGTGTAAAAAAATGTGAACATTTTTTTAAAAAAATATTATATAATTAAGGAATTTTTCAGATAATTTATTATAATATTAATAATGGCATACTCAGTAACTAAAAAATGCTGCATTATTTCCCAGTTGAGAAATATGTATATATCAGCTGTTCGTATCGCTTGGAAATGTTATGATCAACCTGTCATTTTATGCACTAGTATCACGTGATTTTATTAACACCTGAATGTACAACTATTATTATTAATATAATAACATTTTTTTTTCAAGTTACTAATTTTAAAAAGTGATTATATTTCTATGTTGCGTTTTTTTTTTAGTAAATTTTACCTGATATAATGTTTGTGTATATTTATCTTTAATTTAATATTGATATATATGTAAAATAGCTTCAGAGAAAAATATTTATTTCTATTTTTTTCTATTATCAATCTTTTGCTTTCTTAAATTCATCATTTAACTTCTATCTATTTATCAGGGTATTTTAAATTAACTTATTGTGTACACAATAAACGTTTATTTTTATTTTTTTTTGCTTTATTTATTTATTTATTTTTTACTAAATGGAAAAATAAATAAAACAAATACTCTATTGTGACAAGTTTATATTCAAACTGACAAACTGAATTTGAAATCAATAGATGTAGAAAAATATTGATTTTTCAAACTTCAATATTTTTCAATGCAGAATACAACTTTAATTTTTCAAATTCTTTAAACTTTTTTTTTATACATAGAGTTTTTTTATTTTATTTTGGAAAGCTGTAAAAATTCAGCTGCTGATGTAATCCTCTAAAAGATAAAGTTAAACCACTCCTGGATAGATTTATAGATCTCTTTAAAAGTTAAATAAAGAACTTCATCAAAACTCTCACAACTTCTCTTGTACTAACACTAAATGTTTAAATAACAAGCTTTAAAAGTTCACTCATATAAAACTAAACAGGAAACCAACCGACCAAGAACTGAAACAGAGAGAGAGCAATTTTTAAAATTAAATTTAGTACTGAATTAATATAAACATTATTATTAATTCAAATATATATTTAAATCAAAATATTTAAAGTACTGAAAAGTGTTTACATTTAAATATATATATATATAAGAACGGGTAAAATACATTTATTAAAAACCTTCCTTTTTCAAACACGTAGGCATATTTCTTTTTAGTATCAAGTTATTTCTACCAAAAAGCACTCCAACTAAGTTCAATTCTATGATTAATTTTATCCATTATGTTTCCATCTGTATTAATAATCTGATCAAGGTATTTGTAACTGACAACTTCTTGTAACTCATCATAATCAATCTTTATTTTAATATTTTGAGAAAATCCATTAAATATTACTTTAGTCTTTTTAACATTTATCTTTAGTCATACTTTCCTACTTTCATCTGATAACTCCTGCAAAGTTTCCTGCAGCTCTTTAGCATTATTTGCAAAAAACAACGACATCAATTGCAAAATATTGCAAAATATAAATGACTTAAATAATCTCCTTTTACTTTTACTCCTTTAGCTTCTCATTTTAATCCTCAAAATACTTATTGCAGTACTGCTGTAAAATTTTTGGAGATATGAAGTCACCCTGTCTTACACCCTTCTTAATGTTGACTTTCCCAGTATCATTATGTAATCTAATTGTTGTCATTGCATTTTTATAAATATTCTTTAAAAAAGACAATATTCGGAATCTATACCTTGATGATCCAATGCTTTAATCACTGAAAGAAATGTTTATAGAATCGAATGCCTTTTAATAATCTACAAATCCAAAGAATAACGACAATTTATATTCATTTGTCCTTTCTATAACTTCTCTCAATATCTGGATATGATCTACTGTACTAAAACCATTTTTAAATCCAGCTTGTTCTCTTGGTTGGTGGAAACCCAATGTTCTATGTAAATGAGTTGTAATAATCTTGGTAAAAATTTTGTATAAAACTGATAAAAGGCTGATAGGTTAGTCATTTCTGATATCTTCTTTATCATCTTTTTTAAATATTAATATTAATATTGCATTCTTCCAATCATCTGGTACATCTTTATCATTTAGCCATTTGGTATATAACTTTGCTAAAATAAAGTCGATTTCTTTGTCTGCTTTTTTTAATATATCAATTATAATTCCATCATTATCTGGAGCCTTTAGTTTCTTCATACATTTAATTGCATGTTTCACTTCTTTATTTAAAATTCTGGGCAATTCGGAGAAGATGGGTTGAACTTTGAGAGACCTTCATTCTGTCGTGGATTGAATATATATATATATATATATATATATAATATATATATATATATATATATATATATATATATATATATATATATATATATATATATATATATATATATATATATATATATATAATGTCTACACTAAACTTAATCCAGTTATAAGGGACTTCAACTCAGGCCTTTAAACTCCTTACAGCCATCCAATCCTTCTTATACAACTGATACACATGACCACATACTTATGAAAAAAAGAAATGATCTCCAATATATGTATTCCATTTTGAACCAGTCCTCATCAGTTGTTGCTTATCATCATCCCATACACATATATGCAATCATTGCTCAGTTTATATTAAGATAACAAACTTCAAACTTACATGGATAACCTTTAATCCTCTCCACTCTGCAGCTCTTCAACCATCCATATTATTGAAAATACAAGGAAGAAATGTTCACATCACTTGATGTAATAATATTGCTTTCCTCAAGGGAGTTGAGCATTTCATCCTCTGATTTTCAATAATATAGATGGCTGAAGAAATGGAGAGAATCGAAGCTTATCATTCAAGTTTGAAAATTTGCTACCTTACTATAAACTGAGCAGAGATTGTATATACATGTGGAAGATGGTAATCTGGACCAAGTAACAAAGAGCTGGTTCAGCATGAAATACATATATTGGAGTTGCCTGAGATGGATTGGATAGCTGTGGTTAATTTTAAGGTATCAGTTCACAAGTCAACCAGACAAGCCAAATAAAATAGTTTAAACACAACCAATAGTTTCATTGCTACAAGATGTGAAACCATTGGTTCTGTTTTATAGTTTTATTTTTTTTTTGGCTAGTCTGATTAAGTCAATAGAAATATTATTCCCAGAATAGTGTATTTTAGTCCTTGTTTTGTAAGAAGTTATATAGAGCTCAGAGTAGTTTGAGTTTAAATTAAAGAATAAAAGTACCCAAAGGTAGTGTTAGAAATAAATATCTTAGCTCTGCCTTATACATCCATGTGAAAGATACAGGCCACATTATTAATTTTGATAAAACTAAGATTGTCTTCTTTGAGAGAAATGAAACAAGAAAAAGACTTAAAAAATCTTTATTATTAAACATTTATGATTCTGAAGCCGTTAACTTATTTAAAAAATTTTAAACTTTAAGTGTGAATGATATGTATATGGAATTCTGAATAATGTTTAGTTTAAATTCGTTATTTTGTAGCTTTTTATATTTGAGAAATCTACTTGTAGCAATGAAGTTATTGGTACTGATTTAGAGTTTTTTCTTGACTAGTCTGGTTGAGTTGTGAGTTTGGGGTATGTAATTTTGATTCTTTATTGACTAGTTTAGCTTTATGCTTTCAATGTGATATATATATATATATATATATATATATATATATATATATATATATATATATATATATATATATATATATGTGTGTGTGTGTGTGTGGGTGCGTGTGTGTGTGTGTATGTGTGTGTGTAAGCAATTGCTACACATCACTAGAAGAGATTAACATGCTAATGTAAAGAAGCATCATTCATCAGCAGCATTACTTTCAATCCATGCTATGGATTCAAGTCACAATATTGACTTTTTCTGAGACCAGGGTCTTATCCAGATGTAAAAACTTATATTAGTTTAAGATCAGAGGAGATATTGAGATAGTAAAATGATCGAATTTTTTCAACAAATGTGATGGCATGTTAAACTTCCTCGTATTTTGAAAATGTTTTTGAAAAACAAATTACTCTGGATATTCTAATTTTTTTTTTGTTATTATTTATTTATTTATATATTTGCTCAATTTTATACACCTGCCTTTCTCTAGTTCTAGAAGTGTAACAATTATTGTGAACACTATTTATAGTGACTCTACAACTCTCTCTCTCTCTCTCTCTCTCTCTCTCTCTCTCTCTCTCTCTCTGTAAACACTGTTTGTAGGGTCTCTACAATTATATAGTATTCATTTCCCAGTTGAAAGCTTGTATGATCAAGTTGAAACATTGGAATAAGTAATTAAAATATTACATAGATGAACCTTTGAAACATGCCTTTTATATCTGTAACACATGAAACCACTTCTATGAACATATATGGTATTCATTACATTCACCACTATTAGATTTTCTTAAGGAGACCTGAAACTAAATAATAATAAATCTTGTAAAATGTATATGATAAATGTATACAGACACATTTATAAAACAATACAAAATAAACACATTTAGACAAAAATCATAATTAACAAAAATGAAAAAGTTGCAATTATGAAAAAGGTGGGCGAGTAATAAATTTTAAAATAAAGTGATATGATTGAATTTGCAAAATGGTAAATGGCTGGCTAAGAGTTGAGTCATGATAGATTCATAAAGAAAACCATGTCTATAAAGTTTAAACATTTAAAATTTGTAAAAAAAAAATTTACTTTACATTATACTTTTTCTGTGATTTACTGAAGTCATCAATTGTGAATCTAATGATATGAGAAACAATTATATTTATTATATAGCTATAGTGAAAAACTATATTAATAAAAGTAAAATGAAAACAGGCAGCATATAGAAAATATGATCTACAATTCCTCAACAAATAATTTTTATGGATAGAATAAAAATGGATCATTGTGTAGCAAATTTTTAGAAAGATTCTGATGCACATATATATAAAAACTCTCCACACTATCACTTAATCACTTCTATGGAGATATTTTATATGCTTTTAATCTGCTTTGGTTTATGTATAACATTCTCTCTTGAGGTTTAAGATGGATTATTCCACAAATGCCATTTTAAACCAAATATAGCAATAGATTTAAATAAAATTGTAATATGATAAACATAATTGTGAGTTGATTAAATAAATAAAAATATATAATAATGTATCAATACATAGTAAAATATATAAAATATAATAGACTATATATGGAATTAAATATATTATGATAATAAAAATTGATTAATAATCATTATTAAAGGGTAGGTGTTAGCACTGGTAAAATATTCTAGCATTTTTATATATTCATTTAGTATATTTGAATTTCAACTAGCATTATATAATCATTGATTTACATATTGTAAGTGTAGAAAGTATGTAAAATCAAACTGTAATCGTCAACTGCTCAACTGAATGGCGATTATTACATTCTTAGCTTAACCAATAAGCAAATAAATTTATTAATATAACAAAATAATATATACTTTAAAAGTCTGTAGTAATACAAAGGTGTATTGACGGTAACTCAGGGTTATAAAATATACATAAACTGTATGTATATAGACTAATAAAAAAATGTAACAATAAATATATAGCTAGTGATTTCCCTCAAGATTTTTAACGTAAATAAATCAAATTTAAGATTTTCTCATGGTTTAAAATATTTAAATATAATAAATAAGACTTTTGGGGATTTATTGTTCAATTAGAACCCTTGTAATCGATTTAATTGAATAACAAAGCTTATTTTATTTTACCCAACTATATCTTACTATAATTCAGCATAAATATTTTAAAATATAAATGCTAATAATGTTGATTAATATGTGTAAATAAACATAATATAATAATATCATGTGACAATAAACTACCAATTAGATGATTATTACAAAAATGTAAAAATACTAAAAGTCAAGTAAATAATAAATATAAATTACTTCATTTGCATGCCAGTAACAATAATAAATAAAAGTTATGAATAAAATATAAATAATCAGAAATTTTCTTGGACTTGGAATAATGTATAATCAGTTAATATATTTAATAATCATCGCTTAAAATATATGGTTTAAGCAATGATTATTGAATCTTTATTTACCTTTAATGTTACCAGTCTTTAAAACATGGGTGCTTAAATTATACAGAGCAGTATGACCTTTCATGCTATCTTAAACCATACATCTAATCTATATTTGTGAATTCAACAGACATATATATGGAATTATAAAATGCCTACACAGGTTAAACATAAATAATAAATTACAATGTATATCATCAAGAGTTATTTTTCTATTGAGGGAAATTATCAGAAGTTTATTCATCAATCAAACAATAATAAAATATTATATGTAAAAATTCATGGCCATAGACACTTCAAATACTTTTAAAGACAATTTTTCATAAAAAACTTCAAATGTACATATAACTATAAAGTGTAAATACAATCAGCATTATATATATATATATATATATATATATATATATAACAATGTCTTATATATATATATATATATATATATATATATATATAACAATGTCTTAGAACAGTGTAGACTGGATATATTGTAAAGACCAATAAACCAAAATGCCATTTTAAATAAGTCGTCATAAATATTAATTTCAATTATAAATGTCAAACAAACAACCACACTTTAAAAAAACAAATTTTGCATGCACACAAATAATGTCATCCTATTAAATATAAAGAAATACTTTAATATTAAAATACCTGTATATCCATGTTTTATAGTTTCCATATTTTTTAGTGGCTGTCATTACGATGATTTAATTATATTAATAACATTAAAATAAATAATAATAAATACAAAGTTAAATCCTAAAAATTAAAGTTTTTAGCAGTTTTTTTATTTCCCTTGAAGATAAAATTTGTATGTATGTTTTGCTCAAAGATTTGTTACAATAAAAAAATATTATAATCTTTTGGCATTTTTACATATCAAATTCAAAGAATTATGTAATCAATTTATTTCAAAATAATTTCTTTGTACAATGCTATGATTTATGTTTTAGAATAAATCCAATATACACAGTGTTCAAAATAGGTTGTTTACCTTCATTAGCAGTTGTTTCTGGAGGTAATTTTCACAAATTTTGACATTTTAGAAGAAAACATTTTAATTCCATTAAGTGGTAATAAATTCTTTTTAAAGTACATCCAGAGAACAGGTGGTAGCACAATAGAAAATCGACAAAAATTCATTTTTGAATTTTAGTAAATAAATTATAAAGTGAATACCATTCCTTCAAGTAATTTTAACATTTTGATTACATTATTTTATGCTTTTTTAAGTTATTAAAATATTTTCATATGATATTGATTTATATTGATTATCTTAGAAAATACATTTACACAAAAGAACCAATGGTTTGTAAAATCTACAGCCATATTCTTTAAATTGTGTCAATTCAATGTGGACATTTAGATATTTATATAATTCAGGTTAAACAAGAAAAGGGATAACAGGTAAAAAAGGTCAATTTAGTGATTCCACCTTTACTTATAGGCTTTTATTGATCTCACTAATTAGATCATTATCACATTGATGACTTAGATAATGAGTCATAATCCCATTCAAATCTATTAATCTTTTTATCTTTGACATCAAGATTTTCATGGTTTCCTTGAACACACATATTGTCACATACAAAAACAATGTCCTTTCAAAATAAATGCAACATTTCTATAATAAAATTCTTTTTTTAAAAAAAAGATAGACATAATTTAACAATATTAAAAGTAAAATTATTACATTTCAATAATATTTATATTACAAATATTAAAACAAAATGATGTTTACTTTGTTTATTTATTCATCCTCATAATAAGTTTTATATTATTTTAAAATTAACATAATGAATTTATATTACAATATTTAAAACAGTACTTCTTTAAATTTTAAATAGTCAAAATATCCATAGAACAAATATAAGTACACACACAAACACATTCAATATTTAAATTAAAGCTATGATAATTATTATAAGTTCTTTTAATAGTACATATAAGTTAGTACGATTATTGTTTCAAACCATTTGTTCCATATTCAAAATATTGTGTTTTTATATTGTTATGTCTTTTTATTAAACTTCATTTAGAATGCATGTTTATATTAAAGATAAATATTAGTTTGTTTCAGCACGATTTACAAAGTATAAAATTCATTGCAAAATTTCAAAATTATAATATGAGATGACATATTGAAATTGTAAAGATCGTTTTTTAAATATAAAACTTAAATGATAATATTAACTTTATAATAACCCAATAAAAGTTTTCTGATATTTATTATTGAATTTTGGACACATCCCCATATCTTGCAATATAAATGTGTATATATATGGAATATACAAATTTACAATATAATCACATATTTCTGCATAATGTTCATTAAAGTTTGTTTTAATATATATATATTTACTGACCTTATTGAAAAAATTAAACGATTGAAATGGAGTTGGACAATTGAAATTTTAAACTGGATTCCAAGAGATTATAAAAGATCCAGAAACAGACCACATGTGAGATGGATGGATGAAATAAGAAAATGTGCAGGGGTGTTGTGGAAAAGAGAAGCTAAAGATCGGAGAAGATGGATTAAACTTGGAGAGACCTTCATCTTGCAGTGGATTGATAATGGTTGATGATGATATATATATATACCATAGTAATATATATATATATATATATATATATATATATATATATATATATATATATATACAATAGTAAGAATTGGATATTTCAAAATATATAGCATCATTTTAATAAACGTATAAAAATGCTCATTCAAATTAACAATTAAATAAAAATATTTTTACTTAATTGATAATTTGATATGATATAAGAGGGTGGCTATTATTTAAAATGTTGCTAAAATGATTGAGTAGGGTCTGAATTAAGATGTTTTATTATGGTAACACCATTTGGAATATCTTCTCCATGAATACGATTATATATTCTCAGTTTCATTTGTTGATAAGTAATGAAATGATATATGTATATTGAATTGATAATGAACTATATTAATTGTTTTTTAAAATTATTAATTTACATACTTTTATATTTTAAAATGAAATGCAATAATATATTAATAATTATCATGTATAAGCGTATGCAAGCAATTATTGTATTAGATAGTTTTCTTTTCAATTGTTTATTTTTGTAAAATTGTTTTTTTAAGCAGAGTCTGTTTAAACTCTAAAATTAATTAGCAAGATTATTTTAAATTTATGAATCTCTATTTATTATTCAAATAACTAAACTACATATTTATGAAAATCAATATATGTGTTTGAATATTTATAAACAGAAAACATTTGGCTGTTTTTTTATTTCTTAGCTGTTTTCCCTCACATATCACTTTTAAATCAGTTGAAAAACTAGATACTTATTTTTTTTATAATGGTTATACTTTATTGGTACCAAATGTTTTACAAGGTAAGCATTGATTTACGTAGTATAATATGGAGATGTAAGACGATACACTGTATTTTTTGTCCATAGTGTTTTCAAAAATCGATCAACCTGTGAAAACTCGAAGCATTATTCCATGAGATGATTAATTATTAAAAATAAATCTAGATTACAATTAGCAATTACTTGTAAAGTTTAGAGTTGAAATATGAATAGCATTTTAGGAATACAATATTGATAATTCAATTTGCATCAGATAAGTTGAGGAATAGGAAAACACTTGAGATAATATAAAATATGGCTAAGTCAATCTACTTATCAGTTCTTCAGAATGATCTTGAATATCCCCAGAAGAGAGCAATCTAGCATACTTTGGAAAACTTATGGATAACAAAAAAAACTAAGCTTTGAAATTGTCTCTGCTGAAAACCATTATAATCCATCATGGAGAGCCACATGAACAGCAAACGACCAACCCTATCAATAACCACACTGAAAATAATAGAAATAAATAAGGCCAATAATTTGTAATTAAAACCATTAAGCCAAACTGCAGGTTACTTTGTAATAACACATGGATAAGATCATTTAAAAGAATAATGCTAAAAAAACTGCAAAAAAAATGTTTATTTTTTTTTCCTATGAATGAGAAAATCAATGTCAGAAATAATTCCCATAGCACCATCATCTCAGCTTCCACACTCAACAGAACAGGGATTTAGATTCCTGGGATCCCTTCTGATAACAAAACCTTCTCATACACTCAGAAAATCTGAGTGAATTGAAGAATTTGTATTAAATGGAAAAATCACTGTAGAAATCTTTTGGATTTTCAATAGCTGTCATATAATTTGCACAGTGTTTTTATAAAGGTTGAACTTATTTTTACTTGTGATAACATGTTGACATAACTTGTATATGAAAAGAAGGTTAAGAAACTTCTCTTTTAAATAGAAATAGTTTTAGAGAAAATTAATTCCCTAAACTAAGAAAAAAGGAAAAAAAAATGGGGAGCCAAAAACAGAGTTAACTTGAGTCCTTGGCCTGTTCTAGTGGACTACTTAATTGAGTCATTAAATTATATGGAGTATAAACATCAGTCTACAGAAAGCATGTCTGACTCTAGAAAAAACTAAAAGGAACATTACTATTTTAATGTCTATTACTTATTTACCAAAGACATCATTTTAGATGAAAATTAAATCTGTATGAAAATTTACAAAATATATCATCTAATTTTAAGCTAAATGTTGCACAAAATTCATAAAAAAATATGATTTAAACTTCAAATTAAAACCTACATAAAGTTTCTGTCAAAAATAAATTGGTTATCACTAGCATAAAGTTAAATTCAGAAAAAGAATAGTTAAATATATATTCATTCTATTTTAATAATTTTATAACATTAGTTTAGTTATACTTGTCAAAGTGTTTGGATTATGATCAGTTCTTATAGTGCTGTTTCAATAACCAGTGTTATTTTAATTTTAATTTTTGTATATTGTTCTTATATTGTCCACATTTAAAGTAATAATAGAAATTTTGTATCAATTAATTACTACTATTTTTATTAATTAAATATTATTTTGTTTTAATTTATTTTTATTCTCTCTTCCATTTATTCAAATCTTAATTCTGTTTATGCTAATTAATTTCTCATATTTTTATAATAAATATACCAAGTATTTATAATACATATGTATGTGTGTATATTTTTGTGTGTATCTTGTAGTTTCCCTATTGTAATCAAGTATTTTGCATTAAAACCATAAAGAAAGTAAACTTTAGACTTAGAATTTGCAATGATATTGTTAACTTTTTCACTGAAATATTTTTTTTAACTGAACAGTTTTTTTATTGGCCAAGTGAATTAAAGTTTTACAAGTTTTGATTGGTCAATTACAAAATCAGAAATAAAAATATATTCATCTTTTAATATTATATTTGTTTTAGTTTTGTTTGTAAAAGGTATATCAATAATTTGTCAGATTATGAAAGTGAACAAAAGTTTTTTTTCAAAAATAAATTTTTATTTATAATTATACAAATATTCAATAGCAGAAAACATAAAAATATAGTTTGTAACAAATTAGAAAGTGTTGTGGACATCATTGATTTCTTTCTCAATTTACATTAATGAAAAAGTAAAACATTTTTACTAAAATCTTACTATTTTTTATAATAAATGTATTTTCAGCATATTTTATCAAAATACATTATAATATGTAAAAAAATACTAACAAAATTCTCTAAAACATTCATTTTTGTTTGAAAATGAAATAAAGAGCTTGAAGCGATGAAAATTGTTGACAGGTGTCAAAATTGTTGTGCTGTTTTTTTTTGCAATTTAAGTTAAGGTGAAAGTAAAGAATCTTTTACTAAAATCTTACTATTTTTCTAAAATAATTATATTTTCAGCATATTTTATCAAAATAATTTATAATATGTAGAAAACATAATAAAAAAACACTCTAAAACATTGATTTTCATTTTAAAAGTGGAAACAAAACAGTTGGAGCAGTAAAATTATTGACATGCACTCTTCTTGTAGACAAAATGAAAATCAACCAATCAGCATCTAGGAAAGCCTGCCTTCTTTCATTGTTGTAGCTTCTTACATCAATATTATTGATATTTTACATGTAAAATAATTATAGAAGGGGCATTATTTTATAGTACATTTTAAGCTTTAAATAAGCATAAAAACACTACAGTAGTATAAAAACTGACAGATTTTGAGTGACTTGAAGCCATGACCAAGAATCTGCCATTGTTTCTTGAAAACAGTTAACCTTGAAACATTGGTAGTTATATATTGAACTATTTAAAATATCTAGTAAAACTGTTAAAAAATGACATTACAAAAATTCAATTCTGTTTATATTCTTTAAATACATTAACTTGTTAGTAATAACATATAGATTAGTAAGAAACCAACATCAGTGTGTATTACTAAACTATAAATTATTATTGACAACTGAATGTATTTAGAAACATACAAATAAAATGTAAAATTTTGGGAAAACATTTAAAAATACAATTAGATATTAGAAATATTCCAATATGTAATTATAAGTTATCACAAATCTTCATACTATTTTTAACTTTATAATAGTTAGAGATTCAAACAAACTACATGCTATTACTGAAATTACTGAATATATTTTTGTTTAAAAAATGTATTCCCAATGTAAAATTTCATCATTACACTAATAACTCTTTTGAGACTTTATTGATGATATTTCAGTTACATTAGTTTGGTGATTTAACTTCTATGCTTCAAGTCCTACTGATCATCACAGTTTTTAACACACACACACCCCATATATATATATATATATATATATATATATATATATATATATATATATATATATATATATATATATATATTAAATAAAGGTAAAAACAATATAACAATTTATTTGGTAAAAATTGTAATTTTTCAGAAGTAAACATAATCATATAATGTTAAAAAATGTATGGGTTTCAGTAGTTTATTTTGCCTAATAATAAAATATTTCTTTCTTTTTTTTTAAATTATCATCTTAATTTTTTTTGTGTTATAGGATTTTTTTCATGAAGAAAAATTATAAATAAAATCAGCCATTCCTGATGATGATGGTGTTCTAGTTGTGCTTTTATTGGACTATTCTTATCATCCAATATGTGTATTGAATGTCTTTAAAAATAGCACATCAAACAGGTTAGTATATGCACAATATTTGGAGAGGCATTATTCTTTACTCTTTTTCAGGTGTTGCTGGCCTGATCAGAGACAGTATTAGCATAAGATTTGAACCTGGACCCTTATATTCTTGACTATTAAATTTTAAGGTAATGATTCAAACAATTGAGCCATCCTGCCAGTTGGTTAAACTGTTACCTTAAAATTTATTACTCAAGAATCTAAGGGTCCCAGTTCAAATCCCATTGTAGTACTGTCACTGGTCAGGCCAGCAACTCCAGAAGAAAGGGGGAGAATAATACCCCTTCAAACATTGTGCATATACAAATCTGTTTGATGTGCTATTACTAACAGTTGAATGTATTTGGAATATTTAAATAAAGTTAATTTTTTCTAAAGACATTCAATACATATATTAGATGATGGAAAAAGTCCAATATAAAAATACAAATAGAACACTATCATCACAAACCTTCAGGAAAACAAAATCATTTTTATATCTAAAATTATATGATGTAAATCAATATAGGGATCATATAGTATTCAAAGTCTTACTTCACATAATGCCAATATTGATAATCCTATCTATAATTTAAAAATTATTTTATGTGAGGAAAGTATTATGAATAATTCTTCATTATTATAAACAATGATTTATTATGTAAAAGTAATATTGTAATTTATATGAATGTTTGTGTCAATTGTCTATATACATTATATAATATGTTTGGGTGCAGGTAGTGTAATAAAAAACCGATTGTGCTATCAGTTATATTATGTGTAATTAATTCTTCTCATATTTTAAACCCTAAAACATTTAAATTCTAAGTTTAGATTTATTAATATATATTGTCTTGTGAATGGGTTTTGAATTTTTATTTAAATTATCCATGATTAAGTAGGGATGCATATTATTTATTACAATGAATTTTGTAGTGGTATGGGGGGAAGGTTTATTATGTTATTATTTGTTGTTCTTATAACTTGAGTTCCTGCTCTCCATATTTTATTGTCATATATTATTATTATTATTATTATTATTATTATTATTATTATTATTATTATTATTATTATTATTATTATTATTATTATTATTATTATTATTATTATTATTATTATTATTATTATTATTATTATTATTATTATTATTATTATTATTATTATTATTATTATTATTATTATTATTATTATTATTATTATTATTATTATTATTATTATTTATTACTTCCGGTTTTCTAGTGTAAAGACGTGTTTACTTGTTCTCTTGATTTTTAAAATTTTTAATGATGGATTCATGTTCTATTTGTAAAGAACTTTTACCAAAAAATGGTCATTTCGTATCCTGCTTTGGTTGTACGTCCGGTATGCACTTTGCATGTGCATCGTTGAGTGATACTACTTACCGAAGAATGTCTATAAAAAAGAAGCAAGACTGGACGTGTGCTGCTTGTAGATCTGTTTTTCTAAGGCTAGTGATGTTTTGGATTCATCTATGACTGCTAAAAATTCACCTGATTTAATTTTGGAGGAAATTTTGGATAAATTAAAATTATTGCCGGTGATTCACAACACAATTTCAGAGTTATCTCAAGCAGTTGCTAATTTGCGGACAGAAGTTATTTCTTTGCGTGAAAATGTGGATCGGAATAATCAAGAAATAATTCGTCTTTCTAATTCTTGTACTTCAAATGAGAATGAGATTTTGTTATTGAAAGATAAATTACATTCTATGGAACGATTTAATCTGGATCATGAAGTTGAAATACAGGGTTTGCCTTTTCAAGAAAATGAAAATTTGCCGTTAATTTTAACTAACGTGGCGGACAAGCTCGGTGTTTCAGATGTCGCTATAGATTTGGAAAACGTTTTTCGATCTAAAAATAAATCAGGGCTCCAGGTTTTGTTGTAGCTCGATTTAAATCACGAAATTCTGCCATACAGTTTTTAATAAAAAAAAATCTGTTTTAACAGTTTCTCAAATTTTGCCTGGGGTTAATAATAACAAACGTATTTATATTAATCAGCGTTTGACTCCATTCAATAGAAGGCTTTTATGGTTGGCGAAACAGAAGTTACGTTCTGGTCAAGGTTTTGCATTCATTCATAATGGATCAGTGTATGTGAGAAAAGATTATAATTCTCCTCGTGTTTTAATTAGAAATGAAAGTGATTTGGAGTCATTCTGAAATTTATTTATTATGATAAATTCTGATTTGATTTCTCAGGAAAAAGATTTTGCTTCACTTAAATTATTTCATTTAAATATACGTAGCATTAGATGTCATTTTGATGAACTTGTAGTTTATTTAAATAATTTTCCTTTATTTCATTTTGATATAATTATTTTAACGGAAACTTGGATTTCTTTACAAGAACAAAATTTATATAGTTTGAATGGCTATACGAGTATACTTTCTCCTCGTATGCATTTACGATCTGGTGACGTTATGGTTTTTATAAAAACCGGTTTAGACTTTTCTTTCAATATTCCAACATTTAATACTGCAGAATGTATTTTATTAACTTTGAAACTCCCTAAATGTGTGCTTTCTATTTTGGCTATATATAGATCATGTACAAGTAAAGTTTTGGATTTTGTTACTGAACTTGATTCTTTGTTATTAGATTTGGGTTCAGAATCTGCTGTTTAATGGGTGATCTAAATATTGATTTGTTAAATAATGCTTGTAAGTCTACTATAGATTATTTAAATTTATTTTATAGCTATGGATTTAGTCAAACGCTTTTTTCACCTACGCCTATTACTCCTATATCTCAATCTCTTTTAGATCATATTTTTGTTAGATTAAGCCCAGTTTATTTTCTGATTCGTCTCTTTCTAAATTATTTCTTACAGATCATTTTGCTACTGAATTAAAAATATTGAATTGTATGGATAATATTAATGTTTGTGCATATGTTGAGAAATTATCTTTTTCTAAATTGAATTATTTATTATCTGTTCAGAATTGGGATGAGATTTTTATGATAGATAATGTAAATGATGCATTTTTGGGGTTCCAAGCTATTTGTTTAGATTTAATTGCTAAAGCAAAGTTTCATTTAAAATTGACAAGTAAGAATAGAAGAAGATCTCTTTGGGTGACAGATGCGCTGGTATGTAAAATTAATCAGAGAAATGTGTTAAAATCTTTGGATGGCTCATCAGATGTTTTAAAAAACTTAATGTTGAAATTAAGTCTGATATTAGAAAGTTGAAGTTTAGATATTATCAAGAATTTCTTAATGATAAAAATGTTTCTTTGAAATGGAGAACAATAAATTCTTTGATTAAAAAATCTTCTCCTGATCGTATTAAATGTATTAAATATAATGAAAGTTTAATTGAGTTACAGAATAATGAAAAATATTTAGCTGATCGGTTTAATGAGTATTTTGTAAATTTATCGATGCGTGATGTGCCTGAGCAGATTTTGTCTTCTTATTCAAGTTTGAATTCTTTTTTATATTCTGATGTTTCTGAATCTCAGTTGTCTGTTGCAATTGATAGTTTAAAAAATGTCACTTCTTTTGGACTAGATGGTATAACACCTAAGATGCTTAAAGAAAATAAGGTTGCATTTTTGCCTATTTTAGTTCATCTATTTAATTTATCTTTGCAGTCTGGATCATTTCCAGAATGTCTGAAAGTTAATGTTATTACTCCTGTTTATAAAAAGGGTGATTCTAGGCTTATGGTCAATTATAGGCCAATTGCTATTATTTCTGTTTTTTCTAAATTATTGGAAATGATTGTTAGGGATCAAATGTTGTCATTTCTGTTTAAAAATAAAATTTTATCTGACTATCAATATGGTTTTCTTCCTGGCAGAAGTACATTAGATGCTTTAAAACATCATGTTCATTATTTAACATCTTCATTGGATCAGGAACTTAAAACATTGGCTATTTATCTTGATTTATCTAAAGCATTTGATTCTGTTAATCATAATATTTTGATTAAGTGTTGCTACTTGTATGGTTTTCGTGGATCTATTGGTAGTTGGTTGGAGAGTTATTTAAATGATAGGAAACAGTTTACTAATATTTATGGTACTATCAGTGATGTTGTCTTGATTAATTCTGGAGTTCCGCAAGGTTCAGTACTTGGTCCTCTATTGTTTTTAATTTATATTAATGATTTATTTTCATTGAAGTTACATTCTAAGATTTTTGGTGAGGATATTGCTTTATCTTGCAATGCTGTTTCTTATAATCTTCTTGAAAAATTAGTGAATGAGGATTTGGACTCAATTGGTAAATGGTTGGCATATAATTCATTGTTGGTCAATTTAGATAAAACAAAAGCTATTCTTTTTTCTTACAAGCGTACTTTTTTTTCTCTTAAGATTAAAATTTGCTGTAAGTATATTTTGCATTATAATAGTATATGTACTTGTGAGAATATTCCTTTGGTAGATAATTATTGTTATTTGGGAATATATATTGACTCCAGATTGTCCTGGACAAATCACATTACCTATCTTTGTCAACGGTTACGTAATTTAAACTATATGTTTTATTATTTAGTTAAATTTCTTCCTAGGTCTGCTCTCATTTTTATTTACATTGCCTGTTATCAGAGTATTTTATCTTACAATATCATTATTTGGGGTAATGCTTCTCCACATATTTTATCTTCTTTGCGTGTTTTGTAAAATTATACTTTGCGCATTATTTTTGGTAGATCTCGTTCCTCTTCTGTTGAAGATATTTATATTGCATTTGGTTTATTTGATGTAAATCACTTATATCAATATAGAGTTATTTTTGATATTTTTTGTGCTAAACCTTTTCTGAATTCTAGAGTTTATGTTCTAAATACTCATCTTTCTAATAAATTTCAATTACCTTTACCAAAATTTTTAAGGAATCTAGTAGAAGACAATATGTTTATTCTGGGTCAAAGTTGTTTAATAAATTTGTATATGAATGTTCAATTGATCTGAATAATATTTCTTATATATCATTCAAAAAATATTTGTGTCAATGGTTGTGTAGTATGTATTAATTTTGGCATTTATTTTATTTATTTAATTAATTTTATTTATTTCCTAAACTGTTCTTTTGAGTTTTTGATTGTATTTTTATTTAATTTATTTTTACATGTAAATTCCACACACAAGATTTTTCTTGTTTGGAGTTTTTAAATATTTGTGATGTACTTTGTTTTATTTCATAGAATAAATTGAATTGAATTGAAATTGAATTGAATTATTATTATTATTATTATTATTATTATTATTATTATTATTATTATTATTATTATTATTATTATTATTATTATTATTATTATTATTATTATTATTATTATTATTATTATTATTATTATTATTATTATTATTATTATTATTATTATTATTATTATTATTATTATCATCATCATTATTATTATTATTATTATTATTACTATATATATATACTATATACTAACTACTACTACTACTACTACTACTACTACTACTACTACTACTACTACTACTACTACTACTATTATTATTATTATTATTATTATTATTATTATTATTATTATTATTATTATTATTATTATGTTTCAAAAGGCCTTTATTGTCTCAAAAGAATACAACATTAGTGGTCTAGGTTTTGTATGGATCCAGAGACTCCTCACAATGCTCAAATCCTAGATTCATCTTCATCTTCTCCATTGGTATTCACCATTGGTCAGAAGCAGGTGCACCATTGTAACCAGGGACATACACCAATGTCAGTCAATCTTTATTATTATTAGTTCTTGCAATCAACAACATTTGCTCAGGGCAGTACTGAAATATTCTTAAGTGATTAATTTGTTTAACCTTCACCTACACATGATTAAATCTGGGTAGTTTTAAAATCAAACTTATCCACAATAGTCTATTTTGTATGATATACCATTAAATTAGAGTTTCAAATCCATAATCGCTTATAGCAATCAATAAGAATTAATTGTGAATTAATGGGGTACATTCTGTAATATGTAAGCCACCATTATCTTCATCCATATGAAGTAAAAAGCAAGTATCATCTTTTTTAACAAACTTGTACACTACCTATTTGTTATATCTATTCCTACAATATTTTTTTATTATAACAATTAATAACACTTATGCCCTTTGTGAATCGAAAGTGTACTATAAATATTGTTAATTATCAAATAAGTGAATCCCACACGTTTGTACCTGATCCATAGCATTGCCTGTAAGATTATATTCTTTAAAATTATTAAAGTGTAAAATCCATAAGTAAATTTTGGGTTAATAAAGTAACTGCAGTACAATTATGAGTGCTAGTGTATAAGCTCCCAAGTAAATGAAAGAATCCTGAGAAAAAGTCTATATTTGAACCTGAGATACATCTCACTGTATAAAGAAGAGGAGCTATGTGACATCAAGGGTGTTAATTATATAGTGGTAGGAAGCCTAGATGGGGGTTTAAACCTGGATTATGAAGTAGCCTTATGTATGCTGGTTGAGACTCACTGCTTGATCTTTTGGTCTTGTTAACAAATTACACAAAGTTGACCATTAAAGTATATCCCCATATACAAATAATATAACCTGTTTTTGTTCAAAAGCTTGATCAATATCACAAAGCCCCTCAGGAGTGTGACTGTGAACAAAAGAAAATATAAATGTATATGTTTAATCTACTTTAATAGTCTTATTTGCATATTTTATCACTACTTTTAAACACTATGCTATAAAGACATCAAGTCACATATACTACAAATTTATTGAATACATAACTGGACAAAGAAATACATTGACACCATTATATTTAATAATTATTTAATGAATATAACTAATCAATGTACAAATTCAGAAAAGATGTGACATGATAATTCCAAATCGAACCCATTTTTATAAATATATAATTTTATAAAGGAAGTAAGAATAATTTGTTGTTGACTTTTACTAAATAAATTAACTATTTTCCTTTTCATTGATTAAAGTTGAAAAAACATCACTTCATAGCAAAAGATAAAAAAATTAAACCAGGTTAAAACCCTCTTCCCTCTTTCTTCTGAACATGGGAAAGTCTCACACTATTTAAAAAAAATTTGAAAAGAAAATAAGTAAAAACATTTTTCAGTAAAAAAAAAATATATAAAAAGTATTCATTATTGTTAATTATTATCAGTATTGAAAGTTATTTCTAATCTAGATGAGCATACTACATTGTCCTATTTTGCCATGGTTTCATATTTTTTTCATTTTTTGCAATTATATTTTTCAGATTTTTTTCATGTTAGGTTTTCATTCTTGTTTCTTTAAATGTTAATATTAGAATTAGAATAATAATTTTCAGGGTGAGTTATGACAAGTTAAAATTATCCATAATTTTTTGTTGTAGCTTCAAGTTTTCAATTGATGCATATAATATCAGTTTCCAAATTAACATATTTTCTAGGTTGATAAGCATACTTAAATTTATCCATTTGATGCTATAATAATTTTTAGATTAGTACAGACTGAATTTATCAATTTCTATTATAATTCTTTGCAGTTGAGGTCAACAATGGCTTAAAAAGCCCTGCTTTTGAATGGAACACAAGACTTGTTGACATTTTACTCAGGGATATTTTTTTTTAGATTTTCTACTGAATATGCTACATAATTAATTTGATAATCTTAGTTTTTATTTAAAACTTAACGTATGATTTTCTTCATATCCATTTCTAAAATTCATTTTTAAACCAGTAATAAAATTAATCTTACTTCAGATTACAAGTTTATTTCTCATTGTTCTTATCTCAAGAACTGAGTGATTATTGCTCTTCTTTCAAAATCTGAATCAAGAATTACTTGATAATTTTATTACCTATTGAAGTCTTATGATTTAACTGGCTCTAACTTATTTTTAAGAAACCATAGTGTTATCCTTCTCATTACATATCTCAGAAATTATAGGATTAAATTTTGACTAATATATTTTATTTTTCACAATAAGGGTATTTGCTTCATTTATTTATATTTAACTAATTACAAAATTCAATCATACCCTATGTATTGAAAAACATATTTTCTAGTTTTGTTTTAGTTTTAGTTATTAGAAACTCTTTAATTTTACTTTAATTTAGAAACAAAATAATGCTTTAATTTTACTTTAACATGAAAATCATATTTTTGTAGAGAGAGAAAGAGAAAAAACCCATCAAATTTAATTAATATAAAAAAAATAGTATTCTTAAAGAATAAAATGTCAACCCCATCCCACCTCTTTCTTTTTTAAAATAACAAACAAACTAATAAGCATTACTTAAACTTACCTATTTATCTCCAATGATGCTTTTTAAAAGTTAACAATTTATAGATAAAATTATTAAAAAGTGAAAGTGAAAAAAACATTTATTTACTTCTTTTTCTTATACATTTCTGTCCATATTACAACTATCATTAATAAATTATAAATTTTAACTTTTTTTATTTACAATATTTGAAATGCATGTTATCATTTTCTGAGTATAACTTTAATAAATTCTATAATGGATATTCTGAGAGAAAAAAGTAATTCTCAATATGGAATCAATATTTAATTTAAAATTAGAAATTTTATTTCAATAATGTAATGATATTTTTTTTTCAAAAAAATTGTCATGCAGTATGAATAATATGTTTACTATTATAATAAACATCAATCAGCTATTTTGTAAATTTTGCAGTACTTTATGATTTAGCAATTTCATTGTAACACACCTTACCAATTTGAAACCAAAAAAACAAGCATTACCATCTATATTTTAATATATATATATATATATATATATATATATATATATAATAACAAGTCAGATGTCACATGACTTATATATAGCTTGCACTTACAAATATGTAAAATTAAGAGCGTGCTAATAGCTCTAAACAAGCTTTTTTTTTATTATTTATGATAAATGCTACTACAAGAGAAGTCATTCAAATCATTTTTATCTTGGATTGTCCCCATCCCCAGACCGGTTTCGACCTATGGGTCTCTTCAGTGAGGAGTTGGGACATTAGATTTAAAAAACCAACTCAAACAAAGCATTTATCTAAAAGTTAATTGTTAGAAGATCTGAAACTTTTAGACATCTACATGTCTTTAAAGTCAGCTCTCCAACTGAAAACATCATATGGGCCTGAACTTAATTCAGATACTCCATATATTAGTAGGCTTAGCCCTTTAATTTAGCTAAAGCCACAACAGCAAAATAATAATACTAATAATAACAAGTCATATGTCACATGACTTATATATAGCTTGCACTTACAAATATGTAAAATTAAGAGCGTGCTAATAGCTCTAAACAAGCTTTTTTTTATTTATGATAAATACTACTACAAGAGAAGTCATTCAAATCATTTTTATCTTGGATTGTCCCCATCCCCAGACCGGTTTCGACCTATGGGTCTCTTCAGTGAGGAGTTGGGACATTAGATTTAAAAAACCAACTCAAGCAAAAGTTCAGGCCCATATGATGTTTTCAGTTGGAGAGCTGACTTTAAAGACATGTAGATGTCTAAAAGTTTCAGATCTTCTAACAATTAACTTTTAGATAAATGCTTTGCTTGAGTTGGTTTTTTAAATCTAATGTCCCAACTTCTCACTGAAGAGACCCATAGGTCAAAACCGGTCTGGGGATGGAGACAATCCAAGATAAAAATGATTTGAATGACTTCTCTTGTAGTAGCATTTATCATAAATAATAATAATAAAAAAGCTTGTTTAGAGCTATTATCACGCTCTTAATTTTACATATTTGTAAGTGCAAGCTATATATAAGTCATGTGACATCTGACTTGTTATTATTACTATTATTATTTTGCTGTTGTGGCTTTAGCTAAATTAAAGGGCTAAGCCTACTAATATATGGAGTATCTGAATTAAGTTCAGGCCCATATGATGTTTTCAGTTGGAAAGCTGACTTTAAAGACATGTAGATGTCTAAAAGTTTCATATCTTCTAACAATTAACTTTTAGATAAATGCTTTGCTTGAGTTGGTTTTTTAAATCTAATGTCCCAACTCCTCACTGAAGAGACCCATAAGTCAAAACCGGTCTGGGGATGGGGACAATCCAAGATAAAAATGATTTGAATGACTTCTCTTGTAGTAGCATTTATCATAAATAATAATAATAAAAAAGCTTGTTTAGAGCTATTATCACACTCTTAATTTTACATATTTGTAAGTGCAAGCTATATATAAGTCATGTGACATCTGACTTGTTATTATTACTATTATTATTTTGCTGTTGTGGCTTTAGCTAAATTAAAGGGCTAATCCTACTAATATATGGAGTATCTGAATTAAGTTCAGGCCCATATGATGTTTTCAGTTGGAGAGCTGACTTTAAAGACATGTACATGTCTAAAAGTTTCAGATCTTCTAACAATTAACTTTTAGATAAATGCTTTGCTTGAGTTGGTTTTTTAAATCTAATGTCCCAACTCCTCACTGAAGAGACCCATAGGTGGAAACCAGTGTGGGGATGGGGACAATCCAAGATAAAAATGATTTGAATGACTTCTCTTGTAGTAGCATTTATCATAAATAATAATAATAATAAAAAACTTGTTTAGAGCTATTAGCACACTCTTAATTATATATATATTGTAATGGAAACGTATATGAGTAGCCCCATAATTAAGCAAGTTAAATATAATGGATCGTATATGAGGTATTCCATTTATATTAAAGAATGATGGAAAAACAAACTTGTTCCAATTATATTTTAATAAATTGTTTAAATTGCCCTCCCAGCTAGCTTTATATAAAGTAAATCTAAAATCATACTAATCAATGAGATCTTTCATTATAATTTATCTTTTAGGTTGATGTGACTAACTAATCAAATATATATATCAAAAATAAAGGGACTTTTATTAAATTCAAATATACACATCTACTATATAAATTTATGTACCTCTAAATATGTGTATGAAAAATAATATATGTAAGTGACCTACAAACCAAGTAATAAATGAAATAAGAAATTATCTTTTATTAAGTCGTAAATTTAATTAATTTACTAATAACTTTGGCATTAAGAAAATAAGAATAATATAGTATCGATCTTTAAATAATTACAAAGGCATTATTTATAAAAATAAATAGCACATCTTTATTTTATGTTATCGTTTGACTTTAAATAATATTAATGTTTCAATATTAATATAAACAATAAATATATAAAGACATATTTCTGCCTAATAGTTATAATATAAAGATAATAATTAATATATATAGTACCTCAACTTATAAATTATATTTTCAGATTTTAAAATTATTTAAATATTTATCTTAAACATCATCTGTTATACGTTTAATGTTATAATAGAACAAGACGCTTAAATTGATCATTCACAAACGTTACATTTTACAATGAAAAATAAAAATAAACAAAAAAAAATATATCAATCTCAAAAATATATATCCACACATCACTCATATAAATATATAATTATTAAATACCTTTTTAAAAGTTCACTTAGTTGATTGTCCTTTTAAGAATTAATTTAGTCCATGAGTTTTTTCATCTGTATATATTTTTTTTAATTTTAGAATGCATTCTATAAAAGATGACGAAACGATTTCATTAAAGAAGATTATTAATTCTTGAATATATGCATATTTTATTAAAATGTTAAATCCAGTACATCAATTACAATTACTTTCAGATTAGAATTAAATTGACGATAATACATTTAAGATAGCTATGCCAGCTTTTAACTCCAGACGCGATGAAATTTATACGTTGAAAATTTTAGTTGTTCCATTGAAAAATTGCTTTAGAATATATGAAAGCGATGATGATGATGCAGCCCTAGCTGCGATATATCCTTATTACCCCGTCATAATTTATATGTTTATTACAAAATATATATACGTTACTTCAGTATTTTAAAAAAAATGGTAAACTTTAAAGAAATAAAATGTAATAAAATTCTATCCTTCAGTTGTTTGTTCTATATCCCATTTTTTTAATAATAATCCTAATAATGGCTTCCTTATTATTGTCGCGTGGTTTCATGCCAGCAGATGCTATTTTAAAACTCATGTTATATATATATGTTCTCTTTTACAACAATTAATATCAAAATAAAAATAAAATATTAAGTATACATATAAAAAGTATCAAATCGAAAATTTGACATCTTTTAAAATATACATAAATAATTATTTATTGCATTTAGTAATCATTGCAAATAAAATAATTTTTTTTTTAATCAACAATTTATATGTCCTTATTTATTTTAATAATTAAATGTTTATAACGATGTACTATCAATATATATAAATAAAATAATAACTTCAAATAATAACTATATTTAATAAACATAAAAGAAAAATTTAAATATTTCATATGTAAACTTTAACTTAAAGAGATTTTTTTTTTTAATAACAAATAACAAATTTTTAAAATATAAATATCGACCTATTGATATTTACATTACCCTCAAATCCACCGAAAAAAAAAAATGTCTTTGCAAATAACTAATTAATTAAGAGATATCGAAAAACTTCTCAAATTTGTAATCTTTCTAAGGACTAACATGGTTTAAAGAATATTATTTTTCATATTAATAACCACATTCATTTATTTATATCTATCTCTCAGATCATCTAGATATTTATCCAAGTTTTCTTAAAAAAAAAAATAATAATAATAATCAAAAGTGCTTTTTTTTTTTTTTTTTAATTCTTCTTGTAAAGAATTTCCAGTATGTTAAACTTTGTGAAAAAGTTTGCCCTAATTTACAAGATTTTCATATAGCATTTTGGTATAACTCAATTGCTTTTGAATAATTTTGAGATAAGTATCTAAAGATTTTGCTATGAACTCCTTAGATTCTACATCTATATCCTTTACATAAATAGTAACTTGATCATAAGCACTAACATAACTCTTAACTTTATCAATAATAGTTGCTATTTTATCAGATAATCTTACTTTTCCTTTGACTATCTTGATAAACATCATCGACTTGAGTAAGTCTTTATTTTACTTCATTCTAGGTTCAATTAAAAACAATTCTTCTGGATAATTTTGAATGGTATTCATTCAAATTTTCTAAATAATCCTTTTAAAATCGCAAATCAGATTGATGTAATACAACTTCAACATTAAAGAACTCTTGAAAATCATTTTGTTTTACAATAATAACATTATTATATTAATTATTTTCAGTTTAACTTTAGGTTTACTTAAATCTCTTTCCTTAGTTATATTTTCTTGAAGAAAATCAATATTATTTATCTTTCCATCTATAACTTTAAGTTTAACTTTAGCTTTTCCAATATCTTTCATAAAATCTATACTTCTTTTAAGATAATTTATTTTAAACTTATCTCTACTCATTTCTTTGAATCTTACTTTAATTTTCTTCATATTTTTACTGGTATAAATTATCTCAAGAAAATCTATTTTAATTTTCTCTTTACTTCTGAATTTAAGTTTTATTTTGACTTTGCCTAAATCTCCATTTGGATCAATTTCTACTTCCATAAAATTTACATTACATATTATATTGTTAATTCTTGTAAAGAATATTTCTTTGTAAATATTAATTTTTGTATAAACGTTTCCACAATTAATGGTACATTTTTGAACTAGATTTTGCATTTTATCTTTAAATTTATTACTGGTATTATCCGTAATCTTTAGTAATTTTTCACCTAAAGAATTTAATTTTATTTCTACAGATTCATCAATTCTTTTATCCTTACTATAGTATTCATCAAAAATTTTAGGTTTCTTTATAGTCTTTCTTTCAACTACTTCTAATCTGGCTATAATTCCTTGATTTTCTTCCTTCATTTCATTATTTATTTCTTCAATTTTTGCTTTTAAAGAATTAGCTTCCACTATTGTCTCTTCTCTATATTTTTCCATCTTTTCATCAAATTTTACTTCTACTCTTCTAATACTATCATCTACCAAAACTTTTAATTCATTAGAATTAATTTTCATCTCAACTCTAAGTTCATCATATTTAGATTCTAGCTTCTGAGAAAGTTCATTAGAATTTGTTTTTATCTCAACTCTAAGTTCATCATATTTAGATTCTAGTCTCTCATATTTGGTATTTAATTCAGCTTTAAATTTTTCCAAAAAATCTTTTAAGTCAAAATCACCATTAACTGGCATTTTATTACTATTGTTATCCATTATTATTAATAATACAATATTATATACTCATAAAATAAAATCTAAGATATATATATATATTTCTATATAGTAATTATCACAGATCAAGGGCTCACCATCTCCAATCATTATTCCAACAAGCAATTTTTTAACTAAAAATACAAGCCTTTTTAATCTTATAATATATAATAGCTATCTGACAATCTAAATTTTACTTATTTGAACTCATGAACTTCTTGGCTTAAAAAAAAAAAAATCTTATCTATCACCATAACATCAACAAATTTCTCTAAAATATATATATGCAGAGAGTAACAACTGATATCACTAAATAACATTTATTTATATTTAATGATAATAAATATTCTACACTTATACTATATTAAAATGTGGATACTTCATATCAAATTCAATATAACCTTGAAATATTTAAACTACAACTAAATGTTCACATGCCTTAAAATAACTAATTTGATAATATAGTGAGACAACTTTCTCATTCAAAATAATGGTAGTTAAATATAAAATACTTAAATCGATACCTATAAATTTTCTGGACTTTAATACTTAATACCATTTTATACACATAAAAAAAAAAATATCCACTTCACTTATTATTAACTTTTGTGCTCGAAATATTTTACTAAAATTGTACTAATGCAGTTTACTACTAACAAATATTCACTAATTGAATTTCATGTTTAAAAGTCACTTACAAAAAAAAAAATATTAATATACTTGTTTTCAAACCCTAATTGATAATCGATGTAATAGATTATTTGTTACAAACAATAATCAATTAATCAAACTCTTAAGTTTGGTGTTATATATTTAAGTTATATACTTATCTATTCCTCCAAAGATCCGACAGATATTGACAACCAAAAGATTGATTAGCACTTCACAACTTTGATGTAGATAAAAGAATTCAATCATTACTCCCAAAGCATACAATGTTTCATGAACACTTAGATGACTATCACATTTCATTCTATCCTATCTACTACAACCCATAATAATTTTTCTTAGAACACCATTACACTACCCTGCTTATATTTAAGTCTTAGGGGCTATTATTTATAAATATTTCCTTGCTCATCTTTGGGAGACTTAGAGGCAAATATTATACTTATATTAAAATAATTATATCTTACTCTCTCTGGAGTTTTAAAGATAAAATCATGGCAGGACTACTGTTAACTGCTTCATGATAGATAATAATAATAAACATCAAGATTTGGGTTGGAGCAATGAATGAGATTAATCAATCATAAATGACATGAATGCATTACATCCTCAAGATAATAACCAAAATTCCCCATCCAACATCAATACCTGCAACAGAACCAACCAAACTCCAACAATCAAATATCCCATCCAACCTTCAAAATTATAGATTTTCTACAACTCAAACTTTCCAAATATGTACAAAATTATTATACTATAATTCAACACCATCAATATACTTTTTAAATTGAAATTAAACTGCTTCATGACTATATTTATCTTTCATCACTAAAAAAAAAATACAATAATATTAACCATCACCATCTAAACATAAGGCTAAAATATTTCCATTTATATAAAAAAAAATTAAACACACAAAAATGCTTCTTTTTCTTTAAACCATACATCTCATATTAATATATATACTAGACATCTTAATCTCAAGTATGTGGGGTATTTCAAGCCCTAATTAGCTTATTTCTAGCCCTAGTTGTTGCGCCAAATGTAATGGAAACGTATATGGTTAGGTATAAGATAGCCCACGATTGGGCAAGCCAAATGTAATGGAAACGTATATGAGTAGCCCCATAATTAAGCAAGTTAAATATAATGGATCGTATATGAGGTATTCCATTTATATTAAAGAATGATGGAAAAACAAACTTGTTCCAATTATATTTTAATAAATTGTTTAAATTGCCCTCCCAGCTAGCTTTATATAAAGTAAATCTAAAATCATACTAATCAATGAGATCTTTCATTATAATTTATCTTTTAGGTTGATGTGACTAACTAATCAAATATATATATCAAAAATAAAGGGACTTTTATTAAATTCAAATATACACATCTACTATATAAATTTATGTACCTCTAAATATGTGTATGAAAAATAATATATGTAAGTGACCTACAAACCAAGTAATAAATGAAATAAGAAATTATCTTTTATTAAGTCGTAAATTTAATTAATTTACTAATAACTTTGGCATTAAGAAAATAAGAATAATATAGTATCGATCTTTAAATAATTACAAAGGCATTATTTATAAAAATAAATAGCACATCTTTATTTTATGTTATCGTTTGACTTTAAATAATATTAATGTTTCAATATTAATATAAACAATAAATATATAAAGACATATTTCTGCCTAATAGTTATAATATAAAGATAATAATTAATATATATAGTACCTCAACTTATAAATTATATTTTCAGATTTTAAAATTATTTAAATATTTATCTTAAACATCATCTGTTATACGTTTAATGTTATAATAGAACAAGACGCTTAAATTGATCATTCACAAACGTTACATTTTACAATGAAAAATAAAAATAAACAAAAAAAAATATATCAATCTCAAAAATATATATCCACACATCACTCATATAAATATATAATTATTAAATACCTTTTTAAAAGTTCACTTAGTTGATTGTCCTTTTAAGAATTAATTTAGTCCATGAGTTTTTTCATCTGTATATATATTTTTTTTAATTTTAGAATGCATTCTATAAAAGACGATGAAACGATTTCATTAAAGAAGATTATTAATTCTTGAATATATGCATATTTTATTAAAATGTTAAATCCAGTACATCAATTACAATTACTTTCAGATTAGAATTAAATTGACGATAATACATTTAAGATAGCTATGCCAGCTTTTAACTCCAGACGCGATGAAATTTATACGTTGAAAATTTTAGTTGTTCCATTGAAAAATTGCTTTAGAATATATGAAAGCGATGATGATGATGCAGCCCTAGCTGCGATATATCCTTATTACCCCGTCATAATTTATATGTTTATTACAAAATATATATACGTTACTTCAGTATTTTTTTAAAAAAATGGTAAACTTTAAAGAAATAAAATGTAATAAAATTCTATCCTTCAGTTGTTTGTTCTATATCCCATTTTTTATAAGCAATAATCCTAATAATGGCTTCCTTATTATTGTCGCGTGGTTTCATGCCAGCAGATGCTATTTTAAAACTCATGTTATATATATATGTTCTCTTTTACAACAATTAATATCAAAATAAAAATAAAATATTAAGTATACATATAAAAAGTATCAAATCGAAAATTTGACATCTTTTAAAATATACATAAATAATTATTTATTGCATTTAGTAATCATTGCAAATAAAATAATTTTTTTTTTAATCAACAATTTATATGTCCTTATTTATTTTAATAATTAAATGTTTATAACGATGTACTATCAATATATATAAATAAAATAATAACTTCAAATAATAACTATATTTAATAAACATAAAAGAAAAATTTAAATATTTCATATGTAAACTTTAACTTAAAGAGATTTTTTTTTTAATAACAAATAACAAATTTTTAAAATATAAATATCGACCTATTGATATTTACAATATATATATAGTTTTATATTAAATTTAATGTAATTATAAAAAAAACTCAGATTTTCAAGCACCCTAAAACTATGGACTCCAACATAAATAACTGATACACATGACCACATACATGTCAAAAAAATAAATCATCTCCAATATACATATTTCATGCTGAATCAGTACTCATCAGTTGGTCTAGATCACCAACTCTCACACATATATACAATCAGTGTTCAGCTTGTATGAAGATAGAAAATCTTCAAACTTTAATGGACAAACTTCAATCTTCTCTACCCTCCAACCCTGCAGCCATTCATATCATTGTAAATCTGATGATGGAATACCCAAATCCTTTGTTTATGTCAATATTATTGTCATATCCATGTTGACATTATGTCTCTCTGATCTTTCACATATAGGACTTTAATATATTCATTACATTTAAAGCTCTTGTTGATGCCAATATGATTGTCATAACCATATTGGAATTAAGTCACTATGACACTTCACATATAATATGGACTTATTAAAGATATATAAATGGACATATTAATGTTCTATATATGAAGGGTCAGAGTGGCTTAATGCCAACATGGATATGACAGTAATATTAAAATCAATAAGGGATTTGAGTATTCCATCATCAAATTTTCAATAATATGGATGGCTGAAGAGTTGAAGGTGCAGAAGATTGATGTCTGTTCATTAAAGCTTGAAGATTGGCTATCTTAATATATATGTGAGCACTTATTGTATATATTTAATATAAATTTAATGTAAATCTAAGTTCAAAATTTTCTGTAGGCCATATGTTAATATAAAAAATGAAAGAAGTTATTCAGATTTATTAAACCTTGCAAAAAGAAAAAAGGGAGAATAACATTTTTTTTAATAAAAAGTAAATCATTTCATTTTTAATTATTACTGTTTGTATTTTAAACCTTGTCTTAAATCTCTTTTATTAATGACAATAGATAAACAGACATATAATATGTAAAAAGATGAAATTCTTCATACATTATTTATTGAGTTAAAATAAAAGAGATAAGAAAAAAATCTAAAGTAATTTTTTTTGATTATTTTATCTGTATGAATCTGGTCACACAATTGAGCAATTTTTTGTATAAATAAGTTGCCTTCATTTGAGCTTTCTTTTGTATGTGACTGACCTGTAATGGAGATCCCAAACTGTGTTTTAGAAAAAAGCAAATTTTTTGCTACTACAAGCTGCTTTTTGCAAGTTAAAGAGAAGTAACTTTCCAATGATGTAAAAAATATTAATTTGGAAAAATAATGTTCAATGTGAGTGAGAACAATCTTGTAATTATAAATTATTGTAGTCTATCACTAAAAATGGGTAGGCTGCTTCAAAAACAATGCCTCAGCTTGATTAAAGTTTTTCTAAAATAATCTGCCAAAAAGGGCAGAGGAAATTCAAAAAAAAGAATGTTATAATAATTTAACTCTTATACTTTGTGCATTTCAAGGTGATCAGATAGTCAGACAAATGAGATATGCTTTCAAGTATGCATACAGGAGGTAAGATTAAAAAGGATTTGAATTTATTGGCAGCCTTTTTTAAGAATAATAAATTATCATATACTAAACTGCAGAAATTGATGTCTAAACCTCTACCAGGATATCCTGCTGAATACGAAATTGTAACTTAAAAAATAACTCATATTTTATATGTGGTCAAAAACAATTAAAACAGAGATATAAAAGTACATACTTTGACTACTTCAGTTAAATGAGCTCCAAATATTAAAATGTGAGACTGTGCTATTTTATTGTATTTAAATGTACAAATTGTCGATTTTTTGTGTGTTTGTGATTTACTTGTACTTACATTTTTTTAAAAATTATTATTATTATAAAACAAAATTCCTACTTTTTGTCTTGGGAGTTATTTTAAGTTTAAAAATGCATTTGTAAGTTAATTTTATTATTAGTAGTAGTACTTGGGTATTATTCTTGCATTGAAGAAAAGATAGAAGCCTTTTCACATACCCAATAAATGGGTAATCTTGCAATGATATCAACTTGAAAGAAAATAAACCCTGCAATGTATATTGAAGAACGTGATTCTCGTTTTGAAAACGTGCTTTGGTTTTTATTATTTTGCCTTATTTATATTTGTCAATTGAAAAATATTGTCTTTTTTAAAACGTAATTTGATTGGTGTTATTTTGTGTTATTTATATTTCTCACTTACTTCAGTTCATTTGATTTCAATTTGATGCGTGTAAGTAGATTTCGTCTTTTATACAAAAATGAGGACACATTTTCTCTAGACTCAACAATATAAAACAATTTTTCCACCCGCATGAAAACTTTTACAATTGATGTATGTTTATTGTTTTGAATTATTTTCTTTGGTTTTGTGTAGTAGAGATTTATTAATTGTTTTTCTCCAATTTTTTCTGCCTGCATGCAAAAAAAGTAATAAAAGTCTTATAAATTATATTTCTATATTGTTGTAAATTATGTGTTTTGTTTTCTTTTTTTTTTTTTTAACAAAAAAAAAAAACTTTCTGAGTATTTTTCTGGAAATTTTTGATACACTTTGTAATCACGTGTTAGTTCGGGGAGAGGGGAATTTTCAGTTCAGGTCTATTTTGTTGTTTGAACATGATGAAATCCTATTATTTATTACAGTGTAAGTAGCGTATGTGTATATTTTATATGTTATTGTAAATATTATTAAAAAAATTATAAATTAGTGATTGTTTTAAGCATATGTAAAGTAACATTTGGGAGTTTATTCAATATATTTCTGTGAGCAGAGAAATTGTAATTTGTCAGATAACAAATTTTTGTTTGACAGTGTTGTTGTTTTTAATTACCCATTTATCCTGAAAATCATATATATGTTTACCTTTTTTACAGTTTTACTTGTGTGTGAACATGTTAAACATAATCCTGCAATACAACATTAGATTTGTGCTGTACCTTTTCTTATTCATGTCAACCTGCCAATAACTTTGTAAAACTTATGAAAACAAGATCCATGTAGGCATTATTTTCCCCAAATCTTGTGAAATCACTATCAAGTACAAGATTATCCATGTACACATTATTTTTTCCCAAATATTGTGCAAAAATAGTGTACAAGATCCATATACATGTTATTTTGGTCAGATCACAAGATTACAAAATTATCAGTGGAAAGGTGCAGCATGTCTAATATTGTATTGCAGGAATAATACCCAACTATCTTCTTATTATTAAATTGTTAGTTTTATTAAAATGTCTTAAAATTTGTTACTTTTGGCAGCATTCCAAAATAGATATAGAAACTTATAAACTGAGACATAAATGATGCCATATGTGTGGTCTATAAAATTAGTTATATTAAAGTAAATTAATTATACAAAAGCTAACTACCATTAGGGGTAATACCAGATCTTTATGTTGCAAATGCCATAAGGTTTAAAATGGCTGCTATTCATTAATAGTACATCTTTCATAATCAAATAATTCATAGGTTAACTGCCAGAACAATTATAGTGAAAAAGATAATTAATATTTCTGTAAAAAGTATGAATATGGGATAACCATAGATGATCAGTTACATGTGTTTTCTCATGAGGAGTACGTTTAAAGCCCTTAGACTATCTATATGTTTGATGCTTAATTGGTGACAGATGATCTTTAAGACTGAGAAATGGATTTTGTCACCCAAATGAGACTGATGATTGAATTGTATTATATAAAGAAGTCAAATTATTTAGTAAAATTTATGTAAATACAATTATATAATAATTCAATGACTTTATACTTATAAAATAATATTTAAAATTATTGTAGACTGAAACAAGAGTTAGAATGTTTGATAAATTACAAAAAGTATAAATTAAATCACACATAGATATATACTGCATGAAATAGGGGGAAAAGGGAATTGTTATTATTATATAAATAAAAAATTAAAACATGTTATTAATAAATAGGGACTATATTTTTTACTAAATATATAGGTTTTATAAGTTAGAAATTAGGCAGAAAAAGTTGTTAAGAGGAATATAGGTAAGTGAGCTTCTTTTGGTGGATGGGAGTGGGTGATACTTATTTTTAAATGATATTTGAAAAGTATATTTTGTTGGTAGTATTTTAGTAAATATTTATTTGGAAATTATTTTAAGCAGCAAGTAATATTTTGTTCTTCAAAGATTTTAATTTAACTATTATCAATAGCTCAAGTAAAATATAAATGATCATTAGGTCAAAATCATGTAAAATGGATCATTATGTCAATAATTCAGCACCTACAGTGAAAACAGTCAGCAAAAACTGTGTATAAGCCTGAAAAAGAGAAAGTAGTTATAATGGATATACTATTAAAAGTATTATAAGAAGAAATTAAACATGTTATAAGAAATACAGATGTGAAATCAATTAACTCAAAAAGAAAATTTAAAAAAATGTTATAAGAAATGCAGCAAAAGAGTGAAGTGATAGATGTGCAAAAACAAATAATACAAGAAAAAAATTAAAAGATGGTGCAAGAAATATGATTGGAAAATAAAATATTCAAAACGAAGGGAATATATAATAAAACAATTTTACAAGGAACATAATAGAAAAATGATTTAAAATATTAGAAATCATGAATGCTCTTTAAGGAAATGATGAAACCTTCATTGAGAATGAGTAATTAGAATGAGGAGTTAAACAAAAAGAAAATGTCAACTAATCATACCTGATATTATCAAAAACAATAAAAATAAACAAACCAAGTAAAAACTGTCAAAGAAAGTGAAATAAAATCATTGGAAGAAAAGTTAGAAAGTAAAGAAGAATAAATAAAAATCAAAGAATAAAAGATAAGGTAGATGTACCAAAGCCATTGGAAGAAATTGTAAAAAATAAACCAAATTTAAAGTATACTCAAATGCAAAACATGTTAAAGTTTATGAAAGAGCTAAATAAAGATAAGTTATTTATGATTATCAATGCAGTAGGGAAAAAATACCACAGTCCAAATTCAACATCAAAATGAACATCATAGTTTTTTTTTTATTTATGCAACTAATGTGAATATTTATAAGATTAATTTAGAGATATGAAATCATAAGAAAAATACTGCTTTGTACCAATTTTATTCTGCACCTATCAGAAAAGAGACTAAGTTATTACACATGAGAATGTACTTCTTTCCTGTTAACACATAAGAGAGAACCATCAAATAAAAAAGTCTCAAATTTAGATTGACTATATGGAAAAGGTAAAGGATGATTGTTGATGATGCTGGAGATGTTAATTGTTTTTTTTGCTTTCTTTAAACAAAAAAATTATAATAAAAGAAATTGTAAAACTTGATATAATATGAAATCTGATCATGACTATTATGAGAAAGCAAAGAAATTAATATTATGTAAAGAATCATATAATGCCTGAAAATTTAAAACTAATTATAACATAGTATACTGACTCAACAGGGTAAATTGAAAATGTGAAGAAGTTTGAAATGTGTTGTAGTTTTTAGAACTATTGGACAACTTTAGGATTGTGATGTGTTGGTGTGCAATATTGGGATGTCTGTGTTTTATGTGTTCACATGATCATATAAAACTTTGTTTAGAAGACATTTTGAAAGTTTTAAGTCACCAGATGGATATCTTCTAAGCCAGAATTATATATTAAGATCAGTTTTGGATGAAGTAAAATTGCTTATTTAAATAGTCAGTAGTGACATTTCTGGCATTTTTAATTTTGTTTGGTTGTTAAATGTGGATGGCCCACATTTGTTTTCACAGATATTTACATGATTAGTTTGTGACACTTGGGTATTTCTGTATTTTCAAACATGTACATAAGCATGTTTCAGACCTGGGGTTTGATTGTTATTCTGATAGTATAGACACATTTGAGCTTTTTAGAACACACTACAATATATCAAGATCACATAAGTTTTAAAAATACAATTAGGGTAAAGAAAAGAAAAGATTGAGAGGGGAAAATGATATAAATAAAGTAAGTTAAACTTTATGACCATTTTTATTTTGTTTTTATTTCATTTTTGGAGAGGGGGTCTGGTGCATTATGGTAGATGGGTTTGAACTTTATAAATGCCACCTCATTAAAATAAGATCAATAAAAAGAGAAAAATAATTGCAAGTTATATATATTAACAGGTTCAATATATATATATATATATATATATATATATTCTTACATATATATATATATATATATATATATATATATTGTAAGAAGAGGAAATATATTATTCTGTTCATTAATCCATGCAAAAAAGAGAAAAAAGTAAACTTCTGAATTTTTTTTCTTAAAAGTTAAACTATTTAATTATTATTTTTTGTATTTTATACTTTGTCTTAAATCTTTTTGTTAATCATAATAGATAAATGGATTTAATTAATTTGTCAGAAATTAAATTGGTTATACATAACTTTTAGATAAAATGAAAAAAAATTAAAAAAAGTATAAAATAATTCTTTTTTTTTTTTGTCATTTTCTGTATGAATTTGGTCATACAATTAAAAATTTTTGCTGCAAATAATTTACTTTTATTTTATGCTTTTCATATTCCCTGTGACTGATATGAAGTGTAGAACCCAAACTTTGTACCAGGAAAAACAAAATCCTCTGCTATTTAAAAACTGTTGGTAATAATTGCATGTAAAAGAGAAACTATCTGTTCAATAGTGAAATAAAAAATATTAACCTTGGAAAGATAATTTTCTCTATAAGCAAGTAGGACAAACTCTTGAGTATCAATTGCTGCAAGAAAGTATCTGAAATGGATAGTATACACTAAAGAAAGTGTCTCAACTAGCTTAAAGTTTTGTTAAAATAATCTGCTAAAGAAAAGAGGTAGAAAAAATAAGGAAAGAACATCACAAAAATTTAACTCTTATTCTATGCTTGTCAATGAGATCAGATTGTCAGACAAAATATTAATTCAAGTATGCATATAGAAGTTATGAAGAAAAAGGACAGCCCTTTTTAATAATAGTAATAATAATAATAATAATAATAATAATAATAATAATAATAATAATAATAATAATAATAATAATAATAATAATAATAATAATAATAATAATAATAATAATAATAATAATAATAATAATAATAATAATAATAATAATAATAATAATAATAATAATAATAATAATAATAATAATAATAATAATAATAATAATAATAAGAAGAAGAAGAAGAAGAAGAAGAAGAAGAAGAAGAAGAAGAAGAAGAAGAAGAAGAAGAAGAAGAAGAAGAAGAAAATAGAAGAAGAAGAAGAAGATATTAATTTATAGAAATCAATGTGTAAATCCTACCAGGACATTATTGTAAACATCAATGTGTGACATAAAAACACGTATATTTTATATGTTCACAAAAACAGTTAGAATGAAGATATAAAAGTACTTAATTTGAACTCAAAATATCATAAAAGCTGAGATGATGCTTCTTTAATTTAAATGCAATAATTGTCAATGTATTTTTTTAGATAGATATTATTTTTGTATATATAAGATTTACTTTTACAAATATTTGAAAACCAGGTACTCTTCACAAATCTGGGAGCTTTAATTGTAGGTATAGCGGATTTGAAAGATTATCAAGCATTCTTCAACTATTTACACTATCTCATACAACTGATACACATGGCCACACAGATGTAGAAAATATAAATAATCACCAATATAGGTATTTCATGCTAAACCAGCACTCATTAGTTGGTCCAGATTATCATCTCCTATACACATATATATAATCAGTGCTCAGTTTATATTATGATAGCAAATCTTCATACTTTAATGGACAGGCTTCAATCCACTCCAACCTCCAACTTTTTAGCCAATCATATCATTGAAAATCTGATGATGAAAACTCAAATACCATGCTGATGCTAGTAAGTATGAAGATTTGCTTTCTTAATATAAACTGAGCACTGATTATATATATATATATATATATATATATATATATATGAATACTGTGCTATATATATATATATATATATATATATATATATGTGTGTGTGTGGGGGGGGGATTATAATCTGGACCAAATGATGAGTGATGGTCTATCATGAAATACATATATTGGTGATTATTTATCATTTCTACAAGTGTGTGGTCATGTGTATCAGTTGTATGAGATAGTGTGGATAGTTGAAGGATGCTTGAAAATCTGAGTTCAAATCCCCTATACTTATAATTAAAGCTCCCAGGTTTGTGAAGAATGCCTGGTTTTCAAATATTTACATAACAAGCTTGTATCCTTTCCATCCTTCTTATATGTATTTACAAATGGATATGGTCCTATACATGAGGGGTCAGCGTGACTTCAGTTCTGGACATGGCAATAATATTACTATCAGCATTGGATTTGAGTTTTAATCATCAGATTTTCAATGATGTGGATGGCTGAATAGTTGGAAGTTGGAATGGATTGAAGCCTGTCCCTTAAAATATGAAGATTTGCTATCTTAATATAAACTGAGCACTGATTATTTATATAAATGTGGGAGATAATAATTTGGACCAACTGATGAGTGCTGCTCTACCACAAAATACCTATATTGATTATTATTTATCTTTTCTACATGTGTGTGGTCATGTGTATCAGTTGTATGAGATAGTGTGGATAATTGAAGGGTGCTTGAAAATCTGAGTTCAAATCCTCTATATATACGATTTACTTTTACATACATTTTTAAAATTGTTATTATTATTATAAAAGAAAATGCTGACTTTTATTTCCTGGGAGTTAGTTTAGATTTTTAAAAAGCATTTGCAATTTAAATCTTTATTAAATCATTAATTTTATTAAAATCTCTTCCTTCATTATTCTTAGCAGCATTCTAAAATGGATATAAAATCGTATAAGCTGAAAAATAAGTATATCATGTGAATGATGTATAAATTTAGTTATATTTAAATTAATTATAGAAGTGCTAGCATTAAATGTAATATCAGGTCTAAAAAAGTACACTAATAATAATGAAAGTTAATTTAGCATGTTATGATAAAAACATCATAATATTTAAAATAGCTGGAGCTCATTAACAATACATTTTTCATGATCACATTATGCTAATTTCCAGAAGAATTATGGTGAGAAATCTAGGTAGTCTGTCAGTCAAGAATATATATATATATATATATATATATTGTAAATATCGATAAGTCGATATTATATTTTTTTAAATTGTCATTTGTTATTAAAAAAAAAATCTCTTTAAGTTGATGTTTACATATGAAATATTTAAATTTTTCTTTTATGTTTATTAAATATAATTATTATTTGAAGTTATTATTTTATTTATATATATTGATAGTACATCATTATAAACATTTAATTATTGAAATAAATAAGGACATATAAATTATTGATTATAAAAAAATTATTTTATTTATAATGATTATTAAATGCAATAAATAATTATTTATGTATATTTTTAAAGATGTCAAATTTTCAATTTAATATTTTATATATATATATATACTTGATATTTTATTTTTATTTTAATGTTAATTGTTTTAAAAGAGAACATATATAACATGAGTTTTAAAATAGTATCTGCTGGCGCATGGAACGATAGCAACAACAATAAAGGAAGCCATTATTTTGATATATTATTATTGGAATAGATATAGAACAAACAACTGAAAAATAAAGATTTTATTGTACTTTAGTTCTATAAAATTTACTATTCTTCAAAATACTGAAATAATATATATATTTTATGGTAAATACATAAATTATGGCAGGTTAATCAAGAATCGCAGCCAGGAGGCTGCATCATCGCTTTCATTTATTCCAAGGCAATTTTCAATGGAATAACTAAAAAAATTCAATGTATAAATTTCATCGCGTCTGGAGTTGAAACTAGATATAGCTATCTTAAATGTATAATCATCAATTTAATCATAATTTGGAAGTAATTGGAATTAACATGCTGGATTTAACATTTTAATTGGTTTATTTATTTTTTAAAAAGGAAGGAAATTTTAAAACGGATAAAATATGCATATATCTAAGGATTAACAATTTTCTTTTATATAATAATTTCTTCGCCTTTCGATAGAATGCATTCTAATAATCAAAAGTAAACGGATAAAAGAACTCATGGAATAAATTAACTTTTTGGAAAGGAAAATTAGCTAAATGAACTTTAAAAGGTATTTAATAATTTTATATATGTATGAGTAATATATATAAATATATTTTTGAGATTGATATATATTTTTTTTTATTTACTTTTATTTATTTTTTATTATAAAATACAACGGTTTATAAGTGGTCAATTTAAGCATCTTGTTTTATAATAATATTAAATGTATAACCGATATTCAGACAATTATCTTAAATAATTTAAAAATCTTAAAATGTAATTTATAGGTTGAAGTTATATATGAATTGTTATATTTATATTATAATGGTTAGGCAAAAATATGTCTTTATATATTTAATCTATATATACTTATTACAAGTATATACATATAGTTATTCTTTGTATTTATATTTAAAACATCAATATTATTTAAAGTTGAACTATAACATAAAATAAAGGATGTACTATTTGTTTTTATAAATAATGCCTTTGTAATTATTTAAAAGAGCGATACTATATTATTCTTATTTTCTTTTAATGCCAAAGTTATTATGAAATTAATTGAATTTATAAATAATAAAAGATAATTTCATATTTCATTTATTATTTAGTTTGTAGGTCACTTACACATATTATTATTCATTTATATATTTAGAGGTACATAAATTTATATAGTTAGATGTGTATATTTGGATTTAGTAGAAGTCCCTTTGTTTCTAATATATATATTGATTAGTTAGTCACATCATCTTTAAAAATAAATTATAAAGATAGATCTCATTGCTTTGCATGATTTTAGATTTGTTTTATATATAGCTAGCTGGAAGTGCATTTAAACAATTTATTTAAATATAACTGGAATAATTTCGTTTTTCTTCAATCTTTAATTTTAATGGAATACCTAATAGACGTTCCATTATATTTAGCTTATCCAATTGTAAGCTACCATATAGTTTCCATTACATTTGGCTTGCCCAATTGTGGGCTGTCTCATATACGTTCCATTACATTTGGTGCCCAACATGGGGCACGAAATAAGCTAATTAAGGCTTGAAATACCCCACATACCTGAGAAATGTATATATATATTAATATGAGATGTATAGTTTAAAGAAAAAGAAACATTTTTGTATGTTTAATTTTTTTTTTTTTATATAAATGGAAATATTTTAGCCTTATGTTTAGATGGTGATGGTTAATGTTATTGTATTATTTTTTAATGATGGTGTTAAAGTACGGTATAATAATTTTGTCCATATTTGGAAAGTTTATGTTGTAGAAAATCTATAATTTTGAAGGTTGGATGGGATATTTGATTGTTGGAGTTTGGTTGGTTCTGTTGCAAGTATTGATGTTGGATGGGGAATTTTTGTCATTGTCTTAGGGATGTAATGCATTCATGTCACTTGTATTGATTGATCTCATTCATTGCTTCAACCCAAATTTTGATGTTTATTATTATTATTATTATTTATCATGAAGCAGCTAACAGTGGTCCTGCCATGATTTTATCTTTAAAACTCCAAAGAGAGTAAGGTATAATTATTTTGATATATGTATGATATTTACCTCTAAGTCTCCTTAAGATGAGCAAGGAAATATTTTATAAGTAATAGCCCCTAAGACTTAAATATAAGCAGGGTAGTGTAATAGTGTTTTCAGAAAATTATTATGGGTTGTAGTAAATTGGATAGAATGAAATGTGATAATCATCTAAGTGTTCATGAAACATTGTATGCTTTGGGAATAATGATTGAATTCTTTTTTCTACATCAAGGTTGTAAAGTGCTAATCAATCTTTTGGTTGTCAGTATCTATCAGATCTTTGGAGGAATAGATAAGTATATAACTTAAATATATAACACCAAACTTAGGGACTAGATTAATTGATTATTGCTTGTGACAAATAATCTATTACATTGATTATTAATTAAGGTTTGAAAACAAGTATAGTAATATTATATTTTCATTATAAATGACTTTTAAACATGAAGTTCAATTAGTGAATGTTTGTTGATAGTGGACTGCATTAGTACAATTTTATTAAAATAATATTTCGGGCACAAAAGTTAATAATTAGTGAAGTGGATATTTTTATATATATATAAAATGTTATTAAGTTTTAAGGTCCAGAAAATTTATAGGTATCAATTTAGTAAGTTTATACTTAACTACCATTATTTTGAATGAGAAAGTTGTCTCATTATATTATCAAATTAGTTATTTTAAGGCATGTGAACATTTAGTTGTATTTTTTTAAATATTTCAAGGTCATATTGAATTTGATATGAAGATTCCATATTTCAATATTGTGTAAGTGTAGAATATTTATTATCATTAAATATAAATGAATGTTATTTAGTGATATCAATTGTTACTCTCTTTCTATATATATTTTAGAGAAATTTGTTGATATTATGGTGATAGATGAGATTTTTTTTTAAGCCAAGAAGTTCATGAGTTCAAATAAGTAAAATTTAGATTGTCAGATAGCTATTATGTATTATAAGATTAAAAAAAAAGGCTTGTATTTTTTTTTAGTTAAATAATTGCTTGTTGGAATAATGATTGGAGATGGTGAGCCCTTGATCTGTGATAATTACTATATAGAAATAAATATATATATATATATATATTGTAATGGAAACGTATATGTAGCAGCCCTACGATTGGACTAGCCAAATGTAATGGAACCTATAATTCAGAGCCTCACTTGGATGCTCCAAATGTAATGGAACTTAAGGTAGCCCATGTTTGGGTAAGTTAAATATAATGGATCGTACTTGCTATATTCCATTTAAATTGAAGAAAGATAAAATCATCCCGGTTATATAAATAATGTAATGGAAACTATATGGTAGCTCATAATTAAGCAAGTTAAATATAATGGAATGTATATGAGTTACTCCATTTATATTAAAGAATGAAGAAAAATAAACTTGTTCCAATTATATTTTAATAAATTGTTTAAATTGCCCTCCCAGCTAGCTTTATATAAAACAAATCTAAAATCATACTAATCAATGAGATCTTTCATTATAATTTATCTTTTAGGTTGATGTGACTAACTAATCAAATATATATTTCAAAAATAAAGGGACTTTTATTAAATTCAAATATACACATCTACTATAAAAATTTATGTGCCTCTAAATATGTGTATAAAAAATAATATATGTAAGTGACCTACAAACCAAGTAATAAAATGAAATAAGAAATTATCTTTTATTAAGTCGTAAATTCAATTAATTTACTAATAATTTTGGCATTAAGAAAATAAGACTAATATAGTATCGATCTTTAAATAATTACAAAGGCATTATTTATAAAAATAAATAGCACATCTTTATTTTATGTTATCGTTTGACTTTAAATAATATTAATATTTCAATATTAATATAAACAATAAATATATAAAGACATATTTCTGCCTAATAGTTATAATATAAAGATACTAATTAATATATAGTACCTCAACTTATAAATTATATTTTCAAATTTTAAAATTATTTAAATATTTATCTTAAACATCATCTGTTATACGTTTAATGTTATAATAGAACAAGACGCTTAAATTGATCATTCACAAACGTTACATTTTACAATGAAAAATAAAAATAAACAAAAAAAAATATATCAATCTCAAAAATATATATATCCACACATCACACATATATATAAAATTATTAAATACCTTTTTAAAAGTTCACTTAGTTAATTGTCCTTTTTAAGAATTAATTTAGTCCATGAGTTTTTTCATCTGTATATTTTATTATTTTATTTTTAGAATGCATTCTATTAAAAGAACGACGAAACGATTTCATTAAAGAAGATTATTAATTCTTGAATATATGCATATTTTATTAAAATGTTAAATCCAGTACATCAATTACAATTATTTCCAGATTAGAATTAAATTGACGATAATACATTTAAGATAGCTATACCAGCTTTTAATTCCAGACGCGATGAAATTTATACGTTGAAAATTTTAGTTGTTCCATTGAAAAATTGCTTTAGAATATATGAAAGCGATGATGATGATGCAGCCCTAGCTGCGATATATCCTTATTACCCCGTCATAATTTATATGTTTATTACAAAATATATACGTTACTTCAGTATTTTAAAAAAAAAATGGTAAACTTTAAAGAAATAAAATGTAATAAAATTCTATCCTTCAGTTGTTTGTTCTATATCCCATTTTTTTAATAAGCAATAATCCTAATAATGGCTTCCTTATTATTGTCGCGTGGTTTCATGCCAGCAGATGCTATTTTAAAACTCATGTTATAGATATGTTCTCTTTTACAACAATTAACATCAAAATAAAAATAAAATATCAAGTATACATATAAAAAGTATCAAATCGAAAATTTAACATCTTTTAAAATATACATAAATAATTATTTATTGCATTTAGTAATCATTGCAAATAAAATATTTTTTTTTAATCAACAATTTATATGTCCTTATTTATTTCAATAATTAAATATTTATAATGATGTACTATTGATATATATAAATAAAATAATAACTTCAAATAATAACTATATTTAATAAACATAAAAGAAAAATTTAAATATTTCATATGTAAACTTCAACTTAAAGAGATTTTTTTTTTTAATAACAAATAACAAATTTTTAAAATATAAATATCGACCTATTGATATTTACAATATATATATATATATATCTTGGATTTTTTTTTTTTTTGAGTATATAATATTGTAGTACTAATAATAATGAATAACAACAGTAGTAAAATATCAGTTAGTGGTAATTTTGATTTGAGGAATTTTATGGAGAAACTGGAGGCTATGATGAAAACCTACTTTAACGAATTAAAAGATATTATAGATGAGATAAAAGCAGATTCTGATGAATTTAAAGCTGGGTTAAAAACCAATGCTGATGATCTTTCTAAAGAATTAAAAGTTGCATCAAAAACTCTGGTAGATAATAGTGTTATGAGTATAGACACAAAAGTTGATGAAGAACTGAAAGAATTAAAAGTGTCTGACAAAATCTGTAGTAAAAATCTTGATTTAGTTAATAAAAATATTGAAGATAATAAATCATCTGTTGAGATAGTTAGTCAAGATGTTACAATAGTAGATCCTAATTTGAAAAATAAATTAAAGGAGAATAATAAATTACAAAATATTGAATTTAAAAGTATAGAAACTGAATCTAAGCCCTCAGTTGAGATAATTAATAAGGATATAGCAAATCATAAACTATCTTTCAAAGTAAATGATAAATCTGTTAAAGTAACTAGTACAGATTTGAAAAAGCATAAAGAACCTATTAGTTTAATTAGTAAAAGTATGGCAGAAAATAGACAACTTGTTAAAATAATAAGAAAAGCAAATCCAGAAGTAATTAAAATCGTTAATGAAAATATTAACTTATGTAGTAGTTTGGCAGAAGAAAACAAAGATTCTCTTAAATTAGTTAACAAGGATATAAATGATAATGTATCATTTGATAAGATAGCAAAAGATGATTTAAGAAAAGACAAATTTTTTATTAAATTAACTAGTGATGAAACCCAGTTATCTGTTGAAAAAATTAGTACAGATAGTGAGTTAATTCATGAAGAAATAGAGATTCAAAAAGAATCTGTTGAATTGGTTACTAAAGAACTAGAAGCAAATATACCGTCTGTTGAGTTGATAGATGATAAGGAAAAAGATAAACCATTGATAGATTTAGTAAATGGAAAAAATTTTAAAAATGAAGAATTAAGTTGTGAAAGATTAAAGGACACTGTTGACAATTTAGAAATTGGGCAGTTAGGTTTTCAATGGTTAGACATTAATGCTCTAAAGTTAGGAGAGATAAAAATGCATTATAATAAAATGAATGAAAGTGTTCAAACTTTAGAAATTGAATTAAGTTCACCAGAAAAGATTAAAATTAACTCTCAAAAATTACTAGAAAGAACAGAATGTGTTTATCAAAGTCAATATCAAGAACAGTATCATGGTAATTTTGTGTGGTACAAAGAAAGCATATTTTTATATATATTAGAACATGAATATTTGAGTGATAATTTGTACCCTTACTGTAATAGAAAAGACCTATTTTACAAGTATGCTAGTAGGACAAAATTCGTAAGATATATCTTATTAAAATTTGAGAGAAATAAAAAGGTATTCAATTTAAATATTAGTAAAAAGATTATTGATAAAGAACGAGATATTGGAAAGGCCAAAGTTAAACTTAAAGTTATAGACAGAAAGATAAATAGTAAAGATTTTCTTCAAGAAAATATAACTAAGGAAAAAGATTTAAATAAACCTAAAGTTAAATTGAAAAGACTTAATATAGAATAAAATGATTTTCAAAATGATTTTCAAGAGTTCTTTAATGTTAAAGTTGTATCACTGATTTGCAATTTTTAAAGGATTATTTAGCTTAGAAAAATTATAAATTTGAAAAGTTTTTCGATATCTGTTAATTAATTAGTTGTTTGCAAAGATTTTTTTTTTTCGGTGGATTAGAGGGTATTGTAAATATCGATAAGTCGATATTATATTTTTTTAAATTGTCATTTGTTATTAAAAAAAAAATCTCTTTAAGTTGATGTTTACATATGAAATATTTAAATTTTTCTTTTATGTTTATTAAATATAATTATTATTTGAAGTTATTATTTTATTTATATATATTGATAGTACATCGTTATAAACATTTAATTATTGAAATAAATAAGGACATATAAATTATTGATTATAAAAAAAATTATTTTATTTATAATGATTATTAAATGCAATAAATAATTATTTATGTATATTTTTAAAGATGTCAAATTTTCAATTTAATATTTTATATATATATATACTTGATATTTTATTTTTATTTTAATGTTAATTGTTTTAAAAGAGAACATATATAACATGAGTTTTAAAATAGTATCTGCTGGCGCATGGAACGATAGCAACAACAATAAAGGAAGCCATTATTTTGATATATTATTATTGGAATAGATATAGAACAAACAACTGAAAAATAAAGATTTTATTGTACTTTAGTTCTATAAAATTTACTATTCTTCAAAATACTGAAATAATATATATATTTTATGGTAAATACATAAATTATGGCAGGTTAATCAAGAATCGCAGCCAGGAGGCTGCATCATCGCTTTCATTTATTCCAAGGCAATTTTCAATGGAACAACTAAAAAAATTCAATGTATAAATTTCATCGCGTCTGGAGTTGAAACTAGATATAGCTATCTTAAATGTATAATCATCAATTTAATCATAATTTGGAAGTAATTGGAATTAACATGCTGGATTTAACATTTTAATTGGTTTATTTATTTTTTAAAAAGGAAGGAAATTTTAAAACGGATAAAATATGCATATATCTAAGGATTAACAATTTTCTTTTATATAATAATTTCTTCGCCTTTCGATAGAATGCATTCTAATAATCAAAAGTAAACGGATAAAAGAACTCATGGAATAAATTAACTTTTTGGAAAGGAAAATTAGCTAAATGAACTTTAAAAGGTATTTAATAATTTTATATATGTATGAGTAATATATAAATATATTTTTGAGATTGATATATATATTTTTTTATTTACTTTTATTTATTTTTTATTATAAAATACAACGTTTTATAAGTGGTCAATTTAAGCATCTTGTTTTATAATAATATTAAACGTATAACCGATATTCAGACAATTATCTTAAATAATTTAAAAATCTTAAAATGTAATTTATAGGTTGAAGTTATATATGAATTGTTATATTTATATTATAATGGTTAGGCAAAAATATGTCTTTATATATTTAATCTATATATACTTATTACAAGTATATACATATAGTTATTCTTTGTATTTATATTTAAAACATCAATATTATTTAAAGTTGAACTATAACATAAAATAAAGGATGTACTATTTGTTTTTATAAATAATGCCTTTGTAATTATTTAAAAGAGCGATACTATATTATTCTTATTTTCTTTTAATGCCAAAGTTATTATGAAATTAATTGAATTTATAAATAATAAAAGATAATTTCATATTTCATTTATTATTTGGTTTGTAGGTCACTTACACATATTATTATTCATTTATATATTTAGAGGTACATAAATTTATATAGTTAGATGTGTATATTTGGATTTAGTAGAAGTCCCTTTGTTTCTAATATATATATTGATTAGTTAGTCACATCATCTTTAAAAATAAATTATAAAGATAGATCTCATTGCTTTGCATGATTTTAGATTTGTTTTATATATAGCTAGCTGGAAGTGCATTTAAACAATTTATTTAAATATAACTGGAATAATTTCGTTTTTCTTCAATCTTTAATTTTAATGGAATACCTAATAGACGTTCCATTATATTTAGCTTATCCAATTGTAAGCTACCATATAGTTTCCATTACATTTGGCTTGCCCAATCGTGGGCTGCCTCATATACATTCCATTACAATATATATATATATATATATATATATATAACAAAAACAAGTTATTCACGTAACTATATATATATATATATATGGGATAAATATAGGTGATCAGTTATATGTTTTATAAAAATTGATGTATTTTTCAGCTACTTTCCAAAGCTTTATTTTACCTTCTAATTTACGAAACATTGTATCCACACAGAATTTGACACACAATATTATTTCTTTAAAAAAAATGATTTATTTATTCTTTATTAGTATTAGGTCAAATATAAAATGTAACATTATATTTTCGCCCCATAAACATTAGCAAATTTAACTTGAAAATTATAAATAAAGGGTTTAAAATCAATAATGAAAAAAATACAGCATAAATGTATTAAATATCTCAGTGTATATTTAATGATATCAATGATTTACTAAATGATAACTTAATTTATACATTACAGTAATATATATATATATATATATATATATATATATATATATATATAGATAGATAGATAGATAGATAGAGAGAGAGAGAGAGAGAGAGAGAGGGCTGCAGGAAGGAGTTTGCTATTAACTGAAAGGAGACCCTTTGATTCCTCTTGGAGGCCTTAAAGGAACCGAGCAGGGCAAATTCCTAATGTCCACTCCATACGTTCTTGTCGTTGCAGCTGTTATTACTATATGTTTATTCATATAGTATACGAACATGGATGGGCTGCTCACCAACACGCATTAGCCAGCGTGGTGAGTTTATTGGCTTTTTACCTTTGAGTTTAAGATCAAGAAACACCATGGTCTTTCTTCTCAGTGCCTGATAAGGCAGAATGAATGTTTGTGTAAATGATAAAGATTTTTCCCAATTATACAATTATGACAGACAAAAATAAAACATGGCCCTTAATCCCAGGAGGCTGTAAAGTCACCAACCAAGGTAGCGGTTGGTGGCCGAAGGCGGAGGGTGCTAAGAATATCCTGGAGGCAGACCCAGGCTGCCATTTGATGACGACTTTTTATTTAGGTACTTACAACTGCAGATCACTTTCAAGTGAAGGAAGATTGCAAGAATTAGAAGAAGAACTCTTATATTAAATGGGATATTATTGGACTTTGTGAAGTTAGAAGAAAAGGTGAAGAGACAATTGATTTAAAAAGTGGACATATGCTCTATTATAAAGGCACAAATATTGGAAATACAAGTGGAGTAGGATTCATTATAAATAAAAAGTGGAAGAACAATATTGTGGAGATTGATGGTGTATCAGACAGAGTGGCAAGATTAGTTATACAACTTAATAGCAGATATCAAATGCAGATAATTCAGGTTTATGCCCCAACAAGTTCTCACAGTGATGAAGTAGTAGAAGATTTTTATATGGATGTACAAAAGGCTTTTGATCAGAGTAAACAACATTTTAAAATTGTTATGGGAGATTTTAATGCTAGAATTGGTAAACAAATGAAAGATGAAAGTGTTGTAGGTAATTTTGGTTATGGTAATAGAAATGAGAGAAAACATAGACTTGTGGAGTTTGCAGAGAAGGAAAAACTTTATATTATGAATTCTTTTTTTAAGAAAAATGTTAGAAGGAAATGGACATGGAAGAATCCAAATGAAGGTACAGCAGAATTGGATTATATTTTGACTAACAGGAAATACATATTTCAAGATTGTAATGTTCTTAATAAATTTAACACAGGAAGTGATCATCGATTAGTAAGGGGTAAGATACATGTTAATGTAAAACTAGAGAGACAAAAATTATTAAGAAAAACTATATTTACAGTTGATATTCCTAATCTTCAGAAACATTCTAATGAATTTAAATTAGAACTTACAAATCGGTTTCAAGTATTAGTAGATTTTGAACATGATTCAGATTTGAATGAAATTAATATGAAAATAACTGATACACTTTTAAAAACTGCAACAAAGATAGCTGGTAGAAAAAAGCAGCAATTGACTAATAAAATTTCTACTGAGACTAGAGAACTTATGAAGAAAAGAAGGAATATGAAGATATGCAAGAATGATGCATTAAAAAGAATTGAATATCTTGAATTTTGTAAAATGGTGCGGAAAAGAGTTGAAAATGATATAAGAAAGTATAACTGTGAACTAGCAAGAAAAGCTGTAGAAGAAAATAAAAGTCTTAAGAATGTAAAACAACATTTTGGTATTGGTAGGAAATTTATATCTGCAATAAGGAAAAAAGATGGAATTATTACTAAAAAGAGGGATGACATTATGAAATTGGTAGAAGATTTTTATCAAGAATTATATAGTAATAAAGAACAAGTACCTCCTATATCTATTACATCTTCCGAATTGCCCAGAATTTTAAATGAAGAAGTGAGAAATGCAATTAAATGTATGAAAAAAGGAAAGGCTCCAGGTAATGATGGAATTATAATTGATATATTAAAAGAAGCAGGTGAAGAAACAGAAAAAATATTAGCAAAGTTATATACCAAATGTCTAAATGATAAAGATGTACCGGATGATTGGAAGAATGCAGTAATAATATTAATATTTAAAAAAGGTGATAAAGAAGATAATAGAAATTACAGACCTATCAGCCTTTTATCAGTTTTATATAAAATTTTTACCAAGATAATTACAACTCGTCTACAGAGAACCTTGGATTTCCACCAACCAAGAGAACAAGCCGGATTTAAAAGTGGTTTTAGTACAATAGATCATATTCAAGTATTGAGAGAAGTTATAGAAAGGACAAATGAATATGAGTTGTCATTATGTTTTGGATTTGTAGATTATGAAAAGGCATTTGATTCTATAAACATTTCTTCAGTGATTAAAGCATTGGATCATCAAGGTATAGATCCAGGATATTGTCATATTTTAAAGAATATTTATAAAAATGCAACAGCAACAATTAGATTACATAATGATACTGGGAAAGTCAACATTGAGAAAGGTGTAAGACAAGGTGACTCCATATCTCCAAAACTTTTTACAGCAGTGCTGCAAGAAGTATTTTGTGGATTAAAATGGGAAACTAAAGGAGTGAAAGTAAATGGAGATTATTTAAGTCATTTAGATTTCTCAGATGATGTAGTTGTTTTTGCAAATAATGCTTCAGAGCTGCAGGAAATGTTGCAGGAGTTATCAGATGAAAGTAGGAAAGTAGGACTAAAGATAAATGTTAAAAAGACTAAAGTAATGTTTAATCGATTTGCTCAAAATATGAAAATAAAGATTGATTATGATGAATTAGAAGAAGTTAAGAGTTACAAATACCTTGGTCAGATTATTAATACAGATGGAAACATAATAGAGGAAATTAATCATAGAATTAAACTTGGTTGGAGTGCTTTTGGTAGAAATAACTTGATATTAAAAGGAAATATGCCTATGTGTTTGAAAAGAAAGGTTTTTAACAAATGTGTTTTACCAGTCCTTACTTATGGATCTGAGACTTGGACACTTAATAGAAGATCAATACAGAGACTTCAGACCACTCAAAGAAGTATGGAGAGATGTATGTTGGGAGTAACAAGAAGAGATCGAAAACGCAATGTATGGGTAAGAGAACAAACAGGTGTTACTGACCTCATTGAAAAAATTAAAAGATTGAAGTGGAGTTGGGCTGGACATATTGTTAGAAGAGATGATAATAGATGGACAATTGAAATTTTAAACTGGATTCCAAGAGATTGTAAAAGACCCAGAAGGAGACCACATGTAAGATGGATGGATGAAATAAGAAAATGTGTAGGGGTGATGTGGAGAAGAGAAGCTAAAGATCGGAGAAGATGGATTAAACTTGGAGAGACCTTCATCCTGCTGTGGATTGATAATGGTTGATAATGATGATCATGATGATAGAGAGAGAGAGATGATAATCTGGAATCAACTGATGTTTGATGCTTAAATGAAGAAATAAAACCTTCAAAACTAGCTGGTACAATATATATATATATATATATATATATATATATATATATATCTAAACATTCATATATATATATATATATATATATATATATATATATATATATAGTGAATGTTTAGATGGGAATCTTGAATTGTTAGAATAATTCATTTAAATCAACTTAATTAGAAAGCACATAACCTAAAACAACTGTCTCAGACCAAGAGTCAAAGTAAACAACACATTGATGCATTAGTCTATCCTTTGCTTTGACTCCTGGCCTGAGACAGTTGTTTTCAGTTAAGTGCTTTCTGATTAAGCTGATTTAAATAAATACTCTACACATTCAAGATTTCCATATATATATATATATATATATATATATATATATATATATATAATTGAAATAATATTTTTAATGGTTTATAAACAATTACAAACAATCTTAAAATCTGCAGAAGTACTTTCGGTTACTTTCTAACCTGCCTCAACTGCCATTAAATTCAAAAACCAAAAGCGGAAGCAAACATCATCAATTTAAATTCCACGAATCTCGTATTTTAATATTAGAAGTTTGTCGATTTATTAAATGCGTTTTATTCCTGTTTATAAAAATTGCCTCTTTAATTTTTCTTTTACTATGGTTTCTCTCTTCATGAAGATATTTTCACATTTTCAAAATTAAATTTAAATTTATATTTACATGTTTTTTTGTGATCAAAGAAAACTGAAGAAGATATTAAATCACCATTATTTTTATTTTTTACACACTTATATAATAATTCATGTTCCTTCAATCTTTTCTCAATACTGCACCTAGATTCACCTATATATGATAGCATACAATCACAAAAAATTTGATATATGACATTACTTTTTTGCTTGACAGGTATGACATCCTTAGAATTATTGACTAATTTATTAATATTGTTTGGAACGTAGAATGAAACATTAAACACATTCTTATATAAATCCTTAAAAAAATTTATTTGTGGATTTGAAATAAATGGAGTAGATATCCATTTTTTATTATTAATCTTCATTTCTTTTAAATTATCATAATTTTTTTTAAATTAACATAAAGTATTGTTTATTTGTTCCATTTTATAACCGACATCAATCAATTCCTTGGCAAATATCTCAATATTTTTTAGTTTATCACTTTGGTAATGACATAATTTTTCATTCTGAAACAAAAAAGATTTAAAACTTGCCATCTTATGCATCATTGGTACTTTTGATTTACAATTTATATATCCTCTTTTTTGCAGTGGCTTAATTATTAATTTATAATTTAATACACTGTTATCTCTTGTGATCATTAAATCTAAATAGTTAATCTTATGGTCCTGTTCTTTTTCAATAGTCCATTTCAAGCCATTCAACTTATTTAATTCCTCTATAAGCAAATTTATAGTATTAGTATTATGATAATTTAAAAGAAATGAAGATTAATAATAAAAAATGGATATCTATTCCATTTATTTCAAATCCACAAGTAAAATTTTTTAAGGATTTATATAAGAATGTGTTTAATGTTTCATTCTACGTTCCAAACAATATTAATAAATTAGTCAATAATTCTAAGGATGTCATACCTGTCAAGCAAAAAAGTAATGTCATATATCAAATTTTTTGTGATTGTATGCTATCATATATAGGTGAATCTAGGTGCAGTATTGAGAAAAGATTGAAGGAACATGAATTATTATATAAGCATGTAAAAAATAAAAATAATGGTGATTTAATATCTTCTTCAGTTTTCTTTGATCACGAAAAAACATGTAAATATAAATTTAAATTTAATTTTGAAAATGTGAAAATTCTTCATGAAGAGAAAAACCATAGTAAAAGAAAAATTAAAGAGGCAATTTTTATAAACAGGAATAAAACGCATTTAATAAATCGACAAGCTTCTAACATTAAAATACGAGATTCGTGGAATTTGAATTGATGACGTTTGCTTCGGCTTTTGGTTTTTGAATTTAATGGCAGTTGAGGCAGGTTAGAAAGTAACCGAAAGTACTTCTGCAAATTTTAAGATTGTTTGTAATTGTTTATAAACCGTTAAAAATATTATTTCAATTATAATTACAATATTGTTTTTAATTAACGGATATTTTATTTAGTTTACATATATATAAATGAGCACAGACTTTCACACTACCCACTACTCTCCACTCTATCTCATAACACTGATATACTTGGACACATATATGTCGAAAAGATAAATAATCACCAATACACGTATTTCATGCTAAACTAACAATCATCAGTTGGTTCAGATTATCATCTCTATCTATCTATCTATCTATCTATCTATCTATCTATCTATCTATCTATCTATCTATCTATCTATCTATCTATCTATCTATCTATCTATCTATCTATCTATCTATCTATCTATCTATCTATCTATCTATCTATCTATCTATCTATCTATCTATCTATCTATCTATCTATCTATCTATCTATCTATATATATATTACTGTAATGTATAAATTAAGTTATCATTTAGTAAATCATTGATATTATTAAATATACACTGAGATATTTAATACATTTATGCTGTATTTTTTTTGATTATTGATTTTAAACCCTGTATTTATAATTTTCAAATTAAATTTGCTAAAAGTTTATGTGGCGAAAATATAATGTTACATTTTATATTTGACCTAATACTAATAAAGTATAGATAAATCATTTTTTTTAAAGAAATAATACTGTGTGTCAAATTCTGTGTGGATACAATGTTTCGTAAATTAAGAAGGTAAAATAAAGCTTTGGAAAGTAGCTGAAAAATACATCAATTTTTATAAAACACATAAAAATAATAATCGTAATAATAAGTGTAACAGAATCAGTTTTCTTTGTCCATGAGATAATTTTATTTTTAATTTTAATTTTGATCTGGAAAATAATTGAATCTTTGCTGAAAAAAAAACAATAAATGGAAATTTGATGAGACAATATTTATAAATAGAAATAGGAAAGTTTTAATTAAAAATAATAAAATTCATTAATTGGGGATTATTATATATTGATGTTTATTTCCAGAAAATATAAACTTTAATATTTGATTAATGATTACAAAAGTAATTAAAAGTACTTGTCAATGGTATATTGTTATATTGTTAATGTTTAATACTATTTAATTGTTTTATTTATCATTTATTTTAGAATCTTAATGTGGGTTCCCAGAGATTGCAATATACCTAGAGAGATTCCACTTGTGATATGGATAACTGAAATAAGGGGGTGTGCTGGTGTGAAGTGGAGAAGAGAAGCTGGATTGAACTTGGAGAGACTTTCATCCTGCAGTGGATTGACAAAGAAGTTGATGAAAATTTAAATGTTGTGTTTTTTTTTTATATTTATATATATATATATATATATATATATATATATATATATATATATATATATATATATATATATATATATATATATATATATATATTCACTAGAATAAAAACTACAAAATTTTAAAAAATGCCTGTATAAAATTAAAGATTAAAATTCTTTGCTGGATAGCATTGCCTTATGTAAAGGATATTGTTTGTAATAAGATTACATCATTGGTATCTGCTGATTTTAATGTTGCATTTAAAGTAGGTGCAAATACTGGAAGATTGGTTATTAATGGCAAAGATTCTATTGATAAAAGCAACAAATGTAATATTATATATAAAGTGGTATGTCATTGTGGTTATAGTTACATTGGGGAGACCAAATGTGCATTGAAAAAGAGGATTAGAGAGCATGAATTATTATATAATAAGTTGTGTTGTTCTGCAGATAGATATAAATCTGTTTTTGCAGAACATGCTGTGAGTTGTAATGGAGAATTCTGCTTTGATAGAGTTTTTATTTTGCATATGGAAAATGATTTGAGGAAAAGAAGAATTAAGGAGTCCTATTTTATAAATAGTACAGATAATGTGTTGAATAAACAGTGTCATTGTGTTAATATTCACAATTTATGGAAAATAGGTAATTCACGTGAGAACGTTACTGGTGTGAGAGTTTGATCATATTTAAATATTAACAGTTTGCTACTTAAGATGGTGGAATATACAGAAGCTAGCTATAGCAAAGAATTTTAATCTTTAATTTTATACAGGCATTTTTTAAAATTTTGTAGTTTTTATTCTAGTGAATATTGTTATTATACTTATATTATTTGATATTATATATATATAATATAAAAACTCTGTCAGATAATGAAAATTATTCTACACGAATAAAGCGTGATAAACAGAGCACAAAAACATTAATTATAAACAACAATTAGCCAAGCGGTACTGTATACCAGAATCATGGGGACATACTTGCCATGATTCTGGTATACAGTAATGAAAGCGCTTGGCTAATTTTTGTTTATAATTAATGTTTTTGTGCTATATATATATATAATGTTTTAAATATCTAAGTTTAAAACATTAATTATTCCAGAAAAAAATAATGCTGCATAAATTATATTAATGTAGTAGGTATATAGTTTTCATTTTGAAATTTAGATATAGAAGGTAATATTAATTTATTACATAATTGAATCCCAGATATAAGTATAATATAACGCTTTAAATACAATGCTAAAAATGAATATGGAACAAAATATTATACATTAAGATATATTAAAAATCATTTTGATTAATAAATTGTTCAAGATTAGTATTTCAAGTATTTATTGCATTTATTGACATAGAAGTTGCTATGCCGTTTTTTGTTTTATAAAATTAAATATTGTTAGTGTAAAATTAATAATAATACAATATTTTCTATATATGTAATACTTTTAAATTCAGTCCAGGATAAAAATTACCCTTGCCACATACTTTAATGAATAACTGATTGAAGTTCAGAGCATGCGCAAAAAGCTAGCTATAAAAAAATCCAAGCTTCAAATATTTAAATGAGGTAAAATGAGAAAAGAAAAGGCCCTACTCAATATACTTCGTTATTTTAAAATTAAGAAATGGTTAACAAATAACTTCATACTTATTGAAAATGGAGGGTTTGGTACTATTATTTATGCAATTCAGAAGAACTAACAAATTCAGAAAGTCTAATGAAATAATGTAATGTTTAATTATCCATTTATCTAAAGTAGAACAGACAAAAAAATGCAATTATGCAAAAATTTTCAGAATTAAAACAAAATAACTTATATATATAGTGGTTGCTTTTAAAACATATCAAATTTATTGAAAAGAAATTCAGTGGAAGCATTAAACATTTTATTTTTTGTAAACAGTACTTCTTTTATTTTTGTTTATGAAAATTTAAAGAAAATATTACTTTTAATTAAATTGCAATTAAAAAGGTTTTTTTTATTTACATATGATGAATAAAAGGCATTAATTTGCATTTAATATTCTTAACAAAAGATTTGGAATTTTTTACCCCATTATTTATAGTAAAACAAAAGAGTTGTACTATCAGGCACTGACTTATTAGAATCAATTTACATATTATTTTATAAAAACAGTGCAAAATTTTTAATTAAATTGCATATTGTTTGATGTAGTAATAAGTTATTTGTTTACATGTATGACAATTTTAAGATATGTGACTTTTGAAGACAAGCAGTACTAAAACCGTTAAGAAATGAGGAGTAATCAAAATTAAATATGTAGAAAGATATATTCATTCATTTCCGATAATATTTTTATAAGATGAGCAAAATTCATAACTTAGGTATAATTCTATAGTTTACATATTCTAAATCAAACTTTTTATGTTGTATGCATGGAACAAATTAGAAATATCTTTAAGTCTAAAAAGAGACTTTTAATTAGTATTGTTTTTTTTTTGCTGAATATATATAAATTGGCATGAACTATAGCAAAATTTTAACTATTAGAAAACCAAATTTAATGTTTTACTATCATTGAATTTTTCTTGAGATGTTTAAAAACAATTCTGAAAAATTCATATTAAATAGCATATAATTTGAATGCAATTTTGAGTTTAAAATATAGGAAATGTAAAATTTTTGCTGAAGGCATATAACCACTACCCTACAGACTCATGTACCATTACCAATATTCATTATGTCTAATAGTTCACAGAGAATTATTGGACTCTTTGGAATAAGGCATTGACTATTATGCACCACAGTAGCCTGAATGGTAATGGTAACTAAAAGCAAATTTATATACTGGTCTCAATAGATTTATATATATATATATATTTAAAATTTGTAATTGTATGATGGTTGTATATTTTATATATATATATATATATGTCATATTATTATTACTATTTGCGAAATATTCCGTGTAGTGAAAAAGCTAAATGCTGACGTTTCAGTACAATATCAAGTACCTTCCTCAGAGCATCCTCTTTCTCAAATCATAAGAATGCACGTATTACTATTTGCAGGATATTCCATGTAGTCAAAAAGCTAAATGCTGATGTTTCAGTACAATATCAAGTACCTTCCTCAGAGCGTCCTCTTTCTCAAATCATGTGCATTCTTATGATTTGAGAAAGAGGACGCTCTGAGGAAGGTACTTGATATTGTACTGAAACATCAGCATTTAGCTTTTTGACTACATGGAATATCCCACAAATAGTAATAATAATATGACATCTTCTATCCATGAAAATATTAGAATTAACATATATATATATATATATATATATATATATAAAATGTTGGTGGTAATACTTATTAAAATAACACTATGGATGTGTGTAAATACTTTGAACTTTAACTTCACCATGTTTAAAATTCAATATAATTGTATTCAAATAGGTTTATAACAATTACTGTGAGAGTTTCTTATCTTAACACAGCCTAATAAAAATATTAAAATACATGCTGGGCAATCATCATTATTTGGGTAAAATACAAGAAAAGCATATGGTAGCACCTTCAAATACTTTATATTCTGGGGAATTGTCATCAATTAACCTGTAGCTACTTTCTTCAACTTATTTAATCTTTGTCTAATTTTTGTATTAGTCCACTACTTAAATTTCAGAACAATATTATTTGTCAGTTTCATTTCCAGTCGGTTTTTATTGTTAAAATATTATTGTAAAATACACAGAATTTTTTTAATTCACCTTCTAAAAATTGAATAATTTTAGATTCAAATTAGTTAAATGTAATGAAAAATTAAAAATGATGTTAATAGCTAAAGAAAAATATAAGAAAAAGTGTTTAAAAAATAGCCAGTGGTAAAACAAAAGATTTATATTTTAACCAATCTGTGTGTCATTATTCAGTTCTGTAGCTGTCAATGTAATTCACTTTTGAGAAGACCAATCACTTTTCCCACACTTATTTTTTTTTTTGTAACATTTAAAATTTTTCGAATCAAACTTCATATTTCAATAAAGTAATGTAAAATCTTATTTATAAATGTAAAAAATTACAATAAATATATTTATTTACTTTAAAATCAATTACAAACAAGTAGAACAATTTGGTTTGTTTTCTCAATTTGTGGTTTAGAAATGCCTACTATAAAAATTACATTTGTTAGCATGAACCACTTGACTTGAAAATGGTTCACATTTTCCATGCTTATTTTTCTTGTAAAATTTAAAATTTTTTGAATCAAACTTTATATTTCGATAAAGTAAGGTAAAATCATATTTATGAATGTAAAAAATTACAATAAATATATTAATTTATTTCAAAATCAATTATGAATGTGTAGAGCATTTTGTTTTGGTTTCTGATTTTGTCATTTAGAAATGTCAACAGTACAATTTCCAGAGTTGTCAGGCATCTAATCAGAGAAAAGAGACTCCACTTTGCAGCAAAGAAAATTGATTTTTTTTCCAAAATATAATGCCATATGCAGGCATCTTTAGAGCTAAAATTTTAAATTTCAAATTTCCTATAAAATAAGCCTAAAATGAAAAAAATGTGACCAAACTTGACCAAGAGATGGCACATGCTATGTCTAAAAACTATAAATAACATTATGGGATTTTAAAATAGCAACATGCACTAATTGTAAATACCTGAGAAGGGGTTAAGACAAAGCATACATTGTTTTTTTTTACTTATAGGTAAAAGATCATAGTCATCTTTCTTTTATCTCATTTTTTATATAGAGAGATATCTGCTGTACTTCAGGCAGAGAGCATGAATTTAAATAAATTGTATTATTTACTTTAAATCTATTATTTTATAGTATTATTTGACATGTTTCACATAATCTTTTATATAAGAAAATGAGATAAAAAAATATATATATACAAACTTTTTATAAACAAAAAAAATAGTCATGTATTGGCTTGAGAGTATTTATATATTTATATATAATTGTATTCTATTATAAAAATTCATAAGTTTTTAATATATTAGTTGAGTAAAATTACATTTAGATAGTGTATAAATAACATTAATAGTTACTATTTAATAAAATTCATACAACACTTTTGTTCCCAAGCATTTATATGCAAACTAACATTTGTGAAAAGTAATTAACTTTATATTACACATTTTGAGTCATAAATATATAATTTTCAATATCTACAAATTGATGGTGTATACTTATAAAACAATTTATTTTTAAAATTATATCTATTAAGACAACAACAAATATTATTGTTAAAACATTAGGATTTATTAAGAGAAAAAGAACATGTTCAAATATTAGGCTAACTTCATTTTATGTATGCACAGTAATGTGTTTTTTTTTACTTTTTTGATGATAATGATTATCAAATGAAAACCTTATAGAGGTTATGCAATGTTAAATTTATAAATTTAATATTAGTCTAATTATTTTTAGTCATACTTTTATGGTGATTTTGCAATTATAACGCACTGGAAATTTAAGACATTAAAATTTCACATGATCACAATTTCATATGTTTTCACATACTGTGAATAAGAGAACTAAACACTACTAGAAGGTTGCATTAGATGCTAAGATTTAGGTATAGTGCTCTCAAATCTAAGGATCCTCACTGATGAAAGCCACAAGCTAGAAACTAGACAGAGGATGTTGGATGAGTAGGTACTAAATAGGGATTTTGTGGATAAACCTTCATGCATCTATTGATTATGAACGTTTGCACTTGGTGGCACTACTCTACAGAGAGTTTGTTATTCTTACTTACAATAAAATTTGTTAATATTGACATCAATATATAGCCAAGCCTAATGTAGGTCATAATGCAGATCATTTTACAATTCATTTTTATTTCTGAATATATACAACCATCTTGTAATTGCATTAAATAATATGATACTACTTATTTAAGTGAGTCTCTATTAAAGTCTTCATGGAAAAAACATTTTTTTTTATATTTATATCAGCCATCCAATAACTTGCATAAATATTTATCTTGTAGATGCAACTTCAGAAGTTGAGATAGAATTATATTTCTAGCATTGTTTATTTATTTTTTAATCTTTGGGTGATTTATGATTTTTTATAATACAATAAGACAACATCATCATGCATGTACTTCATTCAGAATTAAAACAATCACATTCATTTTCTCACCAAAAGAAACTTCACAACTTCTTTTAATTTAAGAACTCCTGCAATTCTTTGTTTGTAATATGAGGGCATTATAAATAAACTTTTTACACTTTTAAAATTTAACAGAACCCACAAAGACTGTAAGAGTATGTTTAAATGATTGACTCTATACATTAGGACTGATTGAAAAATACAAGGTAAAAAATGGCTTTTATTACAAATGTAAATAATTCATGTACATACATTTCATGATTTTTTGATTACAATTTACTAGTCTTGATAATTTTTATTTAATAGATTTTTATAGTTTCAATATATTTAGACTATGGATTTTGGGATTGTGCATATATATATATATATATATATTTATTTTTTTATATATTATATTATATATTATATATATATATATATATATATATATATATATATATATATATATATATATATATATATATATATATATATATATTGGTTATATGATGTAAATATATTGGTATGTATACATATTGAAATGGATGTTTTAATAGGTACACAATATTTTATAAATCATTATTCAGAAACAGCAATGTTTAATAAATAAAAGTAAACTACCAATATTTTGACAAGTTAACAGTTATCTTCAATTGTTTTATTTACCCAGATGAAAGCAAGTGTTATTATGTCAAAATGTTAGAATTATACTTAGATTTTATTTTATCAAATGCGGTTGTCCCCAAAAACATGATTTACAAATGTCTGTATATATATATATATATATATATATATATATATATATATATATATGATTAATCTATTTATTCACTATATTTAATGTTTACTATAATAAATAGAGGGATTTGCACTTGGGATTTTCAGCCTATATTCATTCTCCACTCCGTATCAAACAAATAATGCACATGAACACACATGTGTGATGTGTGATAAAGGCAAGTGATCCCAATATACATATTTAATGCAAAATCAGCACTCATCAGTTGGGCCACATCATTAATCTTCCACACATATATATAATCAGTGCATGGCTTATATTAAAATAAAAATTCCTTAAATTTTAATGAACAGGCTTCAATTTTCTCACCCTTACAACAATTTAACTGTCCATTTCATAAGTACAATACCAAATCCACAAACATCTTTGAGTATTCCATCATGGTTGGATTGTTGAAGGGTGAGGAGATTGAAGCCTGTCTATTAAAGTTTAAAAAAATTCTTTTTAATATATGATGAGCACTGATTGTGTATATATATATATATATATACTCTATATATATATATATATATATATATATATATATATATATATATGTGTGTGTGTGTGGAATTATGATCTGTCTTAATGGATGAGTGCTGTTTCTGCATGAAATACATACATTGGGGATTATTTATCTCTTTCACATGTGTGTGGTCATGTGTATTGGTTGTCTGAGATGGTGTGGAACAAGAATGCTATACTGAAATCCTAACTTTATATTTCTCTCTCTCTCTTTCTCTCTCTTTCTCTCTCTCTCTCTCTCTCTCTCTCTCTATATATATATATATATATATAGATATATATATATATATATATTTCAATATATATATATATTGAAGCAGATGATCTGATGCTCAGATTCTGCTTCAAAGCCCAGATCCAATCTCCTACCATCTAACTATGTTCAAACCCATCTTTATGCATGCATATATATCTAATAATATGTATATTTCTTTTGATTAGTATTTTAACACAAATCTCGTAAACACGTATGCATTTTAATCTAAAACTATTTTTATTTAATAATATTCTCATGTGTATATGGGTATAAATGATAAATATATATATTTCAGTGTAGGAGATTGCTAACAAATCATTAAATTATGTTATATATAAATTATACTCAAAATCATATATGAAACTTATTGTCTTTTCATATGTAATTAAGTAGCCAGAAATGATGCAATTCTTTTAAAATGTCTCTCAAAAACAATTACCGGGAAAAGCCCCTTAGATAAAAGTAAAAGATTACAATTTTGTAATAATAAAATAAACCCATTAGTGAAAATTTTGTCCATGCCAGGTTGTTTTAAAATCATAAGACTTATTTTAAAACAATTGTTCGAGAAACTGATAACAGAATTGAATTGTTTCAAAAGTCTTACTAGATAAGAAAGTATCTGGTCAAGTGATTCCAGATTACGTTAAGTGCTTAAACTGCCTCAGGTCCAGCAGTAGTTGCTAGGTTACATCATCAAAATAAAAGTATAAATACTGCTGGATTTGAATCCAAGGGAGGAGACCACAAAATTATGTTGTTGCTATACATAATCCACATCAATTTTAATTTGAATCCAATGTGCTGTGAGTAGGGGAAATTTCACCTTTCCCTCCATTATGATATGCTTTTCCCATAGAGAAGCTCTGGATCCCATACTGATGAACTCTAAATGCCTTCCAATAAAGAAAAATGCAACCTATCATGTCATATATTTAAACCCTAGATCTAGTGAACTAATGATGATGAACATTATTCTTATCAAAGAATGCTATTAGAGATATCAAGGTAAAAGAACTTTAGCTACTCTTGATTATTCTATTCCACTTTCTTTATAATCCTGATGCTCTGTTCTGATACTAAATTTAAATGTTTTCATATTATGCAACTTTCTATAACTATATAAATGATCCTCATTAAGCCTCTTTAATATGTTTTCTTTCTTTATTTCCATGTTGCAAATAATTCTAATTTAATATATGTATGTATTTATGTTTTCTTTAAAATGCCAATAATAATTTCCAAAATCGCTAACATATTTTATTTCTATTTTTCCTACCCTGTACTTACAGGGTAATTAAGAACATAAAGTAATTAAAAACAAGTCTTATTAATTTATACATATGTTTGCGATTTTGGAAAATAAAGTCATTAAATTATAAAAATTTGCTATAGAGAACAGATCAACATCTGTTTTCCTAAAATATTTATTTTTTCTTTCTAAATAATAATGCGATATTTTAACTTTAATGTATCTCATATATATATATACATAAAATTTATATTTTATCCCAGCTATTACCACCATCCCAGTTATTTATGTATCAATTTTATTTACTTTCAAAAGGCATTTATTAACTGAGATTGATATTTATGAAGTGTGTGGGGAGTTATGAATAACTTAAAGTAAAAGGAAGGGGAATCTTATATCTTAGAATTATATATATTTAGTTAAATCTATCATCCATGCCTGTTTATTAATTTATTCATACTATTACACAGGGTATTCTATAATTTCTGGGTATTAAATAAGTAAGATAGTCTAGAAAGCTATTTATGCTTCATTATTCTCAAGCGTTGTGTGCATATAGGCCACTTCATTTTATATATTCGTGCTTCTCTCTCATATGGATGTATTCACTAAGTCGAGCCCCATCAGCGTTCTTGAACCAGGCTGTAAAACCACCCTGGGGACATGTTTGGTCATATGTGCATGCTTTATATGGGGATCGCTCTGGAAAAACCAGCCTAATAAATGCATTGCTGACCACTCATCAGGTTTAAACCAATCCTGCCAACATTTGCAGAATAAATCAGAATTTCATTCAATAACCTTCATGAAGCACACTCCAGGATCCATAGTTGGACCATACAAGCCTGCCACCATGCATGTACCACCTTTCATTATATTTCTAGTAAACCCATGAGCACCCATAAGCCAAAGAAGTGTCACTTTGCTAAAACGCGTATGCCCATTATTTAATATACGTGTCATTGTGACAAACTTATTATTAATATAAACATTCATTAGCTGTCCCACACATCTGCTACTTTGTAAACCAATTTAATAATTACATTTTATAAAAATATAATGTTTGCTTGTTACAACTATTTTTTTTTCAAATCGGTTAAATGCTATTTTCGTTTCTCTGGGGGTGGAATAGTATCTTAATGATATTTTATCATAGTGCTAAATTTGTATGGTATTTATTATTGGCATAGCCACAAATATCAGCAAAGTTATTATAAAATCTGAATGTTATATAAAATTTATGAGGCTAGTGTTTTACAAATAATCAGACACATTTATTTCTGTTATTAATATAATAAATCTTAATATACATATATCAACTTTTGAATCATTGCTTTCTTTTATTTAAGTTATTATTAATTTATAAGTTATGCTCATGATGACCAGATGATCTCCACCAAAATCCATAATTAATATGCAAGGTCACGAGCCTTCATTGCCCCTAAAATATAGTTCATTTAAGTTTGTCTATCATTAAAGTTAGCTTAGAGTATTTTTGTGTCTCCGATGAGTGATGCCAGCGGTGAGAAGTAAAATTAGATCCATATCATCAGGATCATTGCTCATAATGTTATAGATCTGGGAAGTAGGCAAATAGGGCAAAATTCATGAGTGTTCCTGACTTATGTATCTTGCACATGATCGGATTCGAGGTACTTTTGCCTAGATGCTAGATCTTGTTATGTAAACATACAAATCTGACCGGTACAATATATATATATATATATATATATATATATATATATATTATCAACCATTATCAATCCACTGTTGGATGAAGGTCTCTGCAAATTTAATCCATCTTCTCCGATCTTTAGCTTCTCTTCTCCACATCACCCCTGCATATTTTCTTATTTCATCCATCCATCTCACATGTGGTCTCTTTCTGGGTTTTTTACAATCTCTTGGAATCCAGTTTAAAATTTCAATTGTCCATCTATTATCATCTCTTCTAGCAATATGTCCAGCCCAAATACACTTCAATCTTTTAATTTTTTCAATGAGGCCAGTAACACCTGTTTGTTCTCTTACCCATACATTGCGTTTTTGATCTCTTCTTGTTACTACCAACATACATCCCTCCATACTTCTTTGAGTAAGTGTCCAAGTCTCAGATCCATAAGTAAGAACTATTAAAACACATTTGTTAAAAACCTTCCTTTTCAAACACATAGCATATTTCCTTTTAGTAACAAGTTATTTCTACCAAAAGCACTCCAACCAAATTTAATTCTATGATTAATTTTCTCCACTATGTTTCCATCTGTATTAGTAATCTGACCAAGGTATTTGTAACTGTGAACTTCTTCTAATTCATCATAATCAATCTTTATTTTCATATATATATATAATATTATAAATCGATGTCTGTATTTCGTCAAAATAATATACGCAAATTTATAAATAAATATTTAAAAGTACAGTATTTAAAAGCTTATAAAAAATATATATGTATAACAGTCACTTTAAAATGGTTTCGATTTTAAGTATAACAAAGTAAAAATATTGGAAACTGAAAGAAATAATAATAAAAGGAAAATTAAAGAGATGATGTTAATATGTAAATACAAGCAACATTTGGTTAATAGGCAAGAAACAAACATTAATATCACAGAATTATCGGAAAGTTGACATCATTGAATTATGGGGAAGCTGACATTTTAAATGTGATAGTTGACAAAGCTACAAGTTAGTTGAAAGCGCTCCTAAGTGACTGTTATAGATATATATTTTTTATAAACTTTTAAATACTATATTTTTAAATATTTATTTATAAATTTGCATATATATATATATATCACTGGATCTGATATTAAGAAATGCGAAAAAAAATGCATTTGTTAATATTAGAATATATATTCATACATAAAATATAACCATAATAAATATTTTTATACATATTTTACTTTTATAACATTATTATTTATTTAAGATTTTAATTAATTATTTTAGCTTTAAAATTTCTTCTTCTTATTATTATTCAATTTTATTATTTATTTATTTATTTTATCAAATGACAATTAAAATTTAAACTGTTTTCCTTTTGAATTGCTTTTTGGAAAATATTTCTTGGAATTATTTTATAATTATGTTACTTTCTAAAAAAATATGTTCATTATTTTATGTAATTTAATATTATAATTTAATTAATCATAACATTACTTGCATTATATATATATATATATATATTGATTATTTATACACACATATAATTTTTAAAATTTTTTTAAATTATTATTGAATTATTAATTATTCATTAATCATTTTAATTCACAATTATGCATTTTTGATTTATTTATTTATTTATTTATTATTATTATTATTATTATTATTATTATTATTATTATTATTATTATTATTATTATTATTATTATTATTATTATTATTATTATTATTTTTACTTTCTATTATATTCTTAGTAAAACAAATCATTTTAATATATTTTCATTTAATATGTGTTCTATATATTCCATATTTATAGGATACTTTTGCTATCATTTTTACATAGTTCAAATTTTTTTTATTGCCCATTTGTGTATCATAATTTTTTTTTCTCTTTGTTGCTTGTATTGTTTATTATATTTTATTTTATAAACTCAATTTATATTATCTTTACTCTTTATACTTAGCTTTAATATTTATTATTTAGCATATCTGATATACTTTATTTTTCTGTTTACTATTTATTATATTTATTTTGAATAATTCACTAATATTTATTTATTATTAATATTGTTTATTTCAATTGTGATTTATTTTTTTATTTTTATTTTTATGTACTTTACATTTTTGTTTTCATTTTTTATTTTACTATAATTATTATCTGCCTAATTTTTTTCTTCTATTTTTTATATCATTTTGATTGCATTAATTGAATAGTTAGTATTTATATATTCTGCAACTTTTTTAAAATTCATCTCAGCAATTTATTTTATAGACTTATATATTATGCATTAAACTTATTATTTATATTTTGTACAGTTATTTAAATATCAGTTTTAATATATGAATATTTTTCATACATTGATGTTTTATACATGAATGATGTTAATGATTAAATAAGAATAAAAAAAAATTTGAAATTGATTTTATTATGTTTGTTTTATTTTTATTGTAAACTTCATTTTTTCATCGAAGTTATTCATATCTATTTTTCTTTCATTTTGTTTTATTTTTATGAAAAATCAATATATAAATAAACTTAAAAATATAATAAATAAATATAACAAATAAAAATTTAAAATTGCTATAAAAGCAAGATTATCTTTAAAATGTACACAAATATAAATTAAAGTAATTGATATAATAATAAAAATATATTGTAGTTAAAAAATTATATACCATTAAATATTCTAATTGATTTAATAGTAAATATTTTTCAAGTAAGTCACATTGGAATTCATTATAGATTTTTATATCAAAAAAGTTAATTTGTATGTTTTGGAAGGAGCAATTAGTTGATATTTTATGAAACATTTGTTAAAATAATTTTGAAACATGTGTAAATTATATTATAGGTTGATATGTATATACTTATAATTGTTATTCATATACTGATGTAAAAATAAATTAAACTGTTTAATTCAAAAATATTCACAACTAAATGTAATTGCTAAATTATAATTTATATAAAAAAGAAACTAAACAATAACAAAAAATTTTACAAATAATAGTTATCCAATTCAACTATATGAAAACAACTTTACAAATGTAAAAAGAAGATTAAAAAAATACAATATTAAAATAAAAATTGAGATATAAAGTGCAAAGAAATAAAAACAAATGATAAAAAATAAATTAAATTTAAAAAAAAAAAAAACATTATTGATAAAATAAACAATAATATAAACTCTCAATATATAAAAACAGTTAATAATACAAGTCAAAATGTAATGAAGATACTAAGCATTTAACATTTAAATGAAAATAAAAACATCAATTAATGGAAATTAATGTAATACAGCATAATAATACAGTTAATTAAAATTTTTCATAAAAGAAAAAAACAAATATGAATAAGATTATCACATAAGATTATAACAATATAGATTTAATAAAAAAGATTTGTATTAATTAACATACACATATCACATAAACACATTCAATAAAGATGAAGAAAAATATTGGTCACAAAAGTAAATGTAAGCAAAAGGAATATTAATTCCAAGAATATGAAGATAAATAGTCATTAATTAATAGTAGCATAACCTAAATGCTAATTGGTGCTGAGTATCCTTGTTAAAGGCAATAAATATAAAATTAAAAATGAAAGTTACACACATCAAATCCCACTGTGAAAGTTATGAAATCATCCACCTAATTGTTCATATTCCAAATTGTACTCCATTGGAAACTATTAAAATTTCTATTCATCACAAAGTTATAATTAGAAATAAACAAGACCTCCTTAATTTTACATTTCATATCATTGCATTCAAACAATTTTGTTTTTACTAGGATTGAAAATAGGACCAAATAAACACTCATGATGCAAATACACTGATATCTAAAAATCAAACTTAGCTTTATTAAAACAATACATATGTTATTTTAAACCTTATATGAATATTTGTTCTGTAATCATTGTATTAAACATATGAGCAACTTGATTACTGGTACTTGATAAAATAAACAAAAATATTGTGTACATTAGATATTTTGATGATGTTTTTATTTGTACTACTTTGGGAAGTGATAAAAGATGGTTTTGATAAATTAAAAAAGGATCAAACTTAAAGTAATCTATCGAACATGAGATTAATAAAAATATTAAATATTTTAATTTGTTAATAAGATGTGGTAACAATATATATATATATATATATATATATATATATATATATATTGTTACCACATATATATTAATATATATATATATATATATATATTCTAACCTGTAATCTCATGCATCTTCACTTCCAGATAATATATGATATAAAATAAAACGGGTTCTATCTCAGTTAATAATTAATAACTAAAATATTCAGCATTAAAATTAAAATATTTCACTAGCTCAAATTTAAAATACGAATAAGGTTCAGTTTATAAAAATAAATTAAATAAATATTTAATATTTTCATGGGACTTGAAGTGAAAATACAGGTGACAAGATAGATTACATTGAGCCAATATCTCACAGGATACTACCTCAATGGCATAAGAACACTATCCCCCCTTTGTTACTATTTCAAATAACAAACTCATAGTATTCTTACGACTTTAATAACTTCTACTCACTAAGATTAAACTAATAATTAAATCTTAATCTTCTATTTAATAATAATCTAGCTCAAATAAAATAATCTCAGGTTCATAAAGTTCATTCTAAGTTAATTTAAAAATATGGTAGTAAAATATGAGAAGGGATTTTATGTCATAATCTACTATACTGAAACTAATAATAATAAATAACAGTAATAATATTCTTCATTGTTTAATTAATTCTGTATATCTTTTCTTTTTACTATAATTTTATTACCATAATAAAATAATGAAATAATATAATATGATCTTATATCTTCATGTAATGATATAATAAATACATGGTAGCAATTTAATAATCTGACAAACAAAATATGTGTGGCAACTGATAGCATAATTAATAATTACAAGATGTAGGTAAAACCCTATCATTAATATTTAAATCCATCCTCATTCTGTTTTGTTGATTTATTATTATTACATTTTTAAATAGCAAACTAAATGCTTACAATTAATTATAATTTGAATATATTATAATGTAAAAATAATCACCTGGTTTCAGGTTCACATAATTATTTAAGCAAGTATTTTTGAAATTTATTGTTATTTATTATAATTTCTATTATAAGTCATTAAAATTTAAGTTCTTAGTGTTTGTGAAGCTGTAAATTTTTAACATAAAAAAGCAATTAAACAAACAACTAAACAAAATAAAAATAATATATATTTTTTGGTCATTTCATGGATTAAAAGTTTTTTTCTATTCAGATTTGTTAAATCTTTATCACAACTAATATGTGAATTAAATGTTTGTTAGTTTATTAAATACATGAATTTCTTTCTATTCACTTTGTAGACATAACTTCACTTTTTAAATTTTATATATTTTATAATCTATATGGAGTATCACAGTAATAGAGTTGAGATGAGATTTAAAGTTCTCTGGATCACAGTTCAATGTACTTTTACTTCTTGTACCAAAGTCTTATGATTTTTCAAATGGATCACTTTTTTATTTATTTTATACTATTTAAAATAATATCACTTATAATATTTTCACTCGATATATTCCCCCAGTTTATGGCCTAGTGGAAGAATGAGTACATAAATGTTACTATAGTCTAGTGCATATCAAATTTAAAATGAAATGTTATAAAAAATTGTTTGGGATATTAATAAACATGATGTTATTAAAATTTTATAGTTGTAGTTCGGAAGGAAAATTGTAAACATGTAAAAAATATACCATTATGTTCACAGTACACTTTATATCAAGTATAGAAAAAAGCGTGGGTACTCAATATGAAAAAATATTTCATAGTATGAAAAAAATTAACTAAATATTCAATATTTTTATATTGCTTTTATATGGAATACAATATATTCAATATTTTGCACGTTTTTATAATGCATTTGCTATTTAAACTGCTTTTTTATAGTTTTGATTTTTTAATTATTTTTTTAGAGCTGGAATTAATAAATATACTTATATTAGCTGTATAATTTAATGTAAACAATTATAATATTTTCACTATGAGTTGACAGAGAAAATTTAAGTGATGTGATTCTTAGCTATATTATTTTAATATATGTTTATATTGTGTTATAAATTTGTTACTTATGATTGTCTTAAAATTCTAAAGAAATTATTTACATTATAAGGTTAATTTTACTCTTAATATCTAGAGAATAAAATTGTAATTAAAACTTATTTTGTAACTATATTATTTTAAAATACTGTCTATAAATTTTCTATTTTTAAATTCACACATACCTATATAAATTGTATAAATATTGAAATAATATCAGTTCAGTAATCACCCTCTATAATAAAACTCTTAAATGCTTAAAATAAATAATCATAGCTATGCTGTAGACGAATCACAGCACATATTCCATCACGTGATCTATTGTTTGATCACTTTGATGAGTTTCTAAAATAAATGTACTATGGAATAACATAGCTATAGCAATTCATTCTATAAAATATCAACATGATTCATTTTATTTTTAAATTGTGGACATTATTGCTTTACATTTTTACAATTTACATTGTGTTTAAATATTTAATAAGAAATTAATCACATTTGTGTAAACATCTAATAATTAAGATCTATTTTAAATTTCTTAAATAAATAATGTTGTGAATATATCAAAGCACTTTACAAAGATTTATAATAAGCAATTCAAAAATACCCACTACTTTTTGTAATGTAAAAAATTTAAAATAAATATTAATACTAACTACAAAACATGCAACAGTTATTTTTTTTGTACTTTAGAGCTATCTAGCGTGAACTTAAGTAATTAAAGGACACGGGATAAAATTTTCATAAAATTTTCATCTTCTAGCTGGTTTCTAATAATTAAAGATATGTATTTTATAGAAGACTATAATTAATCATATTAAAAAGTTATTGGTTGTTATGATTTTATTATAAAATATATGGCAAAACAAATATCCTATGAGAATCTGTTATATTTGCAAAATCATAGTTGTTGAGAATGTTAAAGATTTATTTAAATTTTATCACTAGAAAAGTTTTTATTATATTTATTTTGTTTATTACAATATTTCTCAGCTGCACAAATACACTCACAGTGACATTTTTTAAAATTAATTTGATTATGTGCTTTAAAATGGATTTTAAAATGATCTCTGGAGTATGAGAACCACTTTAAAAATGCATTATTTGCATAACTAAAATAAAAACTGTGTTCATGTGAAGTAACTACTTAATCTTTGGAAAAAAAGTATCATGGTGAGGTAGATATAAAGTGTTTTAGAATATCAACGCAACAATAATTGAATAATGGTTTACATAAATAAAACAAATCTTTACATAAATCATTTAATTTTTTTCATAATATTATAGAGATTCTTCGTATTAAGATCTATTTATTTAACTCAGTATAAATTAAAATGGTTAAATTTGTCATTGCTTTGAAATGACAATGTTAATGTTTTGATTCAAGGGTTTTTATCTCTTGAGTCCTTTATTACCATTGCAAAGAGTAAAATGTAAAGAGCTAGGTATACTTTGATTGTTAATTGCAAAAGAATTTATAATAATATTGATTAAAATTAATTTAGAAACATATTTTTGAAATGGATCATTAAAATAATTCTGCCTTTACATAATTTCTTTAAATAATTGTAATAATTTTTGATAATAATTTAACATCTAAACAACAGAAATTTGTTTGTGGTCTTTGCCGTCAACAGTTTTATAATACACCAGTTTTTCATTTTCTAATAAATAAAATATGTATTTTATCTATTGACATATGTATAAAAAGTGGAGTTGGGCTGAAAACATTGTTAGAGGAGATAATAATAGATGGACAGAATTGAAATTTAACCTGTATTTCAAAAGAATATAAAAGGCCTAGAAAAAGATAACATGTAAGATGGATGGATAAAATAAGGAAATGTGTTGGGTTCACGTGGTAAAGAGATTCTATAAAGTAAAGAAGATGGATTGAATTGGAGAGACCTTAATTCTGTAATGTATCAATAATTGTTGAAAATGATGATGTATAACTAACTTAATGCATGTGTCCAAATCACATAAATTTAAAATAAAAGGAATGACATAATGATTAGTTAGAAAATTGGAAATAATTACATATTAGTGCAGACTTCAATAATTTCTATTATTTTATTAATAAATAATGATCTTACAATAGTTTTATTAGTATTATTTTATTATTAAAATCGTTGATAACTAATTAATGTAGTGATAGAACTTATTAATTATTATTAAAATCTAAACGTTTAAATATATCGCTGTTTTATGTCCCTTTTTTCCCCTCATGTTTCATAGCATCAACCGGGAAGCGAACCCGCTGACCTCTCGACCACCAATGCTTGACTTTTTTAATGTCTTTTTTTTGAGCTAAGATTTTGGAAAATATATGAAGTTAGAATAAATAATAAGGGGATAATGCAATAATTTAAATAATTAATTTAAATATTAATTAGAATCAAATATGTTTATATAAAGTGAATGATATACTACATACTCTGTGGTGTTAAACATCACATTGAAGTATTGAAATATCTTATACTAAAACATAAATGTAAACATAAATAACTCAGATTAACTACTTACCTGTTATTTCCCTTTTTACTACATCATCGACATCCAGCGTATTTGATAGAAATATTGCAGTGGGAACGTATTATATGTTTAATATATTTTTAATACAATATATGAATAAATAGTGAACACATCCATCCGAAAAGATTCAAAATATATTTTACTCAGTGTTAAATATTTTGTGAATTTGTTAATATAATACAAATACAAAAATTAAGATTTTAAATATATTTTAGGTTTTTTTTCAAATCAATGTTTTTCTACATTAAAAAATGATCAAGGAAAGAAAAAAACAAATTAGGTCTAGGAAAAAAAAAAGTTTATATTTTGAAGTAAATATACTTTTTTATCTTTTCTATTCATCTAGGGATCATCTAATAATTAAGTTTAAAAATGCATACATTAGTAATAAACTACACACACACACATAGGATATGCTAAGCAATGGGAACTTGTGCTTTAGTTAAATTATTAAAACTTATTTTATATTTAAAAATAATCAAGTTTGTTATCAGTCTAAAATATGTTTTGTAAAAATATCGCAATTTAGACAGATGTTTTTAATCAGTATCTATATGAAATTAAAATATAAGTAATGTTATACTAGAATCAAATCAACAAATCACACAACCCAATTTATAAATTTATCCAGCTGCGTCACGTGGATTTTGATTTTTTCTATAATGAATTATAAGGGTTTATAAAATTATTAAGAGGATTAGTAATTAGTTCTGGGCTTGTAAATGTAAAATAGAATATTTATTAGTAGAAGATAAACTCACTTATTTACATTCAGTTCCACCAATAGCATCGTTCTGAATTGCTGTTTAAAATGACAAAGCCGATAAAATATGTGGTCAATATTTTCATTTGCTTTTAATAAGGATTCTATAATATAAAATTAATACTTCCGCATTAATTAATTTTTTATGTAATATATATCAAAGTAAAGTGAAATAATAAAATAGGAACAATATTAAATTAATAAATAAAATAAAAAATCTCTCGGAAATATTACCAAAAAAAATCATTGTATATATATATACGTGCAGTTTGTTTAAGTTTTCATTTCTAAATATGTAATGGTTGATATAAATAAAAGCATAATTGCGGAAATTTTTATTTTTTAAATTTAATATTACTAATATGTTATTATTTTATTAATATAACATTATGCAAAGGTTTTATATATAAATATAACGTCATGTGAAATTTACCAAGTCTATTTTAATTAATAATTGAAGTCCTTAGGTTTCATGTTCAATAACTTTTAACAGTAAGAAAGTGGATCGTGTTTAGCGCTATCGAGAACATTATCAGTATATATATAAAAAATCCATGATAATAAATATACGAACTAACGTAAGGAAAAATAAAAAACACAATTACGTCTCTATAAAGTTGCTTTAATATTCCAACAAGCATATTGGTTTTGATTAGAAAGCACAGCAAAATGGCTATTTCCAGAATTTGAACACTAAAATATTACAAATCTGATACGCGACTGTTTGTAATATTTTAGTATTCAAATTCTGTAAATAGCCATTTTACTGTGCTTTCTGATGAAAACCAATCTGTTAGTTGAAAATAATACAAAAGAAGTTTTTGATAGAAAGACTATTCCTGGTGTAGTATATTTTATTCCTTGTTTATTTTGTAAGAAGGTTTACATAGGTCAGAGTAGTTTGAGTTTAAATGAAAGAATAAAGGTTCATAAAAGTAGAGTTAAAAATACATATCTTAGTCCTGCTTTGTATGTCCATGAAAAAGATACAGGCCACACTTTTGATTTTGATGAAGCTAAGGTTGTCTTCTTTGAGAGAAATGAAATCAAAAGAAGAATTAAAGAGTCTTTATTATTGAAAATTTATTATTCTGAAGCAATTAACTTATTTAAGAGTTCTTTTAATATTAAGGGTGTATGGGTAGTGAATGGATTTGTGGGTAGTTTTTAATATATATATATATATATATATATATATATATATATATATATACACAATATATATATATATATATATATATATATATATATATTGTGTAGTTTTTGTAGTTCTTTACACTTGAGAAGTCTTCTTGTAGCAGTGAAACTTTAGGTTGTGTTTTAATATTATTTTTATGCTGGTCTGTTTTAATTTTGGATTTGGGGTAGTTTTGATTATATATATATATATCAGTTTGATGAAAGAAGAGTGAATTGATTGGCATTGTTAAATAAAAGGTTAAAATTGCATTTGCTATGTTATTTATAAAATGATTCCTATTGAGTCTGTTTATAAATAATTATGTGTATTCAAAGAAGAATATCATGTTATATATATATATATATATATATATATATATATATATATATATATATATATATATATATATATATATATATATATATATATATATATATATATAATTTTACAATAGGGAATGGCAATGTTACACTAACAAAACCCAATGTACTCACAAAGCATGTTTAAAGTATCTTTTGATAATTAACTGCTAATACAGTAAATCTTAATAATATATAAGTGCATGCACAGATCTATTTTCCTTTTCATCATATTAATAAATCAGTTGTCTTTTCCCACTGAATATGTGATGTTGTAGTGATATACTTATATATTGGTTATATTAATCTATCAAATCTGTGATACATTTTATATGTTTGGAATTGAGATTTTGTAACATTTAAGATTATTTAATAATAATAAATATTGTAAAGTTTTATTGATAAAAATATATATTTCAAAAAATTGTTTTAAAATTGTACTTTTAATGTGTTTTGTCATATTCTTTTGAATCACTATTTTTAAATATAAAATATTTAAAATCCCAACGCTAAAAATAGCACACAAATTAAAAACCATTTTCTAAGAATTAGAAATTTTAGTTAGTTGCTAGATTACAAAAAATAGCTAAGATATGCAATGACGATTTCAACTTGTTTTGTTTTAAAATTAAAAATCTATTTACAATAAATATGTATTGTCACGTACATTTTTTTATGTCCTATAAAATTAAAATATTTTGTTTGTGTTATACCTTAAAAGGAGGTCTTCTCAATCTAAAGTATAAAAAAATATCACCAAGTAGTGAACTTGAAATTTTTTTCTCTCCTTCCTCTATGAGAAATATATTTTAAGAATATAAAACAAAATTGATATTTAATAAATATTTATTAGTATAAAATATGTTTTATTTAGTAACCTAATATATTTTATTTATTAAATTTAATGTATATTGATCTCAACTTTCATTCTATATTTATTTCTGGACATAAATTATTTTATATATTTAAAAAAATGTTACTTATATTTTGGTAGTTTTGATGTAAAATTAAAAATATAAGAAGTTGGAAGGTTTTTAGTGTGTTATGGTCTATAATGGTTTTAAAATAAATTGATATCTCACCAAAATCCAACTATTTAATTAGAAATTTATTGTTGCAAACACTAAGATATTTAATATTAACTATTTTGCGCGCATTAATAAATAGGAATAAAAATATGTAAAAGATAATAATATAATAAAGAAATTAAAAATCTTCAATTTGGTCAAATGAAAAATTTTTGCACCCTGTGTACTGTTGTTGGACAATTATATAATTATTTACTTATAACAGTAGAAATAATAAAACAGAGAAGTTTATAATTGTATTTCTGTAATTGTATATAAAATTATAATTTATTACTAATAGTCAATTTATTATTATAAATAAATTTATTAATTTTTATCAACCGAAAAATTACATAAAATAAAAAATCAAGTAGAACGTAAATAAGATAATAGTAAAATATTTTGCACGTGAATGATATTTTCTAACCATATTAATTGATTTGAAGTTTTGGTGTAAGTATTATAATTTATGGAAAATAGTAGACTGTAATGATATCTATAACATATATATATAGCACATACATTTTCATTATGCATAAATTATATTAAGTGAAATTTAATTAAAAATTATGCTTATAAAGACATTAACAAAAATAATTATTAAAACACAAACATATAGTTCTAAAAGAACATACACAGACAGCCACACACACACACACACATATACATATATATATATATATATATATATATATATATATATATATATATATATATATATATATATATATATATATATATATATATATATATATATATATATATAATACCTCCAGTGCTTTTACTGTGTATATAATATTGGTGATAACTTAGCATAAGGCAATAATTATCAAGCCAAGAAAAACAGCATTCATGCATTTTTGTGTTTCATTTATTAATGTGGAGGTTTGTCTAAAACACTTCGGTTAAAAATAGTGAACATTTAAATCAATTGTGAAAAGTATCTAGATAAGTTGCAAGTTGATTTTTTTTACAATAGATAACAAAATATGAGAATTTTCTTAATTTAAACATTGTCAACAGTGATTCAAGCCAATAAAAATATGTGATAGAATGCATCCAGTGCTTTAATATATATGTATATACAACATGATCATCATCATCATCATAAATCATTATCAGTCCACTGCAGGATGAAGGTTTCCCAAGTTCAATCCATTTTCTCTGATCTTTAGCTTCTCTTCTCCACATCACCCCTGCACACTTTCTTATTTCATCCTTCCATCTCACATATGGTCTTTTTCTGGATCTATTACAATATGTTGGACTCCAGTTTAAGATTTCAATTGTCTATCTATTATCATCTCTTCTAGAAATATGTCCAGCCCAACTCCCTTTCAGTCTTTTATTTTTTTCAATGAGGTCAGTAACATCTGTTTGGTCTCTCACAAGAAATAATGGTTGCTTTATTCTCGTTAATTACTGCTTTATGTTATGTTAGAGAGCATTTTACAATATTTATTGTACAATGTTATTAGTCTTAATCAAATGTTATATATATATATATATATATATATATATTTATCTACATACTCTTATACAATATATATATATATATATATATATATATATATATATATATTGTATAAGAGTATGTAGATAATTATCTACTATCACAGTAATACATATTTGCTACTAAACAATATTTATCAATTTGCGGAGCTAGGCTTTTGATACAGCATGTCTTTGTCAAAGAAAGATTACAATAAATATTAGCAAAATATATTAGCATATCTGGATGCTTATAAACATACACCAAACTTGTCACTGATTATCATAGATATTAGCAATTTGCATGTGTAAATTGATCTAGCAGATGGCTATGTTATTAGATTATATAACAGTGAATTTTGAAAGTAATATTAATGGTAGTGATATTTGTAATGATCTTAGAATTAAATATGTAACAATTTTTAAGTCCATTTTTTATTATTACATTCTAAAAAAATAATTGTAGCACTAGTAGTTTTAAAAAAAATGATCACATTTTTTTTCATGGTCTATAAATATTGAGCTATAACCTCTATTACATTTATCTGTGATATGTAGACCAAAATGTTAAATGGTTCCAGTATTTAAGTTTCCATCAACCTCTCAATAATATCTGACATAGCAAAATTGACAATTCAAAGCCTAATCGAATTGAGCTTAAACAATCTTTAATCCTTTCTTTAGAAATGTTAATCAATATTATGTTTTCATGTATATTAGGGATGTAAGAAGTTAGATGTTCTATCAAATTTATATTTAATAGTAATTTTCTTAATTTGTTTAGTGATCAATAAGTCATGTATTTCATAACTTGCTTTTAAGCTAGCATTTAAATGTTCACTAGAGGGAGCCAATTGCTCTAATCAAGCTTTATTTTATAAGTGCCAAAAGAGAAAGAATTCAAAATCTCTATCGGAAAGCCCCTATTGAGTTAATATTTTAGATCTAGTTTTTGGAGTCCCAAAAGTCCACTGAGGGGATTTATAAGCTTGAAACCAATTGGTCTGGTGGTAGGGACTTTCCGATAGAGATTTTGACTTCTTTCTCATTTGGTACTTATAAAATAAAGCTTGATTAAAGTTAATGGTAAGCTCCAACTAGTAATCATATATATATATATATATATATATATATATATATAAAATGATAAAGGTTATATATATATATATATATATATATATATATCCCAACCTTTATCATTTTTAAGGTTATCTTTTCAAAGAAAATCCATTAGATCTCAAATAAAAATGAGATTGAGTGTGAGGTAAAGAATACGATTGAGTGTGAAATAGTTGGGTATTCAGAATATGTGAATTAGCAAAATGTTTATTTTTTTCAGTTTAAACCATTAAATGTTTTCAACTTTATATTAGAACAAAAAAATCATATAGGTGGTCTCCATAATGCTGGAATATCTTCTGCTTTAACAGTTCTATTTAAACTAGTTGGTCTTTTTAATATTTCTATTGACTCCCTGGTAATTCTCAATTAATACTTTTCCAAATTGGCAAGTACTTTGGACTTATCAAAACTGGGTATTAATAGAGATGATGAAGCACAACATATTCAGATCTTATGGAGACAACATTTTACTCTTTCTTCTAATATAAACTTGAAAACAGTTAATGGTGAAACTGAAGAAAATAATCATTTTGTTAATTCACATATTTTTAATGCTAAAGTATTTCATGCATAATCTCATTTTTTATTTCACATTCAAATTTGTTACTATTTGAAATCTAATATTTTTTTTTTGAAAAGTTAACCTTGACAATGGCGGATGATATTTCATCAAAATGAGAATTAATCAAAACTAACACACTGTTTAATCCAAAAACAATTTTATTTACATATTGTAATACGTTATTTTAATATATATATATTTATATATATATGGTAAATTATTGTATGGTTGTTGTTAATGGTGAATTTTAGTAAAAAAATTAAATTTTATATAATGATTGATAAGAAAACTATTATTTAATGTGTAGAAGAATTTAAATACATCGTTTCTTTAGTGTTAAGTTTGAGGTGATTTTGTTTAGATAGTTATAATTTATATAAGTTATAAATTTGAGTTATAAATTGTACTATTTATTTTTAAATAAAAAATAAATAATAATTAAACTAATTTCAAGTATATTTAATCAGTAATTATAATGATTAAAATTAATTATTCTTATAATTATTAATAATAATTTGAAAAATTGTTGATTATTTGATATTTAAAATTATTTAGTTAATAATAAAATAAATAGAAAGGGGTGAGGTGTGTGTTAATAGATGTGCTTACGCATTTGTATAATAATAAATAAAATTTACTTCCTGGTACAGTAATCAATTTGTTAGTTATTTAAATAATAAGTGTTACCTTTAATCCTATAAATTTTCTACAAGGTTATAAAATCAATAGTTAGAGTAATAATGTATATTATAAAATTTAGGTGTTAAAATTTATTTTAAATATAGAGTATATTATTATTAAAAGATAATTTAAATTTTATATCATTAAAATTTAAAATAAAATAATTTAGTAAAATTGGTTTTAATTTATTTTTAAATTGCAGACAGTAATTAATATTTATTTAGCTAGATGTCTGAAGATAATTAACTAAATATCACATAATTTTCCCTATAAATATCAGATAAGCAGGTGATTGTCAGATATATTAAAAAAATCATCAGATGAGGAAAACATTTTATTGTCATAAAAATTTTCAGTTTAAATTTATTAAAATATTGCTGTTTTAGTAGTAAAAGTTAATAATACTTTTCAAAACATGAAAGTCATTTTAAGAAGTTTGGTAATTAATTTTGCCATGGAACAAGAAGAAAACTATCCTCATTTAGTACTCTACATGTACGATAACTACAAACATATGATAAGGGTTAGAACAAAACTCCATTCAATTGGATAAATGTCCTTTAACAAGAAAAACTACAGATTACTAAAATGTTTTACTACCTAAAATGAAACGATGTAAGGGATTTATTTCTTATTAATTTTCATATGAATTACAATAGAAAATATTTTCAACTATATCTTATCATTAGTAATGATAGATGTAATTACTTATAACCATTGAGATTGTTGATATTTAAATATATGAATTTATTTATATTATTAAGATGATAATTGCCTAAGAGAAAAAGAATGTAATGCAGTTTATGTATTATTGAAAAGTGTATAATTATTAATTTTAATTTCGTTTGGATATTAGTAATTTATTAGCTATGTTAAATATTGAACTATTTGAAAGAGTAATATTAGAACTTTCTAATTCTACAAATAAATGACTTTGATGTTTGCTGAAAGCAACGAAATTGAAAAAAAGCATATAATAAAATATTTTTACTAATGTGTGAAATAATCTTATAAGTAACTTGTAAGAAAGGATGAACACATGTTGCAAGAACTTATTGTTAAAATTACACTTATTTGGATTTTATTTATATTTACAAGTTATGTTATGAATAATAGTGAAAGGTGCAGAAAGGAGAGAAAAGAAAGAAATAAGAATATATTTTTTCAAGCAATAATTAGTTGGTCATGATATCATCGTGGTAACAATCCTCCAAATAAAATGTGATTTTTTTTTGTTTTGTTTTAAGAAATTGGAGAAAACATTTTGTTTATATTATTTTAGATGATTTGACTATTATATTAAGATAGTACTATTAAGTATATAAAATTAATTATTTTATAGGGTATTTTAGATTTAAGTATTTAAAACACTTTTTGTGTAAAAAATTAAAAAAATCAATTCTGGATTATAATTCTATAACAGAAAAACCTGATATTCATAGGAGAATCCTCAATAATAATCATAAAATATTATGATTAAGGTAATATTTTTTAAATAAAATATAAGATATTGGTATTCAATTTTAAGCATGGAATCAGATAAAATAAATATGTGCGATATTTATATGTGAATTTACATGAAAGTATATAATAAAAGACTGAATATATTTATTACAATTCAGTATGATTTATAAGGGTATGTATAATTTAACATATTATAAATTATATCTTAAAACTATTTGTTTTTTTTTTATATTAAAATTGGTATGTTAAAAATGTATTACAGTGTGCTAACAATAAGTTTAAATGTTATTACAGAACATAATAAATTGCATTGTATGAAACCTAAGTGTTTTATATAGAGTGTCATATATTAAGTACTGGTATGGGAAAGTATATTTTTGGAAATCCTGTACAGCTGTGGATGTGTTGATTCAGATTAAAATAATACAGTACAGAGTAAGCCAGAATACTTATGATATAATGAATAGTGACATTTTCTAAAATCAGTAAGCTCAGAATAGTAGCCAAGATAGAAATTTAAAGTAACACAATATAATATATGGTTTTATGTTACATATAATCCATGGTATCATTTTTTGAACTAATTTTATATTGATATCGACCCTACACTTGTTACCATAAAAAATCATATTCATATAAACATTGCATAAGGGAATTGAAGATTTAAGTAATGGTAATAGCTAAACATTTAAATTGTGATATGGTAAATCAATTTACTACAAGAATGATAAAGCACAAACCAAATAAGATGTTAAAAAATGCAAGAGTAAATATTTTATGAATATTTTTTATTAAATATAGGAGATCAAAATACAAAATGAAAATGTGAGATATTAAAAATATGATGTTGAAAAAAAAACATTTTCTTTTTATTACTATATGTAATAATAAAGTATCATATCTTCATGAACATTAAAATAATTAAATATTTATTTTATAACAAAATAATGAAAATAGAAAGAATAAAATAAGTTATAAAATTGTAATTAGTCAATATTAAATGAAAATTAAAGGTGAAGAAATGATAATGTAAAAGAATACATTTATGAATTACTTGTAACTTGATGCAAATACAAATTATATATTTTTCTATTGATATATTTTGTTACAAAATAGTAAGAAGTATTTTAATGTTAATGGAGTAAAGTATGCAGGGCAAATTCCTAATGTCTACTCCATATGTTCTTGTCATTACATCTGTCATTACTATGTGATTATTCATTTAGTATATGAACATGTATGGGCTGCTCACCAACATGCATTAGCCATACTGGTGAGTTTATTGGGGTTTTACCTATGAGTTTAAAGTCAAGAAATAACATGGTCTTTCTTCTCAGTTGCCTGATAAGGCAGAATGAATGTATGTGTAAATGATAAATATTTTCCAAATAGATATATACAAGCATGACAGACAAAAAAATAAAGTCTCATATTCCCAGAAAACTGTAAAGTGTCCATCCAAAGCAGTAGTTGGTGGCTGAAGGTGGAGGGTGCAAAGAATCACCTGATTGTGGACCCAGGCTGGCATTTGATGATGACTTTTTATTTAGGTATTTACAACTGTAGATCACTTTCAAGTGAAGGAATATTGCAAGAAGTAGAAGAAGAACTGTCTTTTATTAAATGGGACATTATTGGACTTTGTGAAGTTAGAAAAAAAGGTTAAAAGGCAATTGATTTAAAAAGTTCACATGTACTCTACTATAAAGGCACAAATATTGAAAATACTAGTAGAATAAGATTCATTATAAATAAAACATGGAAGAACAACATTATGGACATTGGTATATCAGACAAAGTGGCAAAATTAGTTATACAACTTAGTAGCAGATACCAAATACAGATGATTCATATTTATGCACCAAAAAGTTCTCATAGTGATGAAATAGGTTTTTACATGGATATACATAAAGTGAGATTTTAATGCTAGAATTGGTAAACAAATGAAAGATAAAAGGACTGTAGGTACTTTTGGTTATGGTAATAGCAATGAGAGAGGCCATAGATTTGTGGAGTTTGCAGAAAAAGAGAAAAACTTTATATTATGATTTTCTTTGAAAAAAATGTTAAAAGAAAATGGACATGAAAGCATCCACATGAAGGTACAGCAGAATTAGATTATAATTTTACTAACAGAACATATATATTTCCAGAATGTAATATTTTTAATAAATTTAAAATAGGAAATGATCTTAGTAAGAAGTAAAATATGTGTTAATGCAAAACTAGAGAGACAAAAAGTATTAAGACAAACAATATTTACAGTTGATATTCCTAATCTTCAGAAACATTTTATGAAATTAAATTAGAGCTTACAAAGTGGTTTCAAGTATTAGTAGATTTGGAACATAATTCAGATTTGAATGAAATTAATAAGAAAATAACTGATACACTTTTAACAATGGCAACAGAAATAGCTGGTAGAAAAATGTAGCAATTGACAATATAATTTCTACTGAGACTGAAGAATTTATGAAGAAAAAATATGAATAGATACAAAAATAATGCATTAAAAAGGATTGCATACCTCAAATTCTGTAACATGGTGTGGAAAGAGTTGAAAATGATATAAGAAATTATAACGGTGAATTAGCAAACAAAGCTGTAAAAGAGATATATTCATGAAATGGGTAGAATTCTTCTATCAAGAATTATATAGTAATAAAGAACAAGTACCTCATATACCCATTACATCTTCTGAATTACCCAGGATTTTAAATGAAAAAATGAGACACCACAATGGTGGAGTTATAATTGATATATTAAAAGAAGCAGATAGAATTTTTTTTAGCAAAGTTATATACCAAATGTCTAAATAATAAAGATATACCAGATGATTGTAACAATGCAGGATTAATATTAATATTTTAAAAAGGTGATAAAGAAGACATTAGAAATTACAGATGTATCAGCCTTTTAACAGTTTTATACAAAATTTTTACCAAGATAATCACAACTCATCTACATAGAACATTGGATTTCCACTAACCAAGAGATGAAGCTGCATTTAAAAGTGGTTTTAGTATAGTAGATCACATTCAGGTATTGAGAGAAGTTATAGAAAGAAGAAATGAGTATGAGTTACCATTATACTTTGGATTTGTAGATTATAAAAAGGCATTTGATTCTATAAACATTTATTCAGTGATTAAAGCATTGGATCATCAAGGTATAGATCCAGAATATTGACATATTTTAAAGAATATTTATAAAAATGTAACATCAACAATTATGTTACATAATGATACTAAACAATACAAGCATAAAGCTAAACTAGTCAATATAAAATCAAAACTACTCCAAATCCAAAATTAAACCAGACCAGCAAAAAAATAATATTAAAACACAACCTAAGGTTTCACTGCTACAGGCAGACTTCTCAAGTGTAAAGAACTACAAAAACTACACAATATATATAATATTAAAAACTACACACAGATCCATTCACTTCCCATCCACCCTTAATATTAAAAGAACTCTTAAATAAGTTAATTGCTTCAGAATAATAAAATTTTCAATAATAAAGACTTTAATTCTTCTTTTGATTTCATTACTCTCAAAGAAGACAACTTTAGCTTCATCAAAATCAATAGTGTGGTCTGTATCTTTTTCATGGACATACAAAGCAGAACTAAGATATCTATTTTAACTCTACTTTAATGAAACTTTATTCTTTCATTTAAACTCAAATTACTCTGACCTATGTAAACCTTCTTACAAAATAAACAAGGAATAAAATATACTACACCAGAAATAGTCTTTCTATCAAAAACTTCTTTTGTATTATTTAAGAAATTACTCAATGTAACACCCCTTTTCCAAGCAATTTTCTTATTTCCAAACAATTTACTATTTCTATGCACAATTTTATAAGAAGACAATTTAATGGAAAAGAAATAAAATCATATTTTTCTTTAACATTTACATCCTTACAAATATTACTATTAAATAAAATACTTTTAACAAATTTATCAGAGTATCCAACACCCAAGTAATCTTTATAAAATTGATATTTCTGAAACAAAGCTACCCCACTAGAATTATTTAATTTAATATTTCTATGACAATAATTCCTTAAAGCAGCTACTTTATGAGATACAGACTGATAGCTATTAGGTTTAATTATAGATCTTAATTCGTTACTTTTAACTAAATGGCTGCACAATAACAATTAGTTTCTACATTTCTAATCACCAAAAGATCTAAAAATTTTAACTTACCAAAATCTAACCCCCTCCTTCTAACAAATTTTATAGAAGGATCAAAACAATTAAACTCATTTACAAATTCCTTTAATTTATCATTCTCAATTACAAATAAACAATCATCAACATATCTGACAAATAATGTTACATATAAACAATTCTTTTTAATAATAATTTCCTCTTCCATAAAACTAACATAAACTGAACTTACTAAAGGAGAAATAATATAACCTATTATCCACCCTTCCTTAATCTTATAAAAATTACCTTTATAAGTAAAATACATAGAATCTTCCAATAACAAAAGCAAATCTTTAATTACCTTAATTTTATTTGATAAAGAACTTTTCTTAATCAATACAGACAAAGGAACATCAATACTGCATAACCTAGTTTCCTATTTCTCGTGAAGACAAAGCTGGTAGGTTTGTTATTATGAAAGGAGATGAATTCAAAGAGAAAATGGATAGAGAATTAAATAATGGTAAATATATGTTGTTAGGTAAAGATCCAGGTAATTTGATTAAAAGAAAAATGATATATATTATGAAGAAAATGGTTAATTTAAAAAAAATTAATAGAGTAGATTATTTAAAATGCTATCCTAATGATTTTACATCAGCTAAGATGTTTGTGAATATTAAAATTCATAAAGATGTTTTTTCTTTAAGATTTATTTTTGATTTTACAGGTAGTGTTGTAGAGGGTATTTCTAGATTCTTGAATAATTTTTTAAAACAATTTGTTGATTTTGGTCAGTATACAGTTTCTTCTTCTTTTGAGGCTTTTGAAAAGATTAAAAATGGAAAGTAATTGGGTACTTGGAAGTTTAGATATTGAAAATATGTATCAGTCTGTTAATAGGTTAAGCAGTATTGATGTTCTTTTGTCTGTATTGATTAAGAAAAAGTCTTTATCAAAAAATAAAATTAAGGTAATTAAAGATTTGCTTTTGTTATTGGAAGATTTTATGTATTTTACTTATAAAAGTCAGTTTTATAAGATTAAGTAAGGGTGGATAATAGGTTATATTATTTCTCATTATAAAGGTAAGTTTTATAAGATTAAGTAAGGGTGGATAATAGGTTATATTATTTCTCATTTAGTATGTTCAGTTTATAATAGTTTTATGGAAGAGCAAATTATTATTAAAAAGAATTGTTTATATGTAAAATTATTTGTCAGATATGTTGATGATTGTTTATTTGTAGTTGAGAATGATAAATTGAAGGAATTTGTAAATGAGTTTAATTGTTTTGATCCTTCTATAAAATTTGTGTTAGAAGGAAGGGGGTTAGATTTTGGTAAGTTAAAATTTTTAGATCTTTTGGTGATTAGAAATGTAGTAACTAATTGTTTATTGTGCAGTCATTTAGTTAAAAGTAAAAAAATAAGATCTATAATTAAACCTGATAGCTATCAGTCTGTATCTCATAAAGTAGCTGCTTTAAAGAATTATTGTCATATGAATATTAAATTTAATAATTCTAATGGGGTAGCTTTGTTTCAGAAATATCAATTTTATAAAGATTACTTGAGTGTTGGATACTCTGATAAATTTGTTAAAAGTATTTTATTTAATAGTAATATTTGTAAGGATGTAAAAGTTAAAAAATATATGATTTTATTTCTTTGCCATTTAAATTTTCTTCTTATAAAATTGTGTGTAGAAATAGTAAATTGTTTGGAAATAAGAAAATTGCTTTGAAAAGGGGTGTTACATTGAATAATTTATTAAATAATACAAAAGAAGTTTTTGATAGAAAGACTATTCCTGGTGTAGTATATTTTATTCATTGTTTATTTGTAAGAAGGTTTACATAGGTCAGAGTAGTTTGAGTTTAAATGAAAGAATAAAGGTTCATAAAAGTAGAGATAAAATAGATATCTTAGTTCTGCTTTGTATGTCCATAAAAAAGATACAGGCCACACTATTGATTTTGATGAAGCTAAGGTTGTCTTCTTTGAGAGAAATGAAATCAAAAAAAAATTAAAGTGTTTTATTATTGAAAATTTATTATTCTGAAGCAATTAACTTATTTAAGAGTTCTTTTAATATTAAGGGTGGATGGGAAGTGAGTGGATTTGTGGGTAATTTTTAATATTATATATATTGTGTAGTTTTTGTACTTCTTTACACTTGAGAAATCTGCTTGTAGCAGTGAAACCTTAGGTTGTGTTTTAATATTATTTTTATGCTGGTCTGTTTTAAGTTTGGATTTGGTGTAGTTTTGATAATGATACTAGAAAAGTCAACATTGAGTTTGGTTTAAGACAGGGTGATTCCATATCTCCAAAACTTTTTACAGCAGTGCTGCACGAAGTATTTTGTGGATTAAAATGGAAATTTAAAGGAGTTAAAGTAAATGGAGATTATTTAAGTCATTTAGATTTTGCAGATGATGTAATTGTTTTTGCAAATAATGCTTTAGAGCTACAGAAAATGTTGCAGGAGTTATCAGATGAATGTAGAAAAGTAGGGCTAAAGATAAATGTTAAAAAAGGCTAAAGTAATGTTCAATGGATTTTCTCAGAATATGAAAATAAAGATTAATTATGATGAGTTAGAAGAAGTTAACAGCTACAAATATCTTGCTCAGGTTATTAATAGAGATGGAAACATAATGGATAAAATTTATCATAGAATTAAACTTGGTTGGAGTGCTTTTGGTAGAAATAACTTGATACTAAAAGGAAATATGCCTATGTGATTGAAAAGAAACATTTTAATAAATGTGTTTTACCAGTTCTTACTTATGGATCTGAGACTTGGACCCTTAATAAAAGAGCAATACAGAGACTTCATACCACTCAAAGAAGTATGAAAAGGTGCATGTTAGGAGTAACAAGAAGATATCAAAAATGCAATATATGGGTAAGAGAACAAACAGGTGTTATTGACCTCATTGAAAAAAGTTAAAAGACTGAAGTGGATTTGGGCTGGACATATTGCTAGAAGAGATGATAATAGTTGGACAATTGAAATCTTAGAGTGGATTCCAAAAGATTTTAAAAGACCTAGAAAAAGACCATATGTGAGATGGAGATGTGAAATAAAAAAGTATCCAAAAATGATGTCGAGAAGAGAAGCTAAAGTTCAGAGAAGATGGTTTCAAGCTAGAGAGACCTTCACCCTGCAGTGGATTGATAATGGTTGATGATGATAATGATGATATTAAATCTAGGATATGTGTAAATTATTTTATATTTTCTATAATACTACTATAATAAATGTTAATGTGAATATATTTGGTATTATTGCACATAATCTAAAATAAGATAATAAATGAAAAAAAAAAGATGATTGTTCAAGGCATTTAACACTGTATTTTAAAATAATAATTAATTCAAATTTTCTTAATAATAATCTCAATGATGATGATGACGACTGAATAATTAACATGCCATTTACAAATATAAATGATTGGGTTATAATACATTGTGATAATAAATCATTTTAAAATTGATTAGGGTAATTAATAATGATAAGTGGTGATTAATAATTTTAATTTAGTTTTTAATCAATTTATTAAAAAAATTAGTTAATTATTTAAAAAGTGAGAAATTGCTTAGTACATTTATTTCTTAATTATTTTTCTATGATCAAAATTTAACTATTTTAAATATATCTGAATGTAAGTAAAATTCCTCTGTACATTTGGTTATGTAAATTAACTTAGTCATTGTAAAAACAATAGTTACCTGAAGTGTTGATGGAATTAAGGAATGTTAATAAAGGAGTGGTATACAATAATTTCAATAAGTAGATGAATATTATATTATTATTACTAAATATAACATAATAACTTTTAATATTTAATATAATGTATTTATTTTGCTGTGAGTCATTTGAGTATCACCGATATTTTAGTGTTGTGTTTTGTGATATTCCTATGCCATTGGAGGTATTCATTTATCATATACGCAATGTTAAAACTCATTAGACGATTGGATAACATTCTCATAATTATTGTTATTTTATTGTTAAACAATTTATTAATATTGATATAATAATACATTAGACATGAAATTAATAAGATTGATGTTACTAGAAATTTTACATAAAAGAAAAAAAATGTGATTAAATTGAGTTACAAATTTTTGTTTATATCTACCATACATAATAATTAGTGGGTTGATCATCTGATCAAGTTACATTATATATATATATATATATATATAATGTAACTTGATCAGATGATATATATATATATATATATATAACCAAAACTATCTAACACTATACTAGCAAAAATAAAAATGCAAAACCATAAAACAATACAATACTAGATTAAATTCAAAATTTTACCAAAATCCTTACACAACCATGGTTTCATTTACTACAAATAGACCTTCTCAAGTGAAAATAAACCTAAAGGAAAACATATATATATATATATATATATATATATATATATATATATATATATATATATATACACACACAAACAAACAAACCTTCCCATAATTCATTTCAAACTCCACCTTCCCTTAATATCAAAAGAAGTCTTCATAAGATTGATAGCCTCAGAATCAAGGAGTTTTATCATCAAAGTCTCTTTTATTTTTATTTTTAACTCATTCTTTTCATAAAAAATAACCGAAACATTGTTAAACAATATTCTATGACCTGTATTCAATTCATGAATATGTAAAGCTGAGTTAAGATACCTATGTGTAACTCTACTTATATAAACCTTAACCCTTTCATTAAGGCTAAATTTACTCTGGCCTACATAAAATTTACCACAACTACATGGAATTTTATAAACAATATCAGGAATAGACCTACTATCAATAGACTGCTTTGAACCATTAAGTAATGAATTCAAATCAGAACCTTTCCTCCATGCAACCTTCTTTCCACCTAACAAATGACTATTACTTTAAAGCAAATTATACATTGATGCTTTAAATGGTAAAGACATATAATCATCATCCTTACCAACAAAATTCTTATTATCCAAATCACGACTATAAACATTATTATTAAATACCACTTTTTTAATAAAATCATGACTATAACCCAATTCTACATATTCAGCAGCAAATTGACTTCTTTGAATATCAGCATCATTATTAAAATTATTAAGCATTCTATTCTGACAACAAAGACATTTTTTATGTATAAAAGGCTGAAAACTATCAGGCCTAATCATATTTCTCAAATTTTTAGGTTTTATAAAATGACTACAAAACAAAACATCATTAACCTTCTCAACATTTAAATCTAAAAACTTTAATTTTACAAAATCAAAACCACCACCCCCCTCAATTGTAAACTTAATACTAGAATCAAAACCATTCAATCCACATAAAAACTCTTCTAATTTCTCTTTCTGAATAACAAACAAATAATCATCAACATATCTAACAAATAATTTAATATAACATGAAAACATATTAATAATACTACACTCCAAATAATCAATACAGACAACACACATCAATGGAGAAATGACATAACCAATAACCCAACCTTCTCTAATCTTATAAAACACATCATTAGACATAAAATACATTGAATCCTCTAACAGCAAAAGCAAATCATGAAAACCTTAATCTTATCTGCAGAAAAACATTCTATTTTTTTTTTAAATTGAAAGAAAAACATCAATACTTTTTAATCTATTAACCGATTGGTACATATTTAGCCTTAATGAAAGGGTTAAGGTTCATATAAGTAGAGTTAAACATGGGTATCTTAACTCAGCTTTATATATTCATGAATTGAATACAGGTCATAGAATATTGTTTAACAATGCTTCACTTATTTTTTTATGAAAAGAATGAGTTAAAAAGAAGAATAAAGGAGACTTTGATAATAAAACTCCTTGATTCTGAGGCTATCAATCTTATGAAGACTTCTTTTGATATTAAGGGAAGGTGGAGTTTGAAATGAATTATGGGAAGGTTTTTTTGTTTGTATATATATATATATATATATATGTTTTTCTTTAGGTTGATTTTCACTTGAGAAGGTCTATTTGTAGTAGATGAAACCATGGTTGTGTAAGAATTTTGGTAAAATTTTAAATTTAATCTAGTATTGTATTGTTTTATGGTTTTGCATATATATATATATATATATATATGTGTGTGTGTGTAATATACAAATCAATATATATATATATCAATATACAGTACAATTTATATAAATTAAATTCTTTTAGAAGTACTTTCGAATATACACTTTGTAGTCTTTATCAACTATATAACGTTGTATAATCAAAACGAGACAACCCTTAACAATACCCATAGTTCAATTCAGATTTCCCACAATTCTGTTATTTTAACATTTGATGACTGGAGATTCATTAACATTTGACAATTTCTTAAAATCAACATAGCCTCTTTTATTTTACGTTTATTATGACAACGTTCAATTTGAATAATTTTCATATTTTTATAATCAAATTTAAATCCATATTGACAAGATTTATTATGATCAAATATAACAGATGATGAAGGTTTATTTACATCTGTTCCATATTGATTCTCTTTTTGAATTCTATTATATAAAAGCATATATATATATATATTAAAAGCACTGAAGATATTTTATTATATATTTTCATTTGTTTGAATCATTGTTGGTAATGTTTAAATTGAGAAACATTAAACACTTGTCAACTATTTGAAGGAATCATTTAAAAACATATTTTGGTACATTTCAAAATTTGATTTAAATGTTCATTTTTTGTAACCATAGTATCTTGGGCAGACCTCTATATTATTAAATGAGGCATAAGAATAAATGGGTGCTTTATTTTTATTATTGCCTACCGTTGTGTTAAAGAATATTATAAAATATTTATTATACACTGTTATTAGACTTTGCACTATAAATGAATGTGGGATTCCATCTTTTTTGTTAAAAGGATGTTGCCTTGGCAATAGACTAAGATTGATCATTGTTATTTATATTTGTTTGGTCTAAGAGATGACTGATTTTAATGATATATATATATATTTACTAGATAGTACTAAAAACTATGCATATACATATATGAATGTGTTGATTCGGTTGCTTTTTCTTTCAAAATCAAAGTAAAAAACAATACATTTTCTTTTTCTCATTCTTTTATGATGAAAACTGCTGATAATTAAATGCAAAGAATATAACATTTAACATTTAAATGAATAGAAAGAAAAAGGTTTTAACCTTTTCACATGCATCTAAAATATTTGTTAATAGTCAAATGATTTATGTTTTGACTATAGAGGGACCTCACAAACTTCAACACAAAATGGGACTTTATAAAGAAAAGAGTGTTCATCTTACCTTTAAATTAAATTCTTATTTATGTAGGCCAATCTTAATCATCTTGATTTGATAGCATGAATATATTACTCTCCTCATATTTAAATCCACTATTTCCTTTCAAAAATCTTGCAATTTACAATGTGTTAATATTAAGATCTTTGTAAAAGAAATATAAAATCTAATGTCACATTCTGATCATTTATCAAGCGCACAGGAAGTAGGTAATTAGAAAGACAAAGGCTTTAACCTTTTTCATGTGAGCCTTAAATCTTTGTATAATAGCCAAACGATATAATTTTTGATTATAAAGGGACTTGTCAAAACTCAACACAAAATAGAAACTTTATAAAGATAAGATTGATCAATCATCTTATCTTTAAACTAAATTTATAATTATATAGGCCAATCTAAAGCATCTTGATTTCAGAGCATGAAGATATTATTTTTTTTCACCTTTAAATTCACTATTTGTGAAAGGAAATAATGGTTTTAAATGTAAAGAGAGTAATATATACACACTCTAAATCAAGATTTTTCAAATTGGTATATGTCTTTATAAATTCCTTATTTTATGTTGATATTTGAGAGGTCCCTCTATAGTCAAAACCTACATTGTTTGGTTAGCCTACAAATATTTAAGGTGCATGTGAAAATGGTTAATACCTCCTCTTTTCAATTATAGACTTGATGTTCCCTTTATAAATAATCAGAACATTACATTTAAATGATTGCAGGTCTAGCATATGAAATGTAAACTAGAAGTTAAAAGTTTGTTTAATTATGTTAGTAAGTACATCTAGACTAATTCTAAGTTAAGTACTTTTTATTAAATAAATCTAAAATGTATGACTATCCACTATAAATCTTTGCATCTAAAAGATCCATTAAAATATAATATTATAATATGTAACCTAGTAATGGAGATGTTTATTATAATAAGTAAAAACATTAAAAAAGTTTGTTATACTTCACTTTCTTTTACCAAATAAATCTAAACTGCAGTGTTTTGTTCTCTCTATTATATCTAGAATAACCTTTAAAAGATTATCTTTTTTTATTAGGGTTCCTCCTTTTGAACACATCATGCCTGTCAGTTTTTACTTTAACTGGGGATGTTAGTTTTCTTTAGCAATTGTTATAAGTTAAATGCTTTCTAATTAAATAATAATAAAATGGATAACTTTAAGAAAAAATAATATGTAATATAAATATACTTTCAAGTTAAAAATGAATGCTTAGTTTATGGATAATTTTATAGCAAGTGACAAGTAAATAGAATTAGACATAATATAGGACTGATTAAAAGTTATTTTTTATGCTTAAAAATGTGTAAGATAGTTTTGTGAATTGATTGGTGTTATAATATAATTATTAAATTTATTTCAAACTGATTAATAATTTACTTGAGTTATATTTATTTAATACAGTTTAAAATATCTAAATAAAGCTGGTTAGTTTATTTTAAATAAATATCAAGATAGTTTTAAGAAAGAATCAATTAATTATTAAACAGAGTAAATTTTAGAAGAATGTGAAGTAATTTCCTGTCTCTGGGTATATAATGTATATGCATGTGTGGTGGTTTATTGAGAATCATATTTGTAATTAGTAAAGTTAATTTTAGTTTGTTAATTTATCTAAAAAAAATAAATAATTAGTTTAACAATAAAAGTGTTCAAAATAAATAAGCTTAGGAGTATCTAATAAATTAAAAAGTGATAATTTGAATAATAAATATTATTTAGTCTATTGTTTTATTAATTAAATAATTACTTTAGAAGTAAAGGTTAACTAGAAAATTTAAATTATCACTTGGTATTTGAAAATAGAACAAAACTATGTAATTTTCTTAATTAGTTCCATATAATACTTGGCATATTTTTTGATAGATGTCAGACTTTTGGTAGGGGTATCTAATTAAGATGGCTATCCACTTGAATATATAAGAGATGAAAATTGTCAGTATGTGTGTGTTGTTACTCTCCCATATGCCACTGAACTTTTGTGCATGCTTAACCCTCAAACATTTTTTTTTTATTTTAGCTACTTTTTATTTAAAATGTTAATTTTCTTAAAAAACTTTTATTATTTTTAAGTAATAATGATTGGCTAAAAGAAAGATAAGGTATTTTATTTTTTATACCTAACCTAATTCAGAAGCATCTAAATAATTAACAAAATGCTTGAGAAAAAATTGCTTTTCACTAATTCAGTTTATTCAACCATGCTTAAACTGGAATATAAAGAAGAAAAAGGTAATATGTTATATATTGTTTTTCAAAACTATATCGGACAGTGTACTAGATTATTTTTATTTTTTGTTTCTCACCATTAATAAAATAAGATTTAAATTAACTGTGGAAAGATTGTTTGAATGTAAATTTAAATATAAAAAAAAATTGCATCAATGTATATTAACATTTGCTAAGTTTAAAATGCGCAATTTATGATGGTTTAAATAAATTTATTTTTAAAGTATTTTTTTGATAAAGACTTTTTGAATTTTGAATTGCTTAATTGATTTAAGAAGATAAACTTTATTATGTGTTTACTTTATTAACGTTTTAATGGATCACTTTCGTTATTGATCGAGTGAAGTAAAACTCTGAAACTTTTAATTGGTTTTAATTGGTCAAGTGAAAAACTTTTTGATACAAATATTTTCATCTTTTAATATATATTAAATTTAGTTTCGTTTTCAAAACGTATATTAATTATTTGTAATGTTAGGAAAGTAAACAAAAGTTATTTCAAAAATATATTTGTATTTTATAGACATATTCAAAAGCGGATAAATCAAAAAAAACATTATGAGCAAATTAGAAGGATTGTAAATGTCATTTAAATCTTTCCCAGATTTCACATTACGAATTTTTTAAGAATTTTTTAGGAAAAATCTTAACGTCTTTCTCAAAATAATTATACTTTCAGCATATTATTAAAAAATACACCAAAAATACATTATAATGCCAGAAAAATATTCTAAAACATTAATCTTTGTTTGAAAATCAAATAAACAGCTTGGAGCAATCTAACCTCTTGACAAGATGTCAAAAATTGCTGCTATGGCTGGTTTCTTTTTCAATTTACAATCATGTAAAGTATACAATTTTTTAATAAAACCTTACTACTTTTGTAAAATAACTATATTTTTATCAGATTTTATGAAAATTATTTATAATATGTATGAAACATAATAAAAAAAACACTCCAAAATATATATTTTCATTTTAGCGGTGAAAAAATATTTAACGGAATCATCAGCCAATAAGAATTGAGAATAGATTGGGAATAGATTATCCAACCAATCAAAACTGGCCTTCTTCTTTTGTTCAACTTAAAATGCTCCTAGTATTGATTTTTTTACTTGTGAATTAATTCAGAAGATGACAGCATCTTATAGGCCTTGCTCTAAGCTTTAATACGGGTATTTTTTCATCAATGTAACTAAAAAATTGGCTGAATTAGAGCAATCTAAAGGTGACAACCGTGATTTCGTGGTTCAAGCTATTAAAGTGTTAATGTTTGCAAAAGAACATTTAAAAGTTATGCTAAGTGAATAAATTAACACTTAAATTGACCAATTTATTTATTGGTCTAATGAGATAAAACTCTGATATTTTAATTGGTCAGTTTACAAACTTACTGATAGAAATATATTTATCTCTTATTAATAAATTAATTTTAGTTTTGTTTGCAAAAAGTATATTAATTATTTGTAATGTTATGAAAGTAAACGGACGTTTTTTCAAAAATATATTTTTATTTGTAATTATAGAAATATTCAAAAGCGGAAAAATCAAAGAAAAGATTCTAGCAAATTACCAGCAATGTAAACATCATTTAAATCTCTCCCTTATTTTCATTATTAAAAACAGTTAAGAATTTTTTAGTAAAATCTTAGCGTTTTTCTAAAAATAATTATATTTTCAGCTTATTTTAACCAAAATACATTATCATATGTAAATTAATGCCAGAAAAATATTCTAAAACATTAATCTTTGTTTGAAAATCAAATAAACAGCTTGGACAATCTAAACTCTTGACAAGATGTCAAAATTGTTTCTACAGCTGGTTTCTTTTTCAATTTACAATCGTGTAAAGTATACAATTTTTTAATAAAACCTTACTACTTTTGTAAAATAACTATATTTTTGGCAGATTTTATGAAAATTATTTATAATATGTACAAAAAATAATAATAAAAAACACTCTAAAACATATATTTTCATTTTCATCGGTGAAAAATATTTATCGTCGGTCTCTTTTTTGACCAAATAATTTTCAGCCAATTAGAAATGAGAATGGATGACCCAACCAATCAGAATTGGCCTTCTTATTTTGTTAACTTAAAACAATCCTAGTATTGATTTTTTACTTGTAAAATAATTCAAGAGAGAGCAACATCTTACGGAACTTTTTCTAAACTTTCAATTGACTATTTATATGTCACCATAGCTAAAAAATTGCCCGATTTACAGTGATACAAATCTCTGATGCAATAATATGTTGAATCCTATTGAAGCATTAATGTGAAGCTTTATTAAAAAAAGACATATCTTTAATGTATGATAATATTATACATTATGAAGCTGAACTACTTTACATTGCAGACTTTAAAGTAGACAGTATTTTTTTGAAACATTATTATAATGAAGTCCTTGAGTGAAAAGAATGCAGCCTTAAGAAAAATATTTAAAATGGTTCAATAAATAAAGAAACTGTTAATTTTTTCAGTATATAACTGTGGATAAAATTAAATGAAAATTCTCTTCATGATATTTGCTTTTATAATTGAAATATTGACAACAAGATAGCTGATTTTTGTTTACATAAACTTATGAAAATGGATCCTGAGTCTTCCTGAAAGTATTTGTTAAGTGTTTCTATTATGTATTGTTTGTTCCAGAAGGTCATAATTGCTTTTATTTTCATAAAAAATGACAAATACAGATTACTCACTCTTTTAAATAATTTTCTGGAAAGATGGCATTGTTTTCCATGTCAGATTGCCCACTGTGGAAAGGACTTGAATGAAGAACTATGGGTGTTTTCAAAAAAATAATAAGACATTATTATTATTAATATTATTATTATTATTATTATTATTATTATTATTATTATTATTATTATTATTATTATTATTATTATTATTATTATTATTATTATTATTATTATTATTATTATTATTATTATTATTATTATTATTATTATTATTATTATTATTATTATTATTATTATTATTATTATTTTAATATTATGCCAAGGCATTTCTCTATGATTTATGATGTAATTATTCAATTGCACTTATTATAGAGAAGATAAAATTTTATATATATTATTGTTGACTTAAAGTCAATTATGTGGCATTAGATGCTCCAAATAAAGATACATTTTCTTTTTTACATTTATGAATGGTGTTTATTAAAACTCTTTAACTGCCTGACTCGTAAAAAAATGAGAAGATTTGACATCACTCTAAATCGGCTACTTTTTATCCCATGTATACATATTATACGTCATTGAAAAGAAAATCAAAAGTTCTGTAAGATGGTGCCCTCTTCAGAATTATTTTACAAGTAAAAAATCAATCAAAATGACCATATATGTCAGACAAAACCAAAGCACCGCCTTCTCACCACCTTTTCTTGAATCTTATTGGCTGTCAAACTTCTGTCAAAAAAGAAAATGCCTGCCAAAATGTAAAAAGTTACGTTCGTTTTCTGTTTTATTTTGAAAATGATAAACGAATGTTTACAACATTTTAAACAATATTTGAATTGAATTACAAATTATTATTGATAAAATAATACTAAAAATCAAATTATTTTAGAAAAATAGTTAAGATGTTACCAAGAATTATTTATTTATTGCTACATATTTATCGTAACGTAAAAGTGAAAAAAAAAATTATTGCATCAGGAATCTTTTTGGTTGGTCAAATAGTGGTTACTTTTATTTCACAGAAATTGAATATTTTTTAAATTATAAATCAAATTTTATTTTTGAAAAGATTTTTGTTTACTTTCATAATCTGACAAATTATTAATATACTTTTTACAAATGAAACTAACGTATTTATATTATTAAAAGTGAATCTATTTTAACAATTGATTTTGTTAAAGTTGTGAGTTGGCCAATTAAAAGTTTTGATTTTTAACTCCTTCAGCCAATTATATAATCATCATTGAAAAGGTTAATAATTTATTAAGATTAAACAACCAGTATGATTTATTAGCAGATTATAATAGTTTTCTTTTAATTATTATGATATAATAATTCCATTACGAAATTTTTCATATAACAAAGTATCTATTAGTTTTATATTTAACAGTATTTGCCTATATAAAAGTTTATGCTGCTTTATTGTATTTCAATATTTTATGATTACTTTTATGTTTAGCTAGTGCAGTTTGATCTCTAGAGATGATGTTTTTTTTGGTGGTGTGTATTCTATTTTCCATGTGTTGTCTTCTCCATACATATATTTACCTAAGAATCTGCCATTATATTTATCCAGTTGTGTAGTTAGCACTGAGAAGCCATATTTCTTGTTTTATTCCTTCTGATCATAATAGTTTTTATCCACTCAGTAAGGTGAAGTTATTCGTGTTTTAAGATTGGTATGGCAATAATAAAGTAGATTTTTGAAGTATCTACTTTCTTGAGAGACACTTTTCTATCTGTAGAGTTTTGTTACGATTAAGTAATGTATGTATTGTGATGTTATACCTCGCCAGTAGTTTTATAAATAAACCAATAAATATATTAGTAATTTTAATGCTTATTTTGTACATAACCTGATAGCAATATCATCTTTATTATCAAACAGAAGTAGTTTGCTGATGTATTGGTAAGACATTTTAAAGTTAAATATTCTATCATGTGGACATGGGCAAAAGATAGTACATTGCATACATGGCTTCTGATAAATATTTTCATATTTTTGTTATTAATCAAATAATGCCACACAGTAATTGTCTTCTTTGTGTTTTATATAATAATTAACATTATCATAATCCTTGCTGGTAAAAATTCAGCTATCTGCCCAGTCAGATTAAACTTTTTTAATATTTAGTTTTGTCTTAAATACTATCAATAAAATATTGTAAGTTATTACTGGATAAAAAGTCTATCTAAGTTTTGCTTTATTATAGTTTAAAATTAAGAGTGTGCTAATAGCTCTAAACAAGCTTTTTTTTTATTTATGATAAATGCTACTACAAGAGAAGACATTCAAATCACTTTTATCTTGGATTGTCCCCATCCCCAGACCGGTTTCGACCTATGGGTCTCTTCAGTGAGGAGTTGGAACATTAGATTTAAAAAACCAACTCAAGCAAAGCATTTATCTAAATGTTAATTGTTAGAAGAATATCTGAAACTTTTAGACATCTATATGTAGTAGCATTTATCATAAATAAAAAAAAAGCTTGTTTAGAGCTATTAGCAAGCTCATAATTTTACATATTTGTAAGTGCAAGCTATATATAAGTCATGTGACATCTGACTTGTTATTATTACTTTTATTATAGTTTGAAAGTTTTATTGAATGATCATTTAACAAAGTAGCTTAGTCAAAAAATATGTTAAAAATAGACTAGTCAAATATTGAAATAGTCTTATCTTAAAAAAGGGTATCATTATTAGGTCACTCAAATTCTTGTATCAATAATGGTTAATTTTACTAATGTGTAAGTGATCATTTATCATTTATCTTACGACATTCTGTCAAAAGAAACAATGGCTATGTTTAGCAGATGATTTTCTTAAAAAATTGTAAATAAAATTTTGTAACATGTAAAGTTGATATTATTGTTAATAAATGTGTTTATCACTATTAAAATTTAGTCTTTGTTTTCTATATATGAGTTTTTGTATTCTGAATTCTTAATTATATTACAAAAATCTTGGTAAATAAGATAATTAATTTTCATACAGATCCGAAATCTCAAGTTAAAAATCCAATAATTGCATAAGTGTTACAATTCCAAAGATTGGAATTGCAGTTAAAAAAATTGAAAACTTATTTTATTTTATTTTGAATTCTTTAATTCATTTCAGACTGCATAATATTTAATTAGTTTACAATACATTATTTAGAACTTGATTATTTTTGTTAGTGCTGTTGATGAGCAGTAGAAGTTTATAAAGTACCCTTTTTTTCTATTTACTTGAGTGTCATCCTGGGTACAAGACTTCGATTTTTCCAAATTTATATGTTTTTATGTAATTATTAATTACATTAAACTCTTTTTTTAATTTATTATTGTTATTATTATACTATACTAGAATACATTACCTTATAAGAGAAGTGTATGTCTTCTTTAGTCTACTAGGATGTCATTCATTTGTTCACAACATAATATGTTGATTAATATTCAAAATTAATAAAGAAAGAACTCGGAGATCATTACTTATTTCATCAATTATTGTTAAATCATTTTATTAGTGCAAAAGTCAATAGTATAGCATGAGAATGTTATTATGATTCATTGTACTATAAGAAAAGTACTTTATCTTTCACTCTATAAGATTAGATTAGATGAGATCATGACAATAAAATTGATTGGTGATAAACATTTGTTTATTAAGATATTTGAAGAAGATATAGTAAAGAATTTCACTATAAGATTTTATATTAAATGCAAAACACCTGTGCTAGTTAGAAAATGCATTTTGATAGAAGAAATTTTTTTTGGTTTAAATAGTATTGCATGGGAATGAATGAAGCATAGAAATGAATGAAGTTTTTCCTCTTCTTAATTTATTTATTTACTTTATAAAGGAATGCATTTATCATTTTTTTTAAATTCTCTTTTATTTTAATGCATGTCTCTATAATAAAGCTTATTGTAATCTATAACCCAATGAGGTTAGCTGTATTATTATCATCATCATTGTGATGATTGTGAGGAGTCTCTGAAAGTTTAGCTTTTATTTAGAGTTGATTGCCTTTTATTTTTTTCATTTTTCTTAGGTAGAATATATAGATATATATAATTAACACATTTTATAAGATTGCCTACAATTTAATTTTAATTTAATTAAATTATAAGCACTAGGAATGCTTAGATAAGAAAAACTTGTTTCAATCTTTGTTATAATATTATGCTAAGTGACTTGATCTTGATCTGAGATCATATTCATAGAAATGACTCTGGGACATGGATGTGGGAAGCATAAATATGATATAAATTTATGTAAATGAGCTGGATCACCCATTTTTTAGAAAGGGAGATTTAATTCATTTTTGTAAATTTATATAAATTTACATCATATTTATACTTCCCACCTACCCTTCTGTCCATTAATGATTGACATACATATGAGATTAGATCAAGATATAGGTAAGCAGCTTAGCATAATATATCAAACATCGAAACTTAATCTTTTCTTAGATAAGCATTTCTTGTACTTATAATTTAAGTCAATTACTATTTGTCTAAAAAAAGTTAATATCTTAGATATAATTTAATATATATTGTTAGTCATCTTTTTGCTAGATTAGCAACCTAGGTTTGAATCCAAGCTGGATAAAACTTTTTATTTTAAATTTTATTAAAACTTTACATTATTTAGATATATAGTTTGTAGCAACTTAATTAACATTCCAATGTTAAAGACTAAATGGTTACCTAATAATAGTTAGTTAAAAATAAAAGAACTATACAAAAACGTTCAAATGCTTACTAATTGAATGTGCCATGTATTTTTAGTATTTTTCTATAAATTGCTACCAAAAATATTTAAATCTAATTTAAGTTTTATCTAGACAAAGTACTTATATTTAAATATTACTATATGTATATTGTGATGATATTTCATTGTGTGTATAATGACAGAGGCTGGGAGAGAGTTTCTCGTAAATTTGTCAAACATTCAAAATAAAGTGCAACCGTATTTTCAATTGGAGATCTAGAGGACATTTTATTATCACTCAGACATTAATATCTTTATATAAAACCATTAACATGATGTTGAACTTATTTTCTGGATGTATGATATACATTTCAAGATTGGTATTGAAAAAAATTAAAGTATTTAAAATATGTATTGATTAAGGGAAGAATACATTTAAGAGGAATTTGTATAGCAGATCGTATAAAATACTTTGTTCATCTTAACCATTTAATAACATAATACAGATATCACTTTTGAAAAAAAATTAAAATAAATGGATTCCAATACCAAGTTTGAAACACATCTTATCATACTGTCTTCTATACATGCAATTTAATACTTCATACAACTATACTAAAGAAACTCATAAGTTAATGAAATCAAATAATTGTGATTCAGTCTCTATTAAATAAAAGGTGTACAACTTATTTAAACCAATAAAATAAATTAAAATAAAAATGATTCAAAGTTAATTGTTTGTGGATAGAAAAAGAAAAAAAATCATACATTGAATTCTAATCAAAATGATTATTAAAAAATAAAAGAAATCATTGTATTTACTTATCTTTTTCTAATAATTATATTTAATAAACATTAAAAATACCAATAGTCTAATTAATAAGCAAAATTAAATTTGAATCGTTTTTATAACACTAAAATAATAAAACAAATAAATATTACACTATTATTATTTGTCATGGTGTTACAAGTCCTAATATCTTATCTTTGCATTTGTACATTCAAGCTCCATCAAACATTTTATAATTTTCAAATAGATTTCAAATCAGTCTGAAAGAAAATGCACTCATTCATCGATCTATGCACATATCTGTTTGCATCTAACAATAGTAAAATATAAAAATAAAGCAAGGATGTCAAACAATTAAACAAGATTATATTTTAAGCATGCTGAAATCATGGTTAACTAATCATATAAAGAAAATATTTCTTAAACACTATGCTGGATTTCACACAATTATTTTGCCTTAACCAAGAGTTTATTAATTAATAATTCCCAATTTTAAAAGTCTGTTTTAAGCTTTTCAGACATATGGTATTTCAAATGTCAAGGGAGTGAATAAAATGTGCATTTTTCCAGATGGTGTTAAAATATATTATGATAAAAATTGCAAATTAAATTGTACTCATTAAGATAAACAGTAGTATAACAAGTGCTGATCTATACCATTAAACATTATATGGTTATTCTACCAAATAAGATGATGGTGACTATGATGATTAAAGAACCAAAGACACCAAAATGTATAGATTATGCATGGGATTGAGATCTATATGGGAAAACAAGTGAATGAGCTTGGGTTAAAACCATTATTATGTTTTTATTTTGGTCTTATAACTTTTTAGTTAACTAAATAGATAAAAGGTGGCATCGCTAAAATTAGATCCTAAGATCTAGAATCAGTGCTCTCAGATATAAATCCTTTTGCTGATGAAAGCCATAGACTTGTGGATATTGGATGAATAGGCACTAGATAGAATTTTTTTGCATAAACCTTCTTGCATCCATTGATTACTCTGGTTTACACTAGGTGGTACTACTGAATGGAAGATTTTGCACCTCTTAAATTCTGATCTACCAGGTAATATTTAAAACTAGCAGTAGCATACAAAGAGAAAAATACATCCTTATAAATGACAATGAAAACAACTTTTTATCCAAAATGTGAACATTCAAACTATAAAAATTATTTTTATAAAAGATTTACCACCTTCACATCGTCTATGAAAATATCAAATAAAAATAAAGGTCAGTATATGATAAATATAAACAGAATGCAAGTAAGTCTTTATAATTTACAATACTTTCATATTCATACAAAGTTTAAAAGATTCATAATCACATATCTAAATTGTATAATTAATTATTATTTATTAATGATAATACTATTTTTAAACATTATTTAATCAATAAAATTGAGATGTATCACACACTAAAAGATTTTAGCTACACACTCCCACATATATTGCAAAGTACTTTCTTTTGATTATAATTTTTTTTTTTCTATTTCAACTCAAAAATTAAATATTTACCTTAAGTCAGTAGTATCTTAACAAAATAATATTAATCCCAAATATATGATTATCTATCTATTTCCAACTTTCCAAAAATTGTAAGTAAGAGTGACTTTCTTTACATTTCTGCTTTCAAATCATAGCCTAAAAAATTACAATAGGAAAACAATATATGACAAAGAATACTAAACAATATCCGAGTTACAGTGAAATTTTTAAAATAAATCTTAAGTCAAGACTTCTTGATGAAATAACAATGATATGCAAATAAAAACTTCATTTTGATATATAAAATAATAATAAAAATGTATCTTATTCCTACAGGAATTTTTAATAATATTAATCAGGAATACATAGATCATGGGTCATAAAATAAATCTTGAATATTTTTTTTCTTTCTTCTCTATTGCATAGACAAATTGCAAACAAAGAAATATACATTTTCAGAAAAGTAAATGACTTAAAATAACTCCTATTAGTACACTGTCTAAATAATTATTTGCTAATACTTCATTCGACTAATTCATGATATTGGTGCTCTCAAGTAGAAAATTAGAGCTGTTTACAAGTAAATAAAAAATTTATGCTGAATCAATAATTCAGCACCTATAGAGTATATACTACTGAAAAAGTGATCAGGGACATACTTTCTTTCTCTAAGATTCTTGCAGAACCATATCTGATTGCACACATGCTTCCATAGTGACATAGTTTAGCTATTAACTAAACAACTTTAAATGCACTAGCATGTTAGGATCACAGTGAATGAGAATTAATTATAAAATTTAAGTATGTTTGAAATGTAATATTGTCCTGTACTTTAACTCATAATGAAATAATGCACTGATATTAAAATTTGTTTAAATCAGAAAAAAACTAAATAAAAATCTTGAAATAATTCAAATGATAAACTATCAATTACAAGAACATTTTCATGTGGTTGTAAGATTTTGTGATCACAGTGGAGCATTAAAGATTATCTATGAATGTATAACATTTACTGTCATATTTTTATCGGAAATTATACATGCTGCTTTCATTTGACAATTTTAAGTTATTGATTGGACTAGTCAAAAGCATTTGTCATCTCTATAAAATACTGTATTTTTTCATCTCAATAAAAGCTTGTTGAGATATAGAACAAGCAAAACTCTCCATATAGTAGTGCCACATAGTACAAGCCAGAGTAATCAATGGATGCCAGAAGGCTTGTGCATAAAATTACTATCTAGTGTCTACTCATTCAATATGCCCAGATTAGTTTCTAGCTTATGGCCTTCATCAGTGAGGAACCTTGGATCTGATTACTCTGGCTTACACTGAGTAGCACTAATGTATGGAGAGTTTTGCCTGTTTTAATAATAGTTATGAGCAAGCATAAGAAATGGTGATCATGTGACATTTGTTGAAATATAAATTACCTGAATTGGATATAACTTCCATTATGTTAAATAATTAATCTTGCTACCTTGTCTAATATGTTACCACTATCCACAATGTTGTTTTTCTATTTACACCAATTCTACTTGTGCTTCCATAATTTGAAATAATGCAATAAAGTATATGTCCACTTATAAAGCAGTTGTTTTTATCTTTTCTATTAATTACAGAAAGTTTAATAATGTCAAATATAATGTCATTTAATTCTTTCAATTCATGTAATTTTTTTTCCACTTGAAAATGATATGCTATTGAAAGTAAATAAACAAAAAATCATAATTGTATGACATATTACTTCACAATTAGAAGATTTTTGAAATATTCATTTTTCAGCTATTAACCATTACCTTGGGTGATGACTTTACAACTTTTTGGCAATAATTGTCATTCTTTATTTTAGTCTCCTTTTATAGAAAATATTTTTAAAAATATTTACACATACATTTATCTTATGTAAGGTTTGTGATGAAGATTATCTAAGATGAGTATTGAAAATTTTAACATTATTTAAATATCCCAAATACATTCAACTGTTAATGTTAGTAGACAGGTTAGTATATGCAAATTGTTTTGAGAGATTTTCTTCTTTTCTTTACTTCAGATGTTTGATGGCCTGACCAGTGACAGTATTAGCATGGGAATTGAACCATTACCCTTATATTCTTGAGTATTGAATTTTAAGAATGGCTTAGTTGGTTAGAGTGTTACTTTAAAATTCAGTACTCAAGAATCTAGCGATCGAGGTTTGGTTTCCAAGCTAAAACTGTCACTGGTTAGAGCAGCAACCCTGAAGAAGAGAGGAGAATAAATACCTCTCAAAATATTGTTTATATACTAACTGGAGTGCTGTTACTAACAGTTGAATGTATTGGGAATATTTAAATAGAGCTACATTTTTTTAAAAACATTCAATATTCATATTAGATGATGGAAATTATACAATATATAATTATGTTTACTTAGATATCAAAAATCTCAGTTGATGTTCTACTTATGTAAAGTGAGACAACTGTGATGAATGACCATGATAGTTTTGGCCTTAAAATCAGAATTAAAATGTAATAAACTCGTGACTTTAGCTAATGCAAATTGTCAAACAACTTTTTCATGATTATTTACTATAAGAATAATGATATAGTATTAATAGCTGCAATGATAAGAATTATTAAGTTTTCCATAGTGCCTATTTATTTTTATATTTTATTAAATTTCTACAAATCATTAATTTCATTATGTACATTTTAATCCTCACATTATTTTGTTAATAGTTGCATCTCATGAATTTTTAAAATTATATGCATATATTGACAATGATCTACTTAGTTGCAAATTTTGCTTTGTTTCATTTTCCAAATTATATTTAGAAAGAAAAATATTTGCTATTAGAAAACTTTTTTTATTAAATTATTATCACCATTTTGTTTATCTCTTCATAAGTTTATTTACACCACAAACCATTGTTTTGCTATTTAGTGCTTCTTTTTTCCCTACATTATTTTACACAAATTTAATACAGTAGAATTTTAGAATTGCAATTGATATACAATTAAAGATTTTTTTCAATAAACAATGGAATTTATTACACTTATTTCATGTTTCACATCATATTTAATAATTTCAACAGCAAATCTTTTAGAAGCTAAGTGTCCACATATTTATTATGAATTTATAGGGCAAATCATTATGATCAACAAATATGTTTTGAATCATCTTAACTTGTTACAGAATTGGTGTGCACTGCAAATAAGCTAATTCATTTTATATTTTAAAGTTTTTTCATTGTTTTAGAGAATTAAATACCCTTATAAGTAGTACTTTTATTTGTTTTAATCCATTTTATTCCCTAATTGTAAGTATTAATGATTATTAAAGATTACCATAATTGAAGCACATCAAATAAAATATTGTTCATTGTGGCCTTGTTTTATTGGCACGTTTATATTTGCTTCTAATTACTGAAACCTCCATGGTTGTGCTTTCCTGTATCTTATATTATTATTGCTTTACAAAAAAAAAAAAAATCGAAATTAAACATGTTATCTGAATATTTACTGTGTAAATATAAATTAATCTTTTTTCACATTTTTTGTACTTATTAAGTTCCATTATATAACTGTTTAGCTTTAAATTTGAAATCATTTTGTAAATTTTATCCATTATAAGTTTATTAAATTCTGCTTATATGTATCTCCATTACATTTTATAAATCTTAATCAATATTAAAGTAAATTGATAATGAGGGATTGTAAGTCATATCCTTGTTGTTCTCAGCTAATTTATTTCGACATAAAGATTCTATGTTCATGATTGTTTATCAAATTCATATTTTATTATTGTTTATTTTTGTTTCGAATGACTACCATGAAATTATTGGTTTCATTACCAATTTTTAAAATTTAACTTATTTGTTTAATTATTCTTTATCACTTCCACTAAGCAAAAACATTATTATTAATGTAATCGCTTTCAATAATTAGTAATTTATACTTTATTAAGAATTGCAAGAGAAATGACTGCTACAAAAAAAGCAACAATTTAGCAGTAAATTTTCAACTGAGCCAAAAAAAATATATAAGAAGAAAAAAAAGTTTGCAACAGTTAAAAATGATCCATTAAAAAAAATTGAATATCTAGAGTTTTGTAAATGATTAAAAAAGTTAATATGGATTTAAGAAAATATAACTGTGAATTTTCAAAGAAAGTTGCAAAGATGAATAAAGATTTTAAAATATAAAACATTTTTGAAATTGGAAGGAAAGTTATCTCAGCAGTAAAAAAAAATATGTGACTATTATTAAAAAAAGATATTATCATGAGATATGTTGAAACGTTCTATAACAAATTGTATAGTAATAAAAAAAAAAGAAACCATACAATTGCATGTTAAAAAAGACATGAGACATGCAATTAAATCTATGAAAAAGGGATTTTTTTTTTTTTAGCAAATGATGGAATTATTTTTGATATCTCAAAATATGTAAGTAGAAAATGGAACAACTATTATTTAAACTATATATGTCACATATCTAAATAGAAAAAAAGTGTTTCATATGTTTAAAAGAGTGTAGAAGTAATATTAATATTCAAGAAAGGTGATAGGATATTAGAAATTACAGATATATCAGTTTTCTTACAATTCTATACATTTTTATTAAGATCATTACAACTCATCTAATCATGAACTTTTGATTGAATTAAACCAAAATAATAACCATATTATAAAAGGGTTTTAGCATAATCATTATATCAAAGTATTGAGAGAAGTTATACAAAGAAACAATAAATTTGAATTTCCACTATGCTTTGGATTTGCAGATTATAAACAAATATTTGATGCCATAGCATTTTCATAATAAATAAAGTTTAATTCACAAAATATGAATCAAAAATGTCTTATTCTGAAGAATATTTATCAAAATGCAATGGCAATGAGTATATTACTAGAAGAATTTTGTGGATTTAAATGGGAATATATAGAATGTCTGAAAGTTTCAGATTTTCTTCTCAATAGTTAGGCATTAAATAAAGTGCTAGGCTAGTTCTAGTATTTTTAATCCCTAAGACCTCACTGTTGATGCTAGATGTAGAAATCGTGGTCTGGAGTTGAGGGTATTCTTAAAGCTTGTTAAGAGTTTGTTTTTTGCGAACTCTATATACAACATTTGTAAATACGAGCTTTATTAAAATTAGGTCATATGACATCTGGCTTGATGTTTTATCAATTTAATTTTAGTTTTTTCTATTAATGCTTTGGCGATTTTATATTGCTAAAGCTATTAATATGTGGGGTATCTGAACTTAGTTCAGTCCCATATGGCTATTTGAGTTAGATAGCTGGATTTTTGGACATTAGAATGTCTGAAAGTTTCACATTTTTTTCTCAATAGTTAGGCATTAAATAAAGTGCTAGGCTAGTTATAGTATTTTTTAATCCCTAACACCTCACTGATGATGCTAGATGCAAAAACCATGGTCTGGGGTTGAGGGTATTCTTAAAGCTTGTTAAGAGTTTGTTTTTTTGTGAAATATATATATATATATATATATCCACATGAAATCTGATAAATTATATTACTTCTTTGCAATTAGATTGATGATAGATTTTTGTGGATCATTTATGTATAAAACAGCTATATATGATGGTAAATTGTTACATGATATGTTGGATTTTGGAAGATATACAGTTGCATCTTCTTATGAATTTGTTGATAGAGATAAAAATATAAAAATAAATGATAATAATTTGTAGGCTTAATTGGATGTAATGGAATTATATGGATCAATTAATCATCTTGAATCTATAAGTTTAATTGAAATTGCACTAATTAATATATCTGTAAATAAACATTTGATAGATTTTGTTACTGAATCACTAAAATTTATAAGTGATAATATTATTGCAACATATAATGATAAATTTTATAAAATGGGTAAAAGATGGTCAATGGGATTACCTATGGTTGCACAAATTTCTAATTTCATATTATCAAAGTATGTAGATATTATATTTAATTCTTACAATTTTGAATATATTAAAATTTATACTAAATATATTGATTATGTTTTTGTTTGTGATCCTCAAGACATTATCGATATTCTTTTATATAAACAGAATAATTTAAACAAATTAAAATAGACTATTGAGAATGAACAAATTGAAAAAATTAAAATTTTTGGATTTACTAATATTTAGAGATGCTACTGATTTAAATTATAAATTAATGTTTAAACCTATTGGAGAAAGAATATATATTCATTTTAAATCACTTGATCCAATGATACATAAAATGGCAAGTATGAAATCGTTTTTTGCATCGCAATAATAAATTATGTAAATATATGAGTGATAAAATTTTAAATATTGAACTCTTTGCTAATGAACTTTTAAAGGTTAGTTATGATAAAAATCAAATTTTATGCACAATAAATTCATTTAATACTAAGAAGACAGGTTGCAATGTTACCTTAGATAATAAAAAATGGATATCTATGCCATTTATAAATAACATGCAATCTAAATTAATTAAAAATATATTTAAAGAAAAGTATAATATTTCATTTTGTGTTCCTCTGAATATTAATTGATTGATTAATAATTCTAAGAGTATAATTCCTAAATTGCAAAGAAGTAATATAATTTATCAGATTTCATGTGGATGTCAGAAATTATATATGGTGAATCGAGATGTTCTGTGGAAAAATAATTAAAGGAGCATCAATTATAATATAATCATATTAAAAATAATGTAAATAGCCAATTTAATACAGCTTCAGTATTCTTTGGCCATGAAAAAACTTGTAATTATAGGTTTACATTTAACATTAATGAAATAAAAATATTAATGGAAGAGAAGAATCATAAAAGAGAAAAATTGAAAAGGCTATTTTAATAGATAAATGTAAAGATAATGTTATTAATAGCCAAGTTGCAAATATGACCATACACAGCTTATGGAAATCTATATAACATTAAAATTTGAAATTCAGTTAAAGCTGACAAGGATTACCATGTAATTGAAAATGCTACTAAAGACTTTAATATATATATATACCATTAAATTGTTTGTTTATGTATTATATATATTTTTATAATGGGTATTATACTTTTAGACACACGCACACACACACACACACATATATATATATATATATATATATATATATATATATATATAAGTTTGCTATTATTTAATAATATATTTTTGATGCTTTAGTCAAGGTAAACCTGTGTCATGTCCTTCTCTGTCTCTGCTATATAATTGGAAAATATTGATTGCCTCTCTATTAAATGTTGGAGAACTTCAATTTGAGAGTGATTGGGAAAAATAAATAAATGCAATCATTATTAAAACTTTTATAGATTATTTATACGTCTTGTAATTTTAAAAAAAGATTTAGGCCTATAAATTTACTTATATTTTCTAATACATTAACTTAAAAATCAATCACAATCCTCTCCTAACAATTGAAAGTTTTATGAAAACTTCCCATTTGATTGGTAGATTAAACAATCAACTTGCTGTTATTTACATATTTAAAAAAAAATTAAAAATAAATAATGCTTATTTAATATTTAATATTTATTACATTATTACATTTTTAAAATAATTTTATCGTTTATTTAAATATAACTTTTAAAAAAATATTATTTCTTGATTTTAATTTTATTTTATAAGTTATTTTTAAATAAATAAGTATTTTTATGTATATTTTAAAAAATACTTTTAAAAGTTAATATTTAAAAATCTTATTTTATGTGATATCAGTATTATTTATAAATTTTAAATTTTAAAAATTTTGCTTACTAAATTATGTGTGTGTGTACATTAATTAATTGTTTTCTAATAAAGAGTTGTCAACGTCTAAAAATAAACTAAAATTGATTTTTAAAATAAATATTTTTTAAATAAATAAGATATTATAATAGATTTTAAAATAATTATCAATATTATTAAAATCAAATATTAATCTTCTATTTAAGTACTATAATAATTAATAATATTTATATTCTCTTATAATATTATTTTATAAAAAATATGTTTAATTTTAACTTGTCTTTTAAATTTAGCTTTAAATACTATTTATTAATATATTAATGAGTATTGATTATGCATTTTAACTATATATTATAATATATATTTTAAAATTCTCTCTCTATATCAGCAATTTCCATATCAAATACTCATAGATTGTTTCATTAAACTTTTGAAATATTAATAAAAATAATATATTAAATATATCTTAAATTTAAAATTTTTAATAAATTAAAAAATAAGCCCTAAAAGGGTATATATATATATATATATATATATATATATATATATATATATATATATATATATATATATATATATATATATATATATATATATGTGAAATAAATTTACAAGAATTGAAATAAATTTGCATCAGCATAAAACAAAATCATAATCATCATTTCCATCACTCAGAGTCTTAGTAATTACAGAAAATATAAAACAATAAAGTTAGACAATTGAGCCAAAAATGATAAAGCTTGGGAAATGAATTAGCAAACTGCTGTTAATATAAAACAATAGAATAAAATGACCCAATTAGGATGTGGGTACACATTAAAAATTATTGTTAACTTTGTAAAATAATCCAACTCTTAATATATTATACTACATCAAAAAATAACTTAACAAGTATATAGTAGTATAAAAATGTATGTGTATACATGAATAATTATTCATATATGCCAACATATAAAAACTATTATGCTGCTTAAACAGTAATTTAAGCAATTCTGAAAAACTTGGTATGTTTTGGAAGTTCAAATTAAGTTGATTCAGTGAACAGGTGATTAAATTTTATAAATCAATAGTGAATAAAATTAATACATATTGAGATGTAAAGAAACGATGAAGGTTGCATTGAATATTTCCATGGTAACTCATCAGTGATGAAATAAAAGTGTTATCATTTATAATTTTTCATAAATGTTTCAAACACAAGCTTATGTAATTAAATATTATTAATATTAATGCATAGATTGAAAAATTGATATTATATAAAAAATATTTTTTATGAATTTCTTTTTCTTCATAATTAATTCATGTAATGTAATTTTAAGTTTAAACTTCAATCTCAAATTTTGTAAAAAAAAAAAAAATGTAACACTTGTGTTGATTTGTTTTATTTTCAATTTATTAATTTAATAAATTCATTATTCCAATTATTCCTCGTGTGGGGAACCCATCCTACATGGGGAAAATTTGATTTTTAAGACTTATTATTCATAAATTAAGAATTTTTTAAAAGTATTGTTCTCTTTCCATTCCTTTCTCTTTTAAATATCTTTTTAGCTTAGATAACTTCTAATTCTTACATCTCCTATGTTACCTGGAGCAAGTAATTATGTTTGACACTGCATTGTATTTCAACTGTCTTTCATTAATGGTATTTTATAACTTATCCATGTAAATAGTTCATTTTTGAATAATTAAGAAATATATATTTAGGTGGGAATGGCATTAGAATTTTAGAGGTGGTTAGATTGGGCATCGCCAAGAAAAAGTTAGGAATCACTGCATTAATCAATAACTGACCAAAAATCCCAGGCTTATGACAAACAGGTTAGCACATTTTTTAAAAAATACATAGCTTTATATTTTTAATGGCAACAACACAAATTAACATGCGTTAGAGCAATGATTGTAAAAATTATAAAATATAATACGTCAGTTTCAGTCAGGTACATTGAGATGTATTTAATTACACTTGTTAAAGTTGAAGGCAAGTGAATTCAAGATAAAATTTAAAGCTATGTCATCGGTATTTGAAACAATCAAGTGCATACCTTTCATAAAAAATATGAAGTTAATTCAAACCAATAAGTTAACATCAATTTTATTAGTAAAACAAAGCTTATCATCTTTAAAAAAACATATGTTATCATCATCATTTTTTATTTGCAGGTATAAATGAGGAAATTGTTTACCACTAGTAAAGTTATAAACTTTAATTGAGTTATTGTTTGCTGTCTAAAAATTTAATTACTAAAAAGTCTTATAAATTTGTTATAATCAAGTTATTATGAAAAGGTAATAATTAAAGTTCAAAACTTTTAAATACATTGAGAAAACTTCTTACAGATTATTTCCGGAACCATAGTGCTGTTTAACGTTTAGAATTTAGAAATATACCTATATAACTATGATTCTGACAGTAATCTGGTGAAAGTTTGCTCAGTGCATTTGAAACTTTGAACTTTAATTACTTTTCATAATAATTCCATTATAATGTGTTTTTCATCATTTTATTAATTATCATCAAGTACATAATATCATTAAAATCAGTTAACACTGGCTAATCCCAAAATCAGTAACAACCAACAATCTTATTATAATGTCAAGGTTAACAATAATGTCATATCAATATATATGTATATTATTTGTTTTTTAAACTTATCATCAGAAGGGAATGGGTGCTTATTTTCATTACCTCTTAATAAATTTATTAAGAGTAGCTATATTTGAATCAAATATAATAATTTAGATAACAGTGTAAAAAAACAACAACAATATTATTATATTTATCTATTTGTAGCTTTTCGCAATTAGAAAATAAATAGAAGTTCATGATATGGGCATTTAAGGTTTACAGATAAATTTAGTTTACATCTTATTAAATCTTACTAGGAATAGATATTATTATTCCATTCTTTTTTTTTTTTTTCATTTTCTCCATCTGGCATTTATTTTTCAGACTTTAAAAATCTATTTTTACTTAAACGAACCAATATAAGTTACGTTTTACTTTTCAGTTTAGATATAATACTTATGATATTTGTTCAACCTTTGATTGCTTGAATTATCAAAAATTAGTGCTGTAATACTTTTATAGTTTTTAACTACGAGATCATCTCATTAGTGTATTCCATTATGAGGCTAGATTTTAATTCGGAGATTTTTCTGGTAGTTTTCTAAACTCTCTAGTGGTAACTTGAATCTTTTGTCGAGACAACATTACAGACTTGGAATCACAGCACACCAACGATTTCCATGCACTAGTGGACAAGACAGTCGCTTAAGTTTTCTTAAAAGATTTAATTTCGTACTGACCAGTGGTTATTGCCTACCTAATGGTCTGTGTATAAAATAGCTTACTTTTTGGAAATGTTTGAGATTTTTTTTCCAACTTGGCGAAAATGATAGAAAAAATAAAACATACTATTTAAATATAATGAAAAATATATATCCGAATAAATACTTACATACAAAATTTAAATAAGTAATTAAGATAAATCCGATTGCATATAATCTTTTATTATACATAACATGTAAATATATACAATATTTATTCAATTAAATTACCTTAATTTCCATTTGATTATATATATATATATATATATATATGAAACGCACCATACCTATATAATCCAGCCACCTACACCTTGAAATAAAAAAAAAAAGCTCAAACTTTATTCTTACATTAAAAAGGAAATGCTTCTGAGTCTAAATTTGCCATCTTATGCATTATTGGTACTTTTGATTTTACAATTTATATATCCTCTTTTTTTGCAATGGCTTAATTATTAATTTATAATTTAATATACTGTTACCTCTTGTAATAATTAAATCTAAATATTTAATATTTTGTCCTGTTCCTATTCAATAGTCCATTTCAAGCCATTCAACTGATTTAATTCATCTACAATAAAATTTATACTATTAGTATTTCCACAAACAAAAACATCATCTACATATCTTTTGTAAATTTTAATATATCCAAAAGTACACATATTTAAAATACAACTCTCATATGTAGATAAAACGAAATTGCAAACTTATGCAACTACAGGTAGACCCATAGGCCAACCTTTAGATATTTTATAATATTGATCTTCAAAAGATGCAATGATATTATAAAATGTTTAAAGGTTGGCCTATGCAAAATAAGTTTCAGACAAAATGCAGTAATAATGCAGTAGATAAATTGATTTCAGCTCAATCCATGCCTATAAATCTCTATGATATATATTTATAATCCTTATGTAACCCTATATATGCTGATGTAGCTTTTGAGTCCTTTTGAACCCTAATAATAATAATAATGATTATTACTATTATTATTATAATCAAAGCTGTAATAATGTGCTAAATGTAATAGAAATTAATCATATATTCTGTCTTTTTTAAAACGCGTTTTAATATCAAAAATAATCAATTGTTTTAACATTTTTATTATGTAAAAATATAATAAATTCTTCAGTTATTCTTTCTTTTTTATTTATGAATATAAAAAATAAAATACTGAGAAAATATTTTTGATAATAAAAAATCTTATGATTAAAGTATAAAAAGAGCATTATTAAATAAAATTAAAAAAAAGGTTGAAAAAAAAGAATAACTTATTAAAGCTTTTAACACTAGAAGTATTGAATTTAATTAGTAAGAAATATTGACAGCAATATATTTAATAATATTAGAAGCTTTTAACAAATTACAGGAATCTAGCTTGCAAGCTATTTATTGCATAAAATAAACTTGAATTCAATAGTTTTTTTGTTTAAAAAAAAATAAAGGTTTTATGTTAAGAAATACTGGAACCTTCTGCAAAATAAGTTTTAGTATTTTCTAAACTGCCTTGTCAAACATTAAAAAGATAACAATAAACTATATAAGTGTATGCCACCTGTATATATGGCGTCATGAACTTGTAGTTAGCATATTAACATAATATGCCACAACATAGCAGTGTGAGTGTAGATGAGGTGATTTTTGTAATTTTTTTCTAGTCGCAAAAGACACTTATTTTTATTTATTAGTTTTTCCACTGCCAATTCAATTAGGTATCAAATTTATAATTGATATAAATATATTTACTTATTATTAGATATAAAATAGGCAAAACTCACTATACTACACAAGAATAAGAAGTGGTGGTCATGTGATGTTTATTAGATATAATGTAAAGATTACTGGTTAATCTATAATTTTTAGATGATTATGAATATTTTGATATAAATTAAAATTATTTTAATAATATGATATGGTCTTTAAGTGGTAGAGAAGATATTATACTCTTGCAGATAGATATTGAACTCAGTTTTTATTATTTGTTATTTCTGTTGGAAAAAGCTTTCTGAAATAAATAAAGAAGCTTATATTTATTAACCTTTGTTTATACAGTATGACTAAAAATATTTATAAATTTATTTATCCTTGACCAACAATAGCTAGATAATCATGTAATAAATAAATAATCTAGAATAAATATTTGCATTGACTATAATAGGTCTATCTGAAAAAAATCATACTTTTCTTAGAAAATTCTTAGCTTCCTAAAACATTACTTTAATTGAATACTCAGGAGTTTCAAATCAGAATGCATTTATCACTATGTTCTGAGATCATTATAAAATATTGTAAAAGAAAATAAAACTTTGGAAAAACAGTAGAGTTTTAACTTGCTTGTAAAATAATTTGTTCTGTTTATATGTTTAAGTGTAAAAATGAGGAATATAATATTTTTAGACTTTTCTCTTTATATGTTATTTTGACTTGTTTAGTGAAGTGATGGTCTTAAAAAAAACTAAACATCTCTGAACAAAAAACTCAAATGCCAAACCTTTCAATGTTCTAATGTCTGACTAATCAGACAATAATTCGCATATTTATAATTTTATTTATTTTATTCTTGCTTCTCTGGGATTATTATGATTTAATTAAGTTTTCTCAGTTATGAAGAAAATGTTCATCACTATAGTTTTTCAATTGATAATTTATTTTGGAAATGTAACAACAATTTTCTGTAACAAACATATTTTTCTTTTAAATTGTTTGGGTTTTATAAAATTTAACTTTTTTTTTTCATGGGTCATAGCATTGGCCAGGAATCGAACCTGCTAACCCGGACAATTGCTTGTAAAGCAGCTGTGCTGACCTCTTCATCACCAATGCTTGACGATAAAATTTAACTTTATGCTAATATTTAATATTGATCATAAATATTTTAATATTGCACATTAGATAAAAAGCAATGGTTGTCACATGTGTTTTAACCTGTAATGGTTACACTGAGATTTTGCCATGTTAATGCTACAATTGGTATCTGATGTTGTTGCTAAGAAAATTATTATTTAACTGTTTTCAAATTTAATTTTTTAATTATAAACATTATCATGTGTATTATAATACCTTTAATGAATAATTTGCTTCACCAATTGATTGTAATACTTATAATACGCTTTAAACATATATAGGTGAAGTTAATAATAATTTTTGCAAATAACAACATTTAAATTAAAGCTTTTGGAGTATGCTTACTCCATATTCATAGCCATTATTATGTGTTAAATGTAATGAATGCAAATTTATGTAAATTATTATCCTGTCCACTTTTTCCATATTGCAAAACAGGCATCCCTTCGATTGATTGTATTTAGATCGTTTGCAATGAAATACACTTTTTTTATTTTTCTTTTGGTGTCATTTCTTACTTTGCAAACAATTTTGGTGGTAGAAGATTCAAATTTATGATTAAATGCTTTTTGGTGTTCTGCAAATATTGAATTGCTTTCATTTTTGTTTACTATTCTGCCGTACATATATAAGTGTTGTGCTACTCTATTTTTTAGTGTGGCATGAGTTTCACCATAATATGTTGTCTTACAGCCAGTTTGAGGGCAGGTAATCTTATATACAATTTGGGGATCACAAATAATAAAGAAGTAAACTTATTTTCCATTCCTTTATATCACTCTTTATAATAAATGAAATATCAAATGATGCAAATAAAATAAAGGAAACATTAATTTATATCACAGTCAACTGAGATGTTGGGGTAGTTTATTTTTGGCAAATAGTGATATATTTTATAATACATAAAGTACCTACTGATGCAAATTAAAGGAAAATAAATCATTTTAGTTTAAACAAATGTCATCTGAGATGTGAAGATTGCCTACCTTTTTAAGAAAAACAACATTCTATTTTTGTAATAAATACAGTTACTCTTATTATTATAGACATTAGTTACAGTAAATAAGTATTATAATATTGGTTTCACAGAAGTTGAAAAAAATAATGATGGCTAGCAAAAAATGAAGAAAAGTTATTTCTTAGTCTGCAAGCAATATATCTCTCTAAACCCCAAAACTGGAGGGGCATTATACTTATACAAGTAAAATTAAAACTACTTTGATTTATACAAAGTAGATATACAACTAGAAATGTGCTAGAATGTACATATGTTATAAATTTAAGATATTTGAATATTTACACCAATATCACATACCGGTTGTAGCCACTGTAGGTTAATACAAATCCAATTGTGCAGTAAGATAAAAAATAATTCAGACAGTAAGCATATTTAAATTCAGGTGATGAGGAATGTTTTCTCCATATATATATAAATATATATATATATATATATATATATATATTTATATATATATGAGATCGGAAGATTGTCCATATACATATATATATATATATATATATATATATATATATTGTAATGGACAATTGAACAAACATATTATGCTGACCACATTGTGGTGTGCAAATGTAATGGAACATACGTTTACTCCATTATACCAATCATCAGTTAACTGGGACCTACAGTTTGTGGTCCCAAATGTAATGGACGATATATCGTATAAACATATTATATAACAAATGTAATGGAACGTCAATATATGAGAAGAAAATAATGCTTCAAACATTGGATGATAAATGGAATAGAATATATGTAATCTAAATGAATCCAATTGTTGAGAAAGCCTAATATAATAAATTATATAATTAAAATGAAGAAAGATAAAATTATCCCAATTATATTTAAATAAATTGTTTATATGCCCTTCCAACTAGCTATACATGAAATAAATTTATTCTCAAGATTGATATGACTAACTAATCAAATATATATCAGAAACAAAGGGAATTCAATTAAATCCAATATACACATCCAATAAGTAAATTTATGTATATCTAAACATATCAATGAATAATAATATGTGTAAGTAACTTAAAGACTAAATAATAAGTGAAATACGAAGTTATCCTCTATTAAATTGTGAATTCAGTTAATTTCATAATGACTCTGGCACTAAAAGAAAAATAAGAATAAAATATTAATACTCTTTCAAATAAATTACAAAGGCATTACTTATAAAACAAATAGTACATCCTTTATTTTTATATTATGGTTTAATTTTAGGTAGTATCAATGTTTTAAATACAAACCCAAATACAAAATAAAATATACATATTTACTTGCAATAAGTATATATATTAAATAGATAAAGACATATATGTGCTTAACAAGTATGCATTAATATAAACACAAATCCATATTTATATTTTTCAAATAATCAAAATTGAAAAAAAAAATTATATCCAGCAAATATAAAAATTATTGTTTAGGTTTGCATAAGAATTATTATATGAAGTTTAAGAAAAAAATGAAAATAGATAAATAAATATAAAAAAAATTTCTAATAAAATTTACGAATGTAAATTTCATTTATTAATATATATATATATATAACAACTCATATGCAACCCAAACCTATACACCATATTTTAAAATTTTAAATTAGCTAAGAATTAACTTTAACATTCGTTAAATGTTTGTTGGTTTTAGAAAATAAGATGCTTGAATTGAATAGAATTATATTTATAAAAATGTTTTATTTTTATAATTAAAAATAAAAGTAAAAAAAAAAATATCAATCTCAAAAATATATATATCATTTATATTAACAAAATTATTTACTACCTTTCAAAGTTTTACTTGTTTATTTTTCTTTTCAAAAGTCAACTTGTTATATTGTTTTATTCCTTTATTTGTTTAATATTAGAATGCATTCTATCTAAAGTTAAATTGAAGAAATACCACGTTAAAAAAAAAATATTGGTTTCCAAATGCACATATATACTTCATTTTTTTAAAATTTCTCTTCTTGAAAAAAAATAATAATAATTGCCATGTTGAATCCGATATATTAATTAATTTTAGTTACCTCCAGATTATTATTAAATTGACCATTATAGATTTCAGATAGCTATATCAAATTTCGGCTTCAGACACATTGAAATTCATGTGTTGAAATTTGCTTAGTTTTTTTTTAAACTGCTTTGGAATAAATGAAAGGAAATGGAGAAGCTCCCTGGCTGCGATATATATATATATATATATATATATATTAGCCAGTCATGGTTTATGTATTGATTACAGAAATTTATCTTATTCCACTATTCTTAAGAATGGCAATTTCAAAGAAACAAAGTACAACCAATTTTTATCCTTCAGTTTGTTTAATCACTATCTTAATAATAATGGCTTCTTTTTGTTGCTGCTGTTGTTCCACATGTTAGCAAATGCTGTTTTAAAAACCATTGTTACATATGTTTTATTTTAAACAATTAACATTCAAAAAAAATATTAACTATATAAAAAAATATCAAATTGAAAACTTATTTGACAGCTTTTAATATATATACAAAATTAACAAAGCGTATGACACACTTGAATGAGAAGCTATAAAGATATACAGAAATTTTTACATGCTAAGCGCTTTCAAGGCCTTTTGCTTCATATTCATATGAATATGAGGCAAAAGGCCTCAAAAGTGCTGAGCATGTAATAATTTCTGTGTATCTTTATAGCTTCTCATTCAAGTGTGTCATCTGCTTTGTTAATTTTGTATATTAAATTATCGAATGAGAAGTCTTAAAATCTTTAATATTTTACAAATATATATATATATATATACATAAATAATAATATTGCATTTTTTTAATAATCACTACAAATAAAATAATCTTTTTTTTATAATCAACAATTTATATGTCTTTATTTATCTTTAATAATTAAATATTCACAGCGATGTACCATTAACTAATAAATAAAATAATATATCCAAACAACTATAACTAATAACCATAAATGATAATAATACTCCATATATATAAACAACAAATCAAAGAGATTTTTTTTAAAATAACAAATGATTTTTAAAATATAGATAGATTTATCGATATTTACAATATACATATTGCTAGAAGAGATGATAATAGATGGACAATTGAAATCTTAAACTGGATTCCAAGATATTGTAAAAGACCCAGAAACAGATCGCATGTGAGATGGATGGATGAAATGAGAAAGTGTGCAGCGGTTATGTAGAAAAGATAAGCTAAATATCAGAGAAGATGGACTGAACTTGAACAGACCTTCATTCTGCAGTGGATTTATAATGGCTGATGATGATAGGGATAAAACAAAGGTGTGAGCATGTGTAAATTGCATATTGCACAGCATTGAATGTTGTTCTTGGTTCCAAATATGCATTTGTTTAATATGGTAGAAGTATTGTAGCTGAAAGTAAATTTCACCTTGCACATTTTACAATGCAATGTTTTTAACCAGATTTTAATCTTTTACATGGTTGTTTGAAATAACAGATGATAATAAATCCTCCTAAAATATACACAAATAACTATGATACAATTTAGCTGATATAATTCAATTAAAACACTACCAAAATGTAAGAAAGTATTTATAAAATAAAAGACAATAAATTAATAAAAACAAAAAAGATATCACAACTAGCAAAGTGAATACTGAACATTCTATGAATGTATAAGAATGCAAATACTTGAATGAAAGATGATTTGCAATACCAGTAAACATAATAAGTTGTTGTTTTTTGATTTATTTTTTTTAATAATAACAAATAAAACGTCAAAACAAAAAGGATCTCCACTCAGTGCCCTTTTCTTCACAGCATACATCAACCCTCTTCTGATGGATATAGAAAAAAACCTCCCTGGAATTTTCCTTCCCTCTCTCAATAAAAACTTCAATGTTTTTGCATATATAGATGACATCATGGTTGTTCTTCCCACCATTAAATACTTTCCCCATCTCATGAACATCTTAAACAGAAATACAGCGAAACTTGGCCTACAAATAAACTTTAACAAATCTTCCATCTGAAAGATTATGTCTGGTAAACAAATTAACTCTCCCTTTTCTGCAAAACCCCAAAGATACCTAGGTTTCCCAATCTTCAAAACACCAACTGCAATGGCAAGAGAGATTCAAGATGCAATCCTCCATTCAACTGAATCCATCACCACATCACTCTCTAGAGTATACCTTTCATTATATGGAAAGGTTGGCCTCCTCAACATGATCATAATGCCAAAAATCTCATATTATCTTCCATTCGTAAAAATGTCTAAACAGTTTCAAAATAAAATCAACCGATTATGTACCAAACTTCTCTGGAGAGGAAGGACAGTTGCTATTAGCTTGCGAGGCATCCAACGACCACGCAGGTTCAATGGACTGTCATTCCACTCAATACAAGCAATCATTTTACAGAAAACACACAACACTCTATATAATCTGATTCTCTCCTGTGGATACTCCAACATTATTAAAAAAATTACACCGACAGATCGTCCTCCGCCCTCTGCCAGTTCATGGATAGCCTCCCTAATAGACCACCTACAACTTTATAACCCAATAATGCCCTGTAACCTTAACAAAAATATCACCTTATGGGAAGCATACAATATAATCAACTATAATCAACAACCCATTAAAACCAGCCTAAAAGTAACCAACCAAAGACTCATTTCACACTTCAAAAGATGGAGTCTGGAACCCAAATTCCTGGACTTCATCATTAAAATAAATCTTAATGTGCTTCCCACGAATTGGTTCCTTTATCACCGAAGAGGTTTTACCAGCATTGATCCTATATGTGGTCTGTGTGCTCGTGAAGATGAAACCATAGACCATATTATACACCGGTGCCCAAGACTTAAAACACTGAAAGATATGATTATAATTAATTCCAACATAAGACCTGATATGATTTTCTCACTTGAAAATGCCATTCATAATGGTTTTTTTTCAATAATAAGGCTTTCTACCTTTGTCCTTTATTCCATATAAATAGTGAGATGCAAAACTCTCATGGAATTACCCCCGCCACAAATCACACCATTGTTTTATCAAAAACTCAAAAAAATCAAGAAACGTGACCAGCTCCTGGCCTCCAGTAAAGTCTTTGATGACACCTGGTCTTTAACTGTGCTATCCTTTTCCTGATTATCAACTCCCACCTACCCAGCATTATAGAATAGGAAATTCTAAAAGAAAATATTCATGTTTATATAAAAAATGCTTATTCCATTAAACAAGTTCTTAGAATCTCATCACTATACCTAACCACATAAGAGTATAACAACTGTACTCTCATAACAAAATCTATCCAGATGACAAATAGAACATTATACAAGCATATTATTATACAATTTAGTCATTTATCTATCCTTTATTAGTATGTAATCACTATTTATTATTAATAAAATTTTTATTGAAATGAATTGTGGTATTGTTTTTTTAACACCAAAAATATGTATGTTAACCAGTTTTGTTACACTTTCACAAAACACATTTTCGAGCCTTCAAACCATGTACCCTTGCTAATACACATGGTTTGCCTGCAGGCATGTCAGTAGCATACAAACTTCCAAGTCCGCTGTATGAGATTCATTGATTTGCCACATTCACATGTAATTGCATGTGGCAGGATGTTTTGGGCTTGCAGAAATGCAACTGCCACACTTTCTCGGTTTGGGACATCCCATAAATGTAATAACATTGAAGACATTTTGTTATTCTTTTTTAACTCTTCAGATTCACGACAAAACTGGTATCTCTTTGTAAACAACTACAATTGTCTGCCAAAGAGATTGACATATTTTTTTAACTTTATTTACCAAAAAAAAAAAAATTAGCAAAAAAAAAAAACTTTACACAAATATAAAGAATACGCTGATAATTACTAATCCACAAAAATCTTTCAGTTGGAAAATACAGAAAATCATAAACATCAATAAATAAACACTTGAAAAAGATGACAATGCTCACACTCTCATCTTTAATTCTAGTGACAATACAAATTCTGTCAATATGCATAGGAATTAAACCCACAATGAAATCAATGGCAAACAATATGATCATAGTATTGTTAGTAGATGTAGTGTTATTGAATGTGGAAGAATTGGCTACATATTATAACCACTACGTATGATCTACTCATATATTAATGATCACTCATATATTAACCATAGGTTCGACCACAAAAGTGGTATAATTCAGTGTTTTTACACAAAAACAGCACCAACACAGGCTGTACAGTGAATAGTTTACAAATACCTTCTTCTTCTTCTTCTTCTTCTTCTTCTTCTTCTTCTTCTTCTTCTTCTTCTTCTTCTTCTTCTTCTTCTTATTATTATTATTATTATTATTATTATTATTATTATTATTATTATTATTATTATTATTATTATTATTATTTTTATTATTATATTATTATTATTATTATTATTATTATTATTATTATTATTATTAGTATTATTATTAGAATTGTTGTTGTTGTTGTTGTTGTTGTTGTTGTTGTTGTTGTTATTATTATTATTATTATTATTATTATTATTATTATTATTATTATTATTATTAGTTAAGTGTAGTAGAGTATGACATAGAAATCCCTTATCATGTTTTACTACAGTGATTTTAATTAACTTAGAATAGTTTTATGAACCTGAGATTTTATTGAGCTAAATTATTGTAGATAAAAGATTAAGATTTAATTATTAGTTTAATCTTAATGAGTAGGATTTAATAAAGTTGTAAAAATACTATAAGTTTATTTATTTGATATAGCATCAGGGGGATAGTGTTCTTATGCTATTGAGGTAGTATCCTGTGGGATATTGGCTCAATGTAATCTTTCTTGCCGTATGTATTTCACTTTCAAGTCTCATGATATAATAAATATTTGTTTATTTATTTATAAAACTGAACCTATTCATTATTTTGCTAGTAGAATGTTTTAATATTATGCAGGATATTTTATTTATCAATTATTTGCATTTAACCAAATGTAATCATTAACTTTCTGTTGATGCTTACAAGATCTTGCGTTGACAATTGAGTCACTCTAATTCCATATTTTTAATGCTAGGATAGCTGTTTTATAGTCATTAGTTAGATTTTTAAAAGTTCTGTAAGATACTGCCCTCTTTTGAATTATTTTACAAGTAAAAAGTCAATAAAACTGCCTGTGAAGCTAAACAAAGAAGAAAGCTTGTTGGTTATTGGCTTTCAGCTGTAAAAGACATTCTGATTGGCTGGAAAGAACAAAGAATCCACCTAATCAAAGAAAATAAAGAAAAACGCTAATATTTTCAATTCGAATATGATAAACAAATGACTTAAACTATTATACAAGTATTTTTTGAGAAATTACAAATCATTTTCATAAAATATGCTAAAAAACAAAATTATTTTAGAAAAATATTAAAGATTTTAGCAAAAATATTTAAGATTTTAGCAAAAAAAATATTTACTTTTCCATAACGTAAAACTGAAAAAAAAAATTTACGTCAGCAACTCTTTTTAATTTGTTACTAATGTTCACTTTTAAATTTTCCAAAATTGAATATTTTATAATAAATAAATAGAAATTTATTTTTGAAAGAACTTTCATTCACTTTCATAACCTGACAAATTATTAATATATTTTTTATAAACGAATCTAAAGTGAATATGATATTAAAGGTGAATATATTTTGACAATTGACTTTGTCTTCAGTTTGTAAGTTGGCCAATTAAAAGCTTTGATTTTTAACTTACTCGCCCAATAGTGTAATTAGTGGGCAAAAGGTTAACTGAGATAACCCATTTTATTTAATAGTATATTGCCCCGGAAGTGAATACACATGTGACAGGTTAGAATATATATATATATATATATATATATGATCACTACATGGAGCTTTATCCATAGCTCCTAACAAGCTTTACTTACATAAATGCCAAGAGAGAGAGAAATCAAAATCTCTATCGTTGTCACCCACGTCCAGACCAGCTGGTTTCGAGCTTATTGGCTCATGTCAGTGAAGGCTTGGGAGAGTAGAAACTAGATCTAAATACCAACTCTAAAGTCACCACTTATCAAACATGTTTCTATCAGTTTGAAAGCATGAAAGCATGAATGCAAGCTTTAAAACAAATTATGAAATATATAACTTGTTTTGATTATCATATATATATATATATATATATATATATATATTTCAGTATCTAATATATATATATATATATATATATATATATATATATATTAGATACTGAAATTTGAAATAAATTACAGTATATGATGAAATGTTAGTTATAATTTTTTTATTGCTCTTCCTATTTGAATTTAATGGTGAATATATTAACCTGAACTGCAATGGATTATGTTGCCATGACAATATATAATATTAGAGAATGAAATGTTTATTATTAATTGGAGTTTGTAAAAATTATGAATTGACTTTATTCATTTTTAAAAATGAATATGTGATTGATAAAACATAGTTTAGATAAAATTATTATTCTTTTTTTATTATATATTTTTTTCATTACTGCATTCACAATAATAAATTACAAACAAAGCCACTAAATGTTTAATATCTCCAATAGATTTGTTTTTATTTGTATAATGTTTATACTGAAAAAAAATATATGTGAAAATATTTTCAAACTCTCAAATATGTTCACATTTTGTTATGATTCCTTAGGGAAGGATTAAATATAGATTAAAATAATTTTATTCATATTTTAATTAGTTTCTTTTTTAATAACCTTACACTTATTGATTCCAGTTCTTTTTAAAAAAAAAACATAATTTATTGGACTTTATAAAGTGATATATGTTAGATGGTGTAAAATTGGTCAGGGTAATATTTTTACATATATTTTTAAGTCTTATTTTTATTCAAACATTTTATTTCAATTTTGTTTGTAACATTTTTTTTTTACCAATTCAACTTATTATTAAATTTTAATAGTTTTAAAAGCAACGGTGGAGATCAAATTCATAATAGTATTATTGGAGACTCATTGAAATATTTGAACATTTTATTTCATTTTTATACATTTTGTATATAATTTTTAAAATGTAATTACGTTAAAGAATTTAATTTTTGAAGATATGAGTTTTTTAGCCATTAGTTAATAAATTTAACAGCCGAAATCTGTAATTATTTACATTAAGTATAAAAAGTTTTTCAAGCTCTCTTGAAGGCTAATCTTCAGTTTAATGTAAATCTTTCTGTTAAAAGAAAGATAAAACTACAATTGAAGAAGATAAACATGAAATAAATTGTTGCCTTTTCTGCTAAGTATAAAGATTTCTGCAAACAAAGAAAAAACTATTATATTATTATAGACGTACAGTTTAAAATTTTCCTTCAAAAATTATAAGAGATTAATTTTCAGTTTTCAAGATTAAATGAGAAATTAACAATAAAATTTAATTATATATATATATTATTTTAAATTAATTTACTTCCATATATATATATATAACTCTATTAAATTTACTGTAGTGTTAATATATAATCAAAACAATATTGCAGCCATATGTTCAAGGCATAATTCCATTTTGATAATATTAAAAAAAATTAAATTATTATAATTTTATCTATAAGTGTCATACCTCCAGAACTTACATCTTTGATATGATTCACTGTAGATAAATAGATAATGACTATTACCAATCACTTATTAGGCTAAATATTCTCCTATAATTCTTATCTCATTTTAAATTTTAATCCCAGTTAAATATTAATATATGTTTTTAAAAATTAAATATAAAAACCATAGCTTCCATGTGTCTTACCTTTTTCTAGATAAACCTATCACACACGTTTGAAATATGAATAAAAGAAGTACTGGACAAATTATGAAGTATATGTAACAGATTGCAATCTGCTTTAACTGAAGAATTCTTGTACAACATAGATGTAACTTGGCTAATAATCTTTTCGGATGACTTTATTCATATATTTCACATATATAATGAGATATTATTTTATATAGCACTATGTTTATTTATGTAATAGTAATACTACCGATTAAGCCAATGCACATGCCCTTTAAAGAGATTATATAAATGAATACTCAATTTTTCCAGACACAAGATATAGTATTTTAGAAAGAATGGAATGAATCCACCCATTCTTTTCAACCCAAACGTTTATGTACGGGAAAATCTTAAGTGTGAGGACATAAGAGTGTGAGATGTTACACAATCATTTTAAATTACATTTATTAAGTTTTGAACAAATGACACTTTGCAAAATCTTTACAATTTACGAACCGTTATTCTTTAGTTGAAATTAAACATATATAATGAGATATTATTTTATGTAGCACTATGTTTATTTATGAAATAGTAATACTAGTGATTAAGCCAATTCACATGCCCTTTAAAGAGATTATATAAATGAATACTCAATTTTTCCAGACATGAGATATAGTATTTTAGAAAGAATGAAATGAATCCACCCATTCTTTCCAGCCCAAATGTTTATGTATGAGAAAATCTTAAGTGTGTGGAAATAAGAGTGTGAGATGTTACACGATCACTTTAACAAATTAGTTTGATATCAGCTGATCTGAAGGTGGAGCTAATGAAAGAGGTAGTTAATTCTGACTTTTTTGATGTGTATGTCACAAAATACGCTTGTACGGAGGTTTTGGTAAATCTCCATCTATTGATCATAAATACAAGCGATAGCAAGTTACGTGATTTGTAACTTGTTTTTGTTTTTCATAAATGTACCTTTAAAGGTTTTTGCAATGATAGATATTGCAGAGGCTTTGACTATGTGGTGAAACTGAACTGATATCAGACCCATGTAGCTATATCACTTGTTATGCTGAGTTTAAAAACATTACATGTCTGAAAAATTCATGCTGGTGAACTGATAGGAACTTGTTGCATAAATTCTTGGAGTTAGTGTTTAGATCTAGTTTCTGGCCCCTACCCTTCACTGATGATAGCAAATTATCTTGAAATCAGCTGATCTGAAGGTGGAGCTAATGAAAGAGATAGTTAATTCTGACTCTTTTGATGTTTATGTAACAAAATATGCCAATTTTCATTTTTGTTCTATCTATTGAGAATTTAATAGTAACATTAGGATGTTGAAGTTTAAGTTGACTATTTAAAATAAAGCTACATCCTAATGTTACAATTAAATTCTCAATAGATAGAACAAAAATGAAAATTGGCATTTTTAGATATTCTTGGGACAATATTACTTGAGAGAAAACACAAACAGCAACTACTCATCATACACATATAATCATGACTGAAACACAAATTTATAATATATATTATCACTATTTAACAGAACTACAAAATTCAATTTAAAATCCAGTGATTTTAAAAAAAGCATCATATATATTGAAATTTCTGAAGAATGGTTATTTATCACCTGTCATTAAAAAATAAGTGAATAAAAATCATGGATATCAAATAAAGAAACATAAATAAATACCAATAATAGTACTATATTGGATCCTATAAAGGTCAGAGATGTCAATATATTACAAAAACTTTTACTGAAGTTTTCTAAAACGATAATATACTTTCAAAAATTTTTATGTTTTTTATAAAACCTAAATTTGAAATACTGAAAAGCAAAACAGTATTTATGAAAGTCTACATAAATGTAGAATGTAAAAGAATACAACAATAACAAAAAAATTTGATATATCTAAGGAGCTCATCTTGTATGTACTAATGAACTTCAGTACAATGCTTAGAAATCTCTCACAAATTTTGCCTTTAAAAATGAAAAAAATAAAAAATTAAGACTTTCAAAAACAACTATATGAAATTTCATAGCTATTATGGATTGGTTGGGTTTAAAAAAGATAATATTGACATGAGTCATATCATATGTAGTAAACTGAATTTCTTTGGCTAGTGATGAATCTGAAAAACTTAATAGCTTTGTATATATATATTTTATGTGAAGAAACATATTTTCTGATATCTTATGTAGTAATATACATAAAAAAGTAAGGATTGTTTTAATAGTATTTTTTCTGATAATAATTATGTTTTTCCAGATAATGTTTAATTGCATATTCATATGCTAAAGTGAAGACTTTTTCTCTAAATAGGAAAAAAAATTGCTGGGCTAAGATACATATAGTTAGAATATTTACATCCTAAACCCAAGTAGTGGCAGAGCATTTTCTAAAAAAACTTGTTTATATATATATATATATATATATATATATATATATATATATATATATATATATATATATATATATATATATATATATATATATATATATATATATATATATATATATAATTTATTCTTATAGAGAAGACAATAAAATTTAGGATATGATTCAAAATTATTCATAAATAACATAGTGTAAAATTCTGTTTAAGTTTTTTATTACTAAAGTTATATTCAATTTGCAACATGTTTTCTGGTTATTAAATAAAAAGTTGACGATATTGTCTTTGTGAGATTTGGAATAAGATACTATTTTTGAAAGATATTTTCAAAATTTTCATATTATTAAAACTTTTTTTTTCTTTTGAAAAATCAAAGCAATATTGTGATAAAAAAAATGAATATTTTGCATTCTGTTCCTGGAAAATCACTGATGTATTTATTATATAAAGTAGACCAAAAAAACACTGAGAGTAACAATTCAATAAACTTTTAGAATTATCATTTAATATCACCATAATTTCATTTTTTTTTAATTAAGGAAATACACGTACAATTACAATATAAATGTTGTTGGTATACATTTGTTTGGATTTGTTACACATATTATAACAATCATTAGTAAATAATTTTCCAAATTAGAAAATACATCCATTTGATACATTAGTTATTACTATGACAAATTAATTTTATGATCAGAGCAAGAAGCTCATCGTTCAAACTTAGTCTATAAATATTGTGTTCTAGTTTTATATCAGAACAATTGCCTCTTCATTTAGTGACTTAGCCAGTAATCATTGTGTAGACCATATTTTGATTGGCAGTGATCCTTTGAGCATTTTATGAAGAAACGTATAGTTTTACTGAAAATAGAAATAAACGTGTATTGCAAATATATATTTTTTTAAAAAAGTATTTTTTCTAATGTAATTGCGAAAAATGTTAAAGTTTAAATTTTTAATCTCATAATTAAATATATCCTTGTTAATGCAAACTTCAAAAAATAGAATTGCTTTATGGAATTTTTTGATCTGACAAACACCCACATTTGCTCGTATGTACACGTATGTATATAAAGGTGCATACGTATATTAATTATTAAATGTGATATTTTTAATATATATTTTTTAATTCAAACAATTTTTGTTTTAACTTTATAATATTTTTACAGTTAAACAGTTAAAAATTGTATTAATGTAGTGATAAGTAAATAATCCTTTTTTTTTTTTTCGAAAGCTTAAATGTTGAAGTATTTATTATCACAAACAGCTGTTGAAATTGCAAAAATAAAAATATCCGTTTGACCTTATTCAGCTGATTAATTCTCAACAAGGTTTGTGCTAAAATAAAATTAAAAAATAGACAGTGTTATTGATTTTAGTCAAAAGAAAATATATTTTTTTCTATTTACGTAAGTATATATTTTTATCACTGCATATGCCAAAAAATGTTTTAATTTTGTTAAAATAAAATCGATATATGGACAAATCTTTTATCCTTATATCCCAGGCAATACCGTATATATTACAGGTAGTTCTTTATCTTACCTCTCGATGACAGATAACTGGAATAACCAAACTTATTTACAATAGGTCTTCATATTGTTTTGCATTGAACATTACAGAGTAAGAATATTAAACAATAATAATAAATTATAACAACAAAAATAAAAGATTAAGTACTGTAAAAATATATAAAATGGAAAAAAAGTATGATAAAAATATAGGAAATTATAAAGTTTATTGCATAGATAATGTCGATTATAATGAAAGTATATACATTTGTAGTGATAGAAAATAAAAGATATAGGTAGATAAATTAAAATTATAATGATTATACAAAGTTTATTCAGATAATCTAATGTAAATAAACAAAATCAAAAATAGCATATGAGAAAAACTGAAAAAAATTGAAAAAGTAGTAAAAGAAATTGTTATAAAATAATATTAGAAAAAAAAAAAGACAAATCTGGAAGTTATGAATGGAAATAAAAATAAAGAGGTAAAGCTTCAATATTATAGTAATGGACAAAATTGTTATATATTTTTTTTATAATTCTACACAATGGGTCATCATCACTCATCATTACCTGCTTTAGAGTTTCATGGTGTTGTGGCATTTTAAAAAGAATTAATATCTATTGAAATGACTAATAAGCTGAGAGATTTGAAAATCCTAGTGCATGATGTTACTAAGTGTATTATGCTGATAAGAAAATAGCATTTATAATTTCACTAGATAAAAACACTAACAGAATATAAATTTTAACCATATGATTTTTCAAGAACATTCTGCTAATAAGATATATTAAAAACATGTAAGAATAGAAACTAGTCTGGGGATATTGGATGAGTAGGCACTAGTTAGGGATTTTATGCACAAGCCTTCTGGCATCCATTGATTGCTCTGGTTGGCACAAGGTGGCACTACTGTATGGAGAGTTTTGCATTGTTTAAGAATATACATATACAGTAAAAAGTAATGTGGTCTTTTTTTTTATAAATGGAAGTTGAATTAGTTTTGGATTTTCATCATCATTCACTGGAAACTGTTTTTGTAAATGTAATGTAATGACATATCACTAAACCTAAATTGGTGGCATTTTCTTTCTTTAACTAATGTGTGTATCATTTCATATTGACTACGGCCTGTGAGAGCATAGAACTGTCTCCTAATTATTAATTCATTTTATATTTTCAGAAATTTCTTTATCATCATTATCACTTTATATCAATAGATTTATGAAATAGCTTATGTCTGAACCATAATCTTCCATAAATATTTTATTTAAGTTGACATCTTTACTAGTGATATTTTAACTGGTTATTCCATCTTGTTACTACTCTTTTTTAATATTTACAATAGTTCTTACATTGCAATGAACCAGGCTTGACTTTCAATCCTTAAATGCATGCATAAATATAAATCATGCAAAATTTTTAACTGAAACATGCCCAATTAAAACATAAATAATCATTAGGTCATCCACATATTTTAATTTATAAAAGTATTATAATAACATAAGGAGAATCACAATGAGTTATCCACCATTTTTTTACAGAAAGCATAAGGCAATCAAAACATTTGTGAAACTTTATGCTTATTGATATTTCTTTAGCTGCCAAGTGTCTTATTTCCATGTTTTATGTCTGACTCACACCAACTAATTTACATAATATTACATCACTTTCTTTTACAAATGATTTCAATATTGCACATTAAATTCAGTATACATTTAATGTATTGATTTAAAAAGATAAGATTGAGTTTATTTATATATTTTTTATAAAATTACTGATAAACATAGAGTCAACAATTAATAGTTAACAATAAAAAATATATACTTTGGGAGTTAAATAATGTAAAATATAACATAAATCTTACACTTGCTAATGTACTATATAATTATTTAAATATGATAAATAAACATATCAAAAGTTTTTTATAGTACTAAGATTATATCTGCAGACCATGCTTATGATCCAATTTTGAATTTGAGCCAAATAAATTTGAATATTTTTTAACAATTTAAATTTATTTTAAATATTCTATTCAGTAACTATTCAATACAGAACTATGAAAGAGTAAATAGAAAATAATTTAAATCTTCACCTTCTGAAAATTATCCTAGCCACTGAAAACGGATTTCTTCTTTGTTATATATTAGAAAGAGTTTTGCACTGTAATGAAATGCATAGATGCTGTTTTACCTACATATCTACAAACAGATTATATTTATTTACACAAATACATTCACACACAAATATATAAAATTTTTACTTAGCCAACAAATCTTGTAAAGTTTTAAGCATAATAAAAGTTTTACTAACTAGATTTATAATAATAGCACTAACATTGATAATAAATTGAAAGAAACATTAAATAAAATGAAATTTTACAGTAATAAAGATGCAGCTATAGATCCTCTGCAGTGCTCCTTGATCAGCAATATATACAACAAAGAACTCAAGATCATACAAATCATGTCCATCCCCAACAAAATCTGACATAACAATATAGCTGGAACATTTGAGGTATATATACATTGATAAGCATTATTGCAAATATTCTGCACATCAATATGATCTTTTATTCATTTAAATTCACAATAGAATTAAAACAAGAACAAAAATTGGGAATCTTACAAAAAAAATTCATATACAGGGAAATGCAAAGCATATATATTTGACTATGACAGGAATAGAAAAACAAAAACAAAATGCACTATTCAAAGCGATGACTAAATGCAAAAAGAATCTAAACTCTATAAAGTCTAAACTAAAATTCTCTATAAAAAATTGTGTCTACAAAATTTTTGTGAACGTGAAAGTATATACATTTACAAAATTAACCATACTATCAAACATTGATTAAAAACACAAAAAATAATGAGTGTCAAAAGGCAGATGTGCTTAAATGAGCAAGTCATGCATTTATCACTGAACATAATTTTGGCCAAGAAATCACAATAATAATAGGCAATAGGAAAACAATAAGTAAAATAAATTTAAAGCATATACACACATGAAAATTAGAAATAATACCATAAGTCAAAGTAGAATTATAATCTATAAGATTACATATCTGTTCATTAATATTTGCTTTAAAATGATACAAAAATGAAAAAAATCAGGACACATATAGACGAGGGGTGAAAATATCTACTGACTATTGATTTTGAAAAAAAAAAGCCACAAATTTTAAATTTAATATTAACTAACCTAAATATCACTATTTTAATTCATAATCTAGATTGTCATTTAGTCAAATGTCAGGATTTGGATAAAGAGAATAAACATCCTCTAAAATATTATATTCCATACTAACTAGGTGTTAAACTAAAAGTTAAAAATATTTGGAAAGATCTAAATAAAAAATAAAATTTTCTAAAACCATTTAACAAATAACTGCAATAAAATATCATTCTCTAAAATTTTAGACAAACAATCTTTATCTTTTTATTTTTTTTATCTGTCTTTTTAAATAATGTTCTAGATATGATTATCTATTTATATTTCTCATATATTATGTTGTACAATTATTATTTTAAAATTCAGTTTTCAATCTTGGGCAATTATTACAGTTTTGGTCTGCTTATCATCTAACCAGATCCAATATTTTCAATCTAGAGTCATCTGAATGTGCAACTGGTTGATTGACACTTTTATTTTCAATTTTAAATGTAAAAATCAACCATGAGTTCAGTAACTGTAGAAATATAACAATTTTCCTACAATTAGTGAAGACTATATAAATTCCAAGAGTATTTTTGGTTTACACAACCTGTGAATTTATAGACATCTATTATTCCATCTTAATTATGATACATAGTTATTATCCAATTCTAGACAAAAATTTGTTCTGGATATAAGTTCTTTATTTGATTAAAATTATAAAGCTGCTTCTAAGCTAAATGTAATTGAGTTAATCTTTCTAAACTTAAACTCTATTAAAATATGGCAAATAGATGTGTTAAGTATTACATTATAAGGCCTTATCTTGTTTTCTACATCTATATTTACATAACTTCCTTTCATAAGTTTATTTTCAATTTAATTTACAAAATGACTAATAATATGGTTCATCAGTATAAAAATATATGACATTGCAACACTGAAAATCGTAGTCAAGAAGTTGGATTGTCCTTTTATCTTTTGAATCACTATACCAATATATTAAACCAAACTGGAGGTCATTTTTGTGAATAAATAGCCAACATTATTTTGAAGCTAATTTACTTTGCTACAAAAATTTGTAGTATATGATTTTAATGTGATGTACTATATAATTTACTGCAATCTTGAATAAACAAATTGATACATGTATGAATGTATTAAGAATGTTTTTAAAAAGGTAATGTCTAGCATTGAAAATAATATTGCAAGGGTGTATTGTTAATTTGACTTATTATTTAATCTACCATTATTTATATATAATATGGCATTAACAACAATTTGAATTAAGTTTTTTTTTTTTTATCTGGCATTGTAATTATTTATTGCAATAAATTTTAAATATCAAATGAAAAACTGGGCTTTTTTTAAAACTTATAAAAATATATATATATATATATATATATATATATATATATATATATATATATATATATATATATATATATATATATATATATATATATATATATATATATATAACAGGATGGCCTATTTGATAGCCTTAGTTGAGGCACCAAATATAACGGAACGGCATTTAATCATCCCAGTAGATATACCAAATATAACAGAATCGATTATATTTAATGCTTGGAAATCATTAACTTAATGCTTCATAGTTAGGTTTGCCAAATATAACAGAATGGATTATATTTAAAGTCTAAGTTGGTCTTGTTAAATATAAGGGGATGATTAAATTCCCTAGAAAGAGGATATGCACTACAATCGGACTTTGGGTCTTCAGGTAGAATGCTAGAAATGAATCGATGGAATACTAAGTCCATGATTATATCTATCTTTATTATGCTAGCTCAATAATCTTTAAATAAGTTTTAATATAATTTAGACTAGTTCATCCATCTTTCATCCCTCTTTCAATCACCATTATGCCACGATATTCAAACTCATGGAGAATTTGCAATTAGCTCTTTTCAGGGATAATTTCAAAACAAGTTATTATTTAATATGCCTTTATATAAGCATTAATTATAATTGATATTCATATGATATTTATAACACTAGCATATATATAATATAATTCAATAATGATTAGACAAAGAGATCAAGTTAATAAATCAATATTTAATAAACAATAAAAAATATAATATAATAGATAATAAAATATTAATAAATAAATATGGATGAATTTTACCATTTTAAAAATATTAATAAAAAATGTTCTTATTTAATACCCTATGAAAAAATTCAATACTATAATAAACTTTCAAAAATTAAAGAAAATAGTTTAAATTAACAGATATATAAAAACAATATCTGGATTCAAAAATAAATAATTTATGTAATTTATTAATTTATTTACCATTCTTATTTATATGTTTCATAATTACTAGTATATAAGTACTATTTACAATTGTATAACTTATATATTATATGTATTTTTGATAAATAAAATACATTGAACTGTTACAATATTATGTAGTAAATACAATATAATCTTATTAAAATATCTATTAAATAATAACTATTCTTTATATCCATCTAATTTGATGAATTATGTCAAGGTTTCAATTAATTATATTTAATAATAAATATAATTTTCCTATTAAGATATAATGATGCGATGCCAAATTCGAAATAAAGATATAAATAATAATAATAATAATAATAAAAATAATAATAATAATAATAATAATGATAATGATAATAATAATAATAATAAACATATTAAAATAATGTAAGCATTATTATAATATATATAAATAAATAATAAAGAAAACTTATTTTCCAGAGTTGAAAGTAGATATTGAAGTTTATAGTTCATAATCCTAATGAAGATCTTTTACAAAGTATATTAATCCATTGAAATAATGATGATTTATTTATCCTTCATTGATAAACTGTTAATAATATCCAATAACTTGATTGATATAATATATAGTAAATATTCTTCGAATGATGATGTTCTTAGTCTCCATTTTTCTATTATCATTAGACATTCTTTTCATTTCATATTTCAAATATTTCAAAATATTTTAAAATAGCATGCAAGGTTGGTTTCAAAACCTTTACGATACAAAGCTGTTCTACTCAAAGCACATTGTTTTATCCTATATATATATAATTATTTTAAATTTATATATATCCGAAGAATAACGGAAGTGTCAAAACAACGTAGTTTCTAAAAAACTTGAACAGACATTCTTTTCTTTTATATTGCTATTCCTTTAAGATTTAATGGAAAATTAAAATATTTTCCTTGCAGACTTTTAATCTACAGATTATATTAATTTAGAAAAGTTAATATTTAAATTCCAATCGTTGAACAGTATTATTGATAAAAAAAAAGTTATTTAAAGAGAAATGATTTTTTTTCTTCTCCTTAATAACAAGAGAACAAATCAATCCGCTCGTGTGTTGTTACAAGTTCATGCTTTATTCAAATATTAATTGTTCAATAGACATTAAGATTTAATAATAAAATATATATAAAATTATTTATTATTCTATCTCAAATTTGGCATTTTATTCAAAAATTTGACATTAATATATATATATATATATATATATATTGTTTAAAGTTCACATATATATAAAATCATTCATTTCAACTCCAAATCTGGTATTTTACTCAAAAGCTTAAGGTATGTATTATTTAAAACTCACATGTATATATAAATAGTTTATATATGTATACATAATAAAATAATCAAATAAATTTTATATTTATAAATAATTTCATAAGAGATAAAACATGTTAGACCAATAATAATAACTGTAAGTTACTATTATATTTCCCCTTCCCTTCGGAAATTTAAAATTTTAATTTAAGTTAAAATTTTAAACACTTACAACTATTTTAGTATGTTCTTATAATTTAATTGCATTATACTTGGATTTTATGAAGGATTGAATATTTTTTTAACTGTTATATATTCCTAATCCTTGGGCTATACTATTCTTTTGATAATGATCAAAAAAAAATTAAGGACTTTGATGGTTAATATTTTTTATTTTATAAAAAAATAAAAAAAAATAATATGTTTCCTTCTTGGACAACACAAATATATTTACTAGCCTTATTCCTGCTTCTTTAAGACTTATGGATTTGAAAAGGACTAAATAAATACTAGAGTAACCATTTATTAATATGAATTGACTCTATTGTTTTTACTTATTTCAAGGCATTAAAGAATATCCACACCAAAACTAATGTTCTTAATATATTTCTCTTTACATTGATCACTATTATTATTTTTTTTATATACAACCGTATGGTTTACACTGCTCAATACTTATCTTGATATTCACCTTATTTCTTTATATAACATTATAAACAGCCAAAATAAGGTTTTAAAATTCGTGAATTATACGTACCACAAATCTCTCCTTCTTGGTTAATCCAAAATGCATTTTGACCTGCCTTTTTAACGATAGTATAAGGTCCTTCATATGTGTTGTAGAATTTGTGATATTTATTCTCTAATGGTTTACTGGGAAGGAAAGTCTTTATCAACACTTCATCTCCAACTTTAAATTCATAAATACATTTTTTTTATTTTAATTTCTATTACTTGCCATTTTAACAAGTTGTTTATGAGCTTGTAAAACATCATTTTTCTCCATCTATTTTGGGTTCATAAATTGTAGGTTTATATTTTTTTTTAAATAATATAATATAATTTGATGAAAATGTAGTTGTATGGGTGAGAATATTTCTCCAACACTAATAAGTATTATTCTTATACATACTTATATACATATACATCTATAATTGTATATCTATACTTTATAGATTTATAAATTATGTTGGTAATTTATTACCTTATCATATTAACCATTTGGTCTACTTTCTATTCTAAATCAAGTAACCAAAAATTAAATTTCATTAAACAAGTGTATACTTGTTTAATTCAATTTCTCTATATTTAGTTTCTTCATCAATGTTTATGTCATCAAAATTTCTATATATACATTTTTTAAACAAACTATAATGGGTTTAATCATTACTCATTGGCTGTTTTCATTTTTAAATGATCACAATCCTTGAAAGTCCTTCCATAATATGTGCTTATCTTCATTAAGCACAATAATTCATGTGTTAAATGAATGTAAATGGACCTTCATAAGTATTACATAATTTATGGAATGTATGACCTTTTTGAATTTTTGAAATACTCATTTGAGAAGTTAATAATTCATTTTCATTATTAACTCTACAAGTATTTAAATTTAATCCTTCTAAATCAATATTAATAAAATAATTTCCAGTCTCTGGCATTATATAATACTGAAAATTTAATCTATAATTAAAGATAACTATTTGTTGTAGATCTTTTTTAATAAATTCTAAATGATTTCGACTAAGACTCTGTTCTTTACTATTATCATAGGTATCTATATTAGTTTTAAGAGAATCATCCCTTATCTTAAACAATACCTGATGTGAAAAAATAGATTTTGGGTTAGGGTCATTTATCTTATCAAGATCTTTAACAACAATTTCCAAATTATTCACTACTTCATTTTCTATTTTTTTACCATCTTCAGTTCTATATCCCATCTCTGTTTGTTGCAGCTCCATGACTTGTGTGTTTTGGAAACTATTTACTTCATTCTTTTCCACAATTCTTTCTGAATTTAATGGATTTAAACTAACATTCCAAAAATGTTGTGCTGATTCTTTATATCTTTACTCTAATGTGTAATATCAAAGTGGTTTTGATCATTTTCTTCTGTAGTAGTCAATTGAACTAATAATGATTCACTCTGGATATCATCATTGCATTCAATATAAGTTTGAGGTTCTTCTCATTGATTGTTCACTTTAATCTGCATTGCATCATTCATGATTGTTTTAATAGAATTTTTTTGTAGAGTTGGTATTGTCTCCTCCAAAATAAGGTTAATAGGATATTTTTCTATTCCAATCATTGGGAATCTGAGATATCCAACCAGAAGAAAATTCAGTGTCAAGTGAAGTTTCAGCATTAAAAGAATGTTTATTACCTTTATTGGATTCAAAAATAAAACCATGCAAATCTTTTTGTAAGATAATAGATTGTTTTTGATTTTGTGAATTACGAATAACAATTCTATCATCTGTTTCATACATAAAAGACCAATTTCCAATAGCTAAATATGTTGAATCAAATGAAAACAAAATAGGTTGACTAGGAGTACCAAGTTTAACTTGACTATGTGCAATCTGTAATTCTTTTAAACATGATTCCAAACTATCCTTCTCATAAAGGTTACAACTATTATACATATTAGCAAATTTTCCATTCAAAATAATCTCTAAAGAAATTATTTTATTCTCCAAAGATCTAAGTTGATGATCAATAGTCTCTAATACATTATTCTGGGATTCTACCTCATTATTATGTTTACTAGAGAGTTGATATATTCTTGCGTGTGTTCGTTGTCTATCTTCTTGGATTTCATTCCATATTTTATTTTGTTCTTCCTTTACTTCTTCCCTAAAAATTCCTTGATTTTTATACATTTCATCACATTTAACATTTAATCTATCTATGATGTCATTTTGGAACTCAGTAAACCACTGTTGACATTTTGAATTATTTTAATCAATTTCATTCTTTAGATCATTTAGTGCTTGTTTAATTTCTATATTATCTTTTTTATCATTATCCACATTTAAATTAAATTGTTGAATTTTTGCAGATAGTTTATTTTCAATTCCTGTTATTTCAACCTTCAAATCACTTTTTAAACTATTATATTATCATCCAATTTTTGACTTAAACTATCAATATTATCATCTAATTTTTTATTATTATCATCCAATTTTTGATTTAAATCACTTTTTAAACTATCTATTTTTTTTTATTATTATCCATTAACATTTTAACCATTTCCATTATAATTGTGTTATTATCTATAACCTTTGTTGTGTCAACATTAAGTGATTGGTTAATCTCAATTTTAGATGATTGATTTAAATCTTCATCAACTAGATTTTGTGTTTGAGATAACACTTGATCTAAACTCTGTGTTTGTTGAGGGTATTCAGCTATGGTTGTAGAAGCCCCAGGTGCTTGTACTAATGATGATTGTTCTATAATATTAATATCATCACTTAGGTCACTTTGCAAAACATCTTGTATTTGACTAGAGCATTCAATATCTTTGTTTGAAAACATTTTCCCACTTCGAAGCATAACAAATTTAAACTTAATTCAAATATTACACAAGCTTATATATTTTTATATTCAAAATATTATATCGCAAAGTTCTTTACCACCTCATGCTATTTATATATACTTATGATGTTCTAATGATATATGTGTATATTTTTAAACGTCTATGTCTATAGAAAAACTTTATTCCACTCAACAATTGTTTAAAACATACTTTAATAATTAGTTATTTAAATATTGATCTCTGTAAATCATATTATATATAATATCATTTTTTATTTATATTAATCTTGTAATTATAAACCCCATATGAATCTTCTTAACAACATACTTGTTACTAAGAATAATCAATTAATCCATCTATGACTTTTTCACTATATGTAATAATATAGAATCATTGATTCAAAGCCCCAGTTAATATACTAAATATGTAATAGTATATAATTTATACCTGTGATGAACTTAAATGTTCAAAGCCTAAAACGTTGCGCGCCAAATATATATAAGCAGTTTACAGGGTATGAGATTTAATTAATCGAAGCCTCAAACATTTGGGTTGCCAAATATAACGGGATGGCCTATTGGATAGCCTTAGTTGAGGCACCAAATATAATGGAATGGCATTTAATCATCACAGTTGATATACCAAATATAACAGAATCGATTATATTTAATGCTCGGAAATCATTAACTTAATGCTTCATAGTTAGGTTCACCAAATATAACAGAATGGATTATATTTAAAGTCTAAGTTGGTCTTGTTAAATATAAGGGGATGATTAAATTCCCTAGAAAGAGTATATGCATTTCACTACAATCAGACTTTGGGCCTTCAGGTAGAATGCAAGAAATGAATCGATGAAATACTAAGTCCATGATTATATCTATGTTTATTATGCTAGCTCAATAATATTTAAATAAGTTTTGATATAATTTAGACTAGTTCATCCATCTTTCATCCCTCTTTCAATCATCATTATGCCATGATATTCAAACTCATGGAGAATTTGCAATTAGCTCTTTTCAGGGATAATTTCAAAACAAATTATTATTTAATATGCCTTTATATAAGCATTAATTATAATTGATATTCATATGATATTTATAATACTAGCATATATATATAATATAATTCAATAATGATTAGACAAAGAAATCAAGTTAATAAATCAATATTTAATAAACAATAAAAAATATAATATAATAGATAATAAAATATTAATAAATAAATACAGATGAATTTTACCATTTTAAAAATATTAAAAAATAATATTCTTATTTAATACCCTATGATAAAATTCAATACTATAATAAACTTTCAAAAATTAAAGAAAATAGTTTAAATTAACAGATATATAAAAACAATATCTGGATTCAAAAATTAATAATTTATGAACTTATTAATTTATTTACCATTCTTATTTATATGTTTCATAATTACTAATATATAAGTACTATTTACAATTGTATAACTTATATATTATATGTATTTTTGATAAATAAAATACATTGAACGTTTACAATATTAGGTAGTAAATACAATATAATCCTATTAAAATATCTATTAAATAATAACTATTCTTTATATCCTTCATCTAATTTGATGAATTATGTCAAGCTTTTAATTAATTATATTTAATAATAAATATAGTTTTCCTATTAAGATATAATGATGTGATGCCAAATTTGTAATAAAGATAATAATAATATTAATAAACATATTAAAATAATGTAAGCATTATTATAATATATATAAATAAATAATAAAGAAAACTTATTTTCCAGAGTTGAAAGTAGATATTGTAGTTTATAGTTCATAATCCTAATGAAGATATTTTACGAAGTATATTAATCCATTGGAATAATGATGATTTATTTATCCTTCATTGATAAACTGTTAATAATATCCAATGACTTGATTGATATAATATATAGTAAATATTCTTTGAATGATGATGTTCTAATCTCCATTTTTCTTATATCATTAGACGTTCTTTTCATTTAATATTTCAAATATTTCAAAATATTTTAAAATAGCATGCAATGTTGGTTTCAAAACCTTTACGATACAAAGCTGTTCTACTCAAAGCACATTGTTTTATCCTATATATATATATAATTACCTTAAATTTATATATATCTGAAGAATAACGGAAGTGTTAAAACAATGTAGTTTCCAAAAAACTTAAACAGATGTTCTTTTCTTTTATACTGCTATTCCTTTAGGATTTAATAGAAAATTAAAATATTTTCCTTGCAGACTTTTAATCCACAGCTTATCTTAATTTGGAAAAGTTAATATTTAAATTCCAATTGTTGAACAGTAGTATTGATAAAAGAAAAAGTTACTTAAAGAGAAATGATTTTCTTTTCTTCTCCTTAATAACAAGAGAATGAATGAATCTGCTCGTGTGTTGTTACAAGTTCATGCTTTATTCAAATATTAATTGTTCAATAGACATTAAGATTTAATAATAATATATATATAAAATTATTTATTATTCTACCTCAAATCTGGCATTTTACTCAAAAAACTTGACATTAATATATATATATTGTAACAATTATTTATAAATTGCCATTTGTAACAATATTTTATAAATTAATATAAATATGTATTATTTAGATATTTGAAATTATTAAATTAATATAAAAGATATGTATTTGTAACTATAATAAATATTTAGATAGGGGAAATTATTAATTATTAGATATGTGCCTATCCAATCTGTACCATTTGTAACTATATTAATTCATCATAGCATAGATAAAGAAATTACAGAATCACTGTGCCACTTGAAAATATCAGCATTAAAGATTCTTGGTATTTATTCATATATTGGGGCAGTCATCTGAACAATAAAACAGACTGGCCATTGTCATCCAATGAAATACTATTAAATATAGCAACTGAATAAAAGTACCCACTGTGAGATTCCTGGAGTGCCTTATGCTTATCTCCAATACAAGGTTCTTCTAACAAAGAATCCTTCCTATCCTTCTTTCCAAATATTTAAGACCATTCATGGTCATATGTACACACGGGTGCTATTCATGACAACTTATAAAAATATATTTTATAAAACTAATATTATGAAGTTGGAAAGGGATGATATCACTCTTTATTCAGTTTAGATAAGTACATGTGTTTTCCCATGAGTGCCACTAGATTGTTTTCAATCTAGATAAGTATGATTTATAGTGTACTTGAGTTCAAACTCATTCAGTACATATTTATTACACATGACTTGGATGACTATTGAACAAAATGACATTTTTACATTTTATCTATATTGATAAAATTACAGGATCCCAATATTACTAAAGTTTATACTATAGATCAAAGATTCTTATAGACATTGCTAGCTCATTAGCGTATATTGATGAACAGACATGTATAATCCTAATAATGGCTTCCAAACAAGCATGTGAAGACCATTATTGATATTGATGGCCATTTAACTAAATTATTTATCACAATAAAGGTAATAATGATGATGATGATGATGATGATATCATAATAATGATAATAATAGTGATATCACAATAATGATTATAATAGTGATGATGATACCAGCCATGGCTTATCAATAAACTCACAACAATAAATTCATTTTTATAAACTTATAGGCATCTATTAAAATTATCCTATTTCATACTGGGATTTAATAATACTAATGGTGATGATTGATCATCATGAATCTCTTTGCATATTATTCAATTTTCTATAAACCCCTATTTACTAAAATATATTCATTACGCTAAACATTATATTTAATGACTATAATTTATTAATGATGATTGATGGCGATCATAACTTTTATATAGTATTATTTGAAACATTTTTAACTAATAACATGATATCCATCTTTGATGAGGATGATCTAAATTCATGGACACAACACAATTTTAGCTTTCTATGTTGAACTATAATTATCAAAATTTGGCTATTCTCACGCATAATCCCCAAATACTTAAATATCAACATTCTAGTTTACCTATTATTTTGCGGACGCTTAATATTTGCAAGTGATTGCTCAATATATATACAAATGGTAATACTTAATAACTGCGAGCAATGATGATGAATTAAAATGATAGAATTAAGACAAAAAAAAAACAAAACAAAACACAATATTCTTAATAATTACTCGGAAACCAATTAAGATATATAATTATATTTTATTAACACTACTACTCTTTCTTTCCTTCTTTAAAGTCAAATCGACAATTAAATAAATGGTTTATTAATATAAAAATTTATATAAAATTAATAAAAAAAATTTATATAAGTATAAGCAAATAAACTTAATATATAGGTTTGTCATCTTTCTTGATATCTCAAAATAAGCTGACTTAAATCAATATTAAAAAAAAAATACATATTCTATAAATGCTTATTTAAGAATTTTCTTACTTATCATATCATAAAATAAATTTCAGGTGTAACTTGTATATGTCATTTCATTTCCATTCAAATGTAATGCCTTACTTTTTAATTTACCATTTTAAACTAATCATATATAACCTATTCTTTGATGTGTTTGGATAAACAGTTACACATTCACGCATTCGGTAATGTTAACATATATGTTTAAAATGTATACCCAAAAATTACATATATAAAAATATCTTTTTCTTTCTTCTTTTGCAACCTTATAGCGAAAGAAAATAAAATACATATATCAATTTTTTAATATGCAACAAGATAAAATAAAAATAAAAAACATTATAAATGCATATATCTATAGGTTGCTCATTATCATTAACAACTGAAGAACAATTAAAAAAAAACATTTCAACATTACAATATATAATAAAAAAAAATAATGAAAAATTTAAGTTTAAAGATTTAAATTATGTTTGTGCTATGTTGTGAGATATTGCAAATAACTATAGATAAACAAGTCTTTAATGTTTCTGTATCAAAAAAGAAAATTGCTTTGACCAGTAAATTAAGGTTTACTTTTAATAAGTAAAAGAATAAAATCGGTTAAAGAAAGTTCATATTTACCCGTCTACTTTTTACTTCTTATTAATGTCCTGAATTTGAATTTTAGACTGCTTTTCTTTGCTCACCAACAACAACAACAACAAAAAAGAAAGTTATTGCAGATACTTTTAAGATAATGCTGAATCAATTGACTTTCTTGTTTCTTCAATTCCATTATTATTCACTGTTGATTGGCTTCCTTCTACCATTTAAAAAAAAAAGTTATTATAAGTACTTTGAATAAGTAGGTACCGGTGGATTTGCTTGTCTCTCTTCTTTAAAAAAATAATTGCTGTCGACACTTTAGATGATTGAGGTAAATCAACAAAAATTTGATTTATGGCTTCAAACTTGGTTCTACATGGCTGTTATGGATTTTCTCTTCCTCCTATTTCCTCTTCTCCATTGGTTGAAAGGCAATGAGCTTTTAATAAGACAGGAACTAGGAACAAAGCATTCCATATAGCTTGTGTGGTTGGGGTCAAAATCTATCATTTTGTTGGTTATTACTGGATACATGACTTCAAAGACAGATCAGCGATTTTGACTCTTTCTGTATTAACCAGGAAGCAGAAAAAATGGTTTAGCAATGCAGAGGCATAGTCTTATGCATAACCAAATATGTTAATATCATTTTATAATTATTACTAGCTTATAATAAATTCAATCTTGTTCCATTTCTATCCTCTTCTTTCCTATTGCTGGAAATTGCTTTATATAAATGCACATTTCATTTGCTCTTTTTTTTTTCAACTTTCAAAGAGTGAGAAAAAAAAATTAAAGCGTTCACTCTCTTTTAAAAAAAAAATCCCCGCTTACATTTCTGCTTAAGAATAATAACAAGGAAGGACCAACTGAGTTGAGTCTCAAAATAATAATAATAATTTAACTGATCATCTCTCTAAAAAAATTTAAGACTAACTGATTAAAAAAATTGTTTTAATCGTTTATATCGTGAATTTCAACCAAAGAAAGAAAAAACATCTGGAAATCTTTATCTTAAAAAAAAAATCAAAGCTTCACAAGTTTGACGGTCACAATCAATGACAACTTATAATTGACTGCTATCGCTATCTACATCAAAGCACCTCTTTTGTAAAAATAATCTTAAGATACAGATAACAACAAAGCTGGCCATCTATAGCAATCAGAAATAAGTGTAAAAGCATCTTTGTATTTGTACAGATCTATTCATTGTTTCACACGTGTACAATTTTTATCTCCTTATCTAACAATCCTTATTTCACACCTTTCTGATTTACCTTATTTCAACAAAATGAAAGTTAAATAAATTTAACACATATTATTTAATAAAAATAACATTATATAATAAATCACTAAAAAAAGAACTGCTTATTCATAATAATAAATCTATACATATAAATCTCTGTATGTATAAAAGAATAAAAAAAATTTTTTTTTTTTTTTAAATAATTGAATACTGTATGTATATGTACATTTTGCCTCACCCCCAAACAAAAAAAAAATTTTGAATATAAAAAAAAAATTGCTTAGGTCATGAGTGCCATTGGTTTTAGGCTACATACATTATATGTGCCTTTTACTCCTTCTGATGATTCTAGTACAAATGCATTTTCCCCCTTTCTTTCCTTGAGCATGAATGGCCCTTCATATATATTATAAAACTTTTTGAATGTATGCTTCTGCGTGTTGCTTTGCATTTGTTGATCGGAATCATTCCCAGGCCTATCTATGTTTGGTTTACTAGGTTTCATTGGATAGTGTCGGCCTAATTGGTTGTTTATAATCCTAATGGTGGAGATCTTATAACTATATCTCTCCTCCATCCTAGAATAACCTTTCATTTTTCTTTCTGTAACTCCCAGGGCATCCAATAGGTCTGCCACTCTCATTGGGGAGTACACCTCATCCACTATCATATATATATTCCCAGGCATTCCTATGTTTGGTTTGCCAGGTTTTGTGGGAAATTGTCTGCCTAACTGGTTTGTTCCCATTCTCATATTGGAGACTTTATAGCCATAGCTCTCCTCCTCTCTATGATAATTTTCAGCTATCCTTTTGGTAGCTCCCAATGTCTCAAACTTGTCTGCTACATTTACTGGGGCATATACATCAGCAGCTATCTTTAATTCTAAGAAACTAGCTTTACTAACTACATCTTTCCTGAGGTCAATTTGTTCCTGTACAGTGGCTACCTTTATTTCTAGGTTATGTATCTCACTGTATATATCCTCTTTGGGATTACATTGTTCTTGAACAGCAGCCACTTCATCATTTTCATATGGCTTGACTACAGTCACATAACTCTCTGGCACTATTTCTTGTTCTGGACTGGTCATCTTATTATCAGTTTCTTTACCTAAATCAGTTACTTGATTATTCATTTCTGGTGATGGTTGATCCATCTTATCGTCAAGTCCCTGAGACAGTCCTTTGATAGACTCATGCATTGTTTGGAAGTGCTGATCAAACATCTGGTTTCTCTCTCGCCTCATTTCTCTAATCTCTTGTTTCATGCCCTCATTCATTTCCTTCAATTGTGCCATTATCATGGGAAACCACTCTGGGTAACCTTCCTTCATTTCTTCCATGACTACTTCTTTGTCTTGTTCCATATTACTCTTTTTTTTTTATACTTATTTATAAACTTTTAATTATTGATTTCTGCTTTATTCTGTTTGATTTATTATATTCTGATTTATTCTGTTCTGATTTATTGTTCTGCTCCCTGATTTCCTATACATCCAGAGTCAAACACCTTTATCTATCCTCATATACCTTAAAATTTTCAACCACTCTTTCTCAGCCATAATTCTCCCCATCAATCTATCTATATCTTTAGTGCCTTTAATTAACTTAACCTCCATCATCACTCTTTTTCCTTTACCTATATATGATTGATAAAGTATGAGGTCATAGTACTATTTAAAACATTTATTTAAGAAAAAGCTATCTCTGTATTGGTGTGTCCATTTTATGCCATCATTTATCTAGTTTTTCATGCCTTTATAAAACTTAACTCTCTCTATGCCCTTTTTAATACACTAAGAAAAAAAAGAAAAATTACTTATATAACATATGTGCTAGATTTATAACAGAGTTCATGTCTCAAGTCATTTATATACTCATCTATCCTTCTAGAGATCTGACAGATATTGACAGCCAAAAGAATGATTAGCAATTCACAATCATGAGATAGACAAAAGAATTCAATCACTGCACTTAAAGCACACAATGCTCCATGAACACTCAGATGATCACCCCAATTCAATCACTCTAAGCTACTACAACCCATAATAGTTTATTGCAAACATTGTTGCATTGCCCTGCTTACTTCCAAGTCTTAGGGGCTTTAATTCGTCAAATACTGCCTTGCTTATTTTTAAAGTCTTAGAGACAACAATTATATATCAGTAAAACAAAATACTGCCTTGCTCTCTCTGGAGTCTTAGAGGCGAAATATTATGTATCAGAAAAATTATGCCTTGCTCTCTCTGGAGTCTTAGAGGCGAAATCATGGCAGGCCTACTGTTAACTGCTTCATGATAAAACAACTGATATTATAATCTGGGTTGGAGCAGTGAATGAGATAAATCAATCACCAGTGGCATGAATACATCACATTCTCAAGGCAATGACAAAAATTCTCCATCCATCATCACAACCGTAACACAACCAACCAAACTCCAACAATCAAATATCCAATCCAACCTCCAAAATCATAAATTTTCTATAACACAAACTTTTCAAATATGAACAAAATTATTATTCCACACTTCAAGGCTATTAATATTTCTATGCTTATTTAATTGATAAGCAAAATATATAAAAAAAAACAGTGTTATTAACTTTAACACATTATAAGTTGTGATATCATTATATTTTAAAAATTGAAACTAAGCTCTATAATGACTGTATTCATTTATCATCATCAAAATGCAATAACAGTAATCATCATCATCTAAACATCAGGCCAAAATATTTGTATACACTAATAATAAAAAAAAAATTGCACAGAAAAAAAAAAATTTTTTTTTTTTTTTTTTTAAACTATACATCTGTCATCACTATATACTACCCATCTCTCATGTATGTGGGGTATTTCAAGCCATTATTTGGCTTATTTCGAGCCCTAGTTGGTGCGCCATTTGTAACAATTATTTATAAATTGCCATTTGTAACAATATTTTATAAATTAATATAAATATGTATTATTTAGATATTTGAAATTATTAAATTAATATAAAAGATATGTATTTGTAACTATAATAAATATTTAGATAGGGGAAATTATTAATTATTAGATATGTGCCTATTCAATCTGTACCATTTGTAACTATATTAATTCATCATAGCATAGATAAAGAAATTACAGAATCACTGTGCCACTTGAAAATATCAGCATTAAAGATTCTTGGTATTTATTCATATATTGGGGCAGTCATCTGAACAATAAAACAGACTGGCCATTGTCATCCAATGAAATACTATTAAATATAGCAACTGAATAAAAGTACCCACTGTGAGATTCCTGGAGTGCCTTATGCTTATCTCCAATACAAGGTTCTTCTAACAAATAATCCTTCCTATCCTTCTTTCCAAATATTTAAGACCATTCATGGTCATATGCACACACGGGTGCTATTCATGACAACTTATAAAAATATATTTTATAAAACTAATATTATGAAGTTGGAAAGGGATGATATCACTCTTTATTCAGTTTAGATAAGTACATGTGTTTTCCCATGAGTGCCACTAGATTGTTTTCAATCTAGATAAGTATGATTTATAGTGTACTTGAGTTCAAACTCATTCAGTACATATTTATTACACATGACTTGGATGACTATTGAACAAAATGACATTTTTACATTTTATCTATATTGATAAAATTACAGGATCCCAATATTACCAAAGTTTATATATACTATAGATCAAAGATTCTTATAGACATTGCTAGCTCATTAGCGTATATTGATGAACAGACATGTATAATCCTATTAATGGCTTCCAAACAAGCATGTGAAGACCATTATTGATATTGATGGCCATTTAACTAAATTATTTATCACAATAAAGGTAATAATGATGATGATGATGATAATATCATAATAATGATAATAATAGTGATATCACAATAATGATTATAATAGTGATGATGATACCAGCCATGGCTTATCAATAAACTCACAACAATAAATTCATTTTTATAAACTTATAGGCATCTATTAAAATTATCCTATTTCATACTGGGATTTAATAATACTAATGGTGATGATTGATCATCATGAATCTCTTTGCATATTATTCAATTTTCTATAAACCCCTATTTACTAAAATATATTCATTATGCTAAACATTATATTTAATGACTATAATTTATTAATGATGATTGATGGCGATCATAACTTTTATATAGTATTATTTGAAACATTTTTAACTAATAACATGATATCCATCTTTGATGAGGATGATCTAAATTCATGGACACAACACAATTTTAGCTTTCTATGTTGAACTATAATTATCAAAATTTGGCTATTCTCACGCATAATCCCCAAATACTTAAATATCAACATTCTAGTTTACCTATTATTTTGCGGATGCTTAATATTTGCAAGTGATTGCTCAATATATATACGAATGGTAATACTTAATAACTGCGAGCAATGATGATGAATTAAAATGATAGAATTAAGACAAAAAAAAACAAAACAAAACACAATATTCTTAATAATTACTCGGAAACCAATTAAGATATATAATTATATTTTATTAACACTACTACTCTTTCTTTCCTTCTTTAAAGTCAAATCGACAATTAAATAAATGGTTTATTAATATAAAAATTTATATAAAATTAATAAAAAAAAATTTATATAAGTATAAGCAAATAAACTTAATATATAGGTTTGTCATCTTTCTTGATATCTCAAAATAAGCTGACTTAAATCAATATTAAAAAAAAAAATACATATTCTATAAATGCTTATTTAAGAATTTTCTTACTTATCATATCATAAAATAAATTTCAGGTGTAACTTGTATATGTCATTTCATTTCCATTCAAATGTAATGCCCTACTTTTTAATTTACCATTTTAAACTAATCATATATAACCTATTCTTTGATGTGTTTGGATAAACAGTTACACATTCACGCATTCGGTAATGTTAACATATATGTTTAAAATGTATACCCAAAAATTACATATATAAAAATATCTTTTTCTTTCTTCTTTTGCAACCTTATAGCGAAAGAAAATAAAATACATATATCAATTTTTTAATATGCAACAAGATAAAATAAAAATAAAAAACATTATAAATGCATATATCTATAGGTTGCTCATTATCATTAACAACTGAAGAACAATTAAAAAAAAACATTTCAACATTACAATATATAATAAAAAAAAATAATGAAAAATTTAAGTTTAAAGATTTAAATTATGTTTGTGCTATGTTGTGAGATATTGCAAATAACTATAGATAAACAAGTCTTTAATGTTTCTGTATCAAAAAAGAAAATTGCTTTGACCAGTAAATTAAGGTTTACTTTTAATAAGTAAAAGAATAAAATCGGTTAAAGAAAGTTCATATTTACCCGTCTACTTTTTACTTCTTATTAATGTCCTGAATTTGAATTTTAGACTGCTTTTCTTTGCTCACCAACAACAACAACAAAAAAAAAGAAAGTTATTGCAGATACTTTTAAGATAATGCTGAATCAATTGACTTTCTTGTTTCTTCAATTCCATTATTATTCACTGTTGATTGGCTTCCTTCTACCATTTAAAAAAAAGTTATTATAAGTACTTTGAATAAGTAGGTACCGGTGGATTTGCTTGTCTCTCTTCTTTAAAAAAAATAATTGTTGTCGACACTTTAGATGATTGAGGTAAATCAACAAAAATTTGATTTATGGCTTCAAACTTGGTTCTACATGGCTGTTATGGATTTTCTCTTCCTCCTATTTCCTCTTCTCCATTGGTTGAAAGGCAATGATCTTTTAATAAGACAGGAACTAGGAACAAAGCATTCCATATAGCTTGTGTGGTTGGGGTCAAAATCTATCATTTTGTTGGTTATTACTGGATACATGACTTCAAAGACAGATCAGCGATTTTGACTCTTTCTGTATTAACCAGGAAGCAGAAAAAATGGTTTAGCAATGCAGAGGCATAGTCTTATGCATAACCAAATATGTTAATATTTTATAATTATTACTAGCTTATAATAAATTCAATCTTGTTCCATTTCTATCCTCTTCTTTCCTATTGCTGGAAATTGCTTTATATAAACGCACATTTCATTTGCTCTTTTTTTTTCAACTTTCAAAGAGTGAGAAAAAAAAATTAAAGCGTTCACTCTCTTTTAAAAAAAAAATCCCCGCTTACATTTCTGCTTAAGAATAATAACAAGGAAGGACCAACTGAGTTGAGTCTCAAAATAATAATAATAATTTAACTGATCATCTCTCTAAAAAAATTTAAGACTAACTGATTAAAAAAATTGTTTTAATCGTTTATATCGTGAATTTCAACCAAAGAAAGAAAAAACATCTGGAAATCTTTATCTTAAAAAAAAAATCAAAGCTTCACAAGTTTGACGGTCACAATCAATGACAACTTATAATTGACCGCTATCGCTATCTACATCAAAGCACCTCTTTTGTAAAAATAATCTTAAGATACAGATAACAACAAAGCTGGCCATCTATAGCCATCAGAAATAAGTGTAAAAGCATCTTTGTGTTTGTACAGATCTATTCATTGTTTCACACGTGTACAATTTTTATCTCCTTATCTAACAATCCTTATTTCACACCTTTCTGATTTACCTTATTTCAACAAAATGAAAGTTAAATAAATTTAACACATATTATTTAATAAAAATAACATTATATAATAAATCACTAAAAAAAGAACTGCTTATTCATAATAATAAATCTATACATATAAATCTCTGTATGTATAAAAGAATAAAAAATTTTT
>JAQFVV010006510.1:936647-1048014 GCA_028023455.1 Epiperipatus broadwayi
TTCAGATATATATAAATTTAAGATATATATATATATATATATATATATCTTAAATTTATATATATCTGAAGAATAACGGAAGTGTTAAAACAATGTAGTTTCTAAAAAACTTAAACAGATGTTATTTTCTTTTATATTGCTATTCCTTTAAGATTTAATAGAAAATTAAAATATTTTCCTTGCAGACTTTTAATCCACAGATTATCTTAATTTGGAAAAGTTAATATTTAAATTCCAATTGTTGAACAGTAGTATTGATAAAAGAAAAAGTTATTTAAAGAGAAATGATTTTCTTTTCTTCTCCTTAATAACAAGAGAATGAATCAATCTGCTCAGGTGTTGTTACAAGTTCATGCTTTATTCAAATATTAATTGTTCAATAGACATTAAGATTTAATAATAAAATATATATAAAATTATTTATTATTCTATCTCAAATTTGGCATTTTTCTCGAAAACTTGACATTAATATATATATATTGTTTAAAGTTCACATATATATAAAATCATTCATTTCAACTTTAAATCTGGTATTTTACTCAAAAGCTTAAGGTATGTATTATTTAAAACTCACATGTATATATAAATAGTTTATATATGTATACATAATAAAATAGTCAAATAAATTTTATATTTATAAATAATTTCATAAGAGATAAAACACATTAGACCAATAATAATAACTGTAAGTTACTATTATATATATATATATATATATATATATATATATATATATATATATATATATATATATATATATATGTGTGTGTGTGTGTGTGTGTGTGTGTGTTAGAATATCTTTGATTAAATTTATAGTGAATTGAAGCATTATTATTTATAACATCTAATAACTTTATTTCATAATGAGCTTTCTAGAGAATATTTCAGACTGCAAACTCATACATTATAATTTTCATCCTTTTAATACAATTATTTATATAAAACATTAAAATTTATAATTTATTCAATGACTGTAAAATTAGTGATATGTTGAATAAATAATAAGGTAATGATAAAACAATTTTATAATTTTGTTTTAGATTTTGTTTTTATTTAGCTACACTTTATTTGATAATTCTAAGTTTTTTTTTTAAATCTATTAAAATACAATCCTTTTTTTTTATTTTCTCTGTTTAATTTAAAATCATATTTTTAAAGTATGTGTTTTTGTTTTTTTAAATATTGTTGTTTTTTTTTTTTTTTTTTTACAATTAACTAACTAATGTTCAAAGTGTAAAATAATTTCAATTAATTCTTAAAAAAATATTAAAGCAATACTAATCAATGGAAATAGTTTATAAATATATATAGATATAAAAAGTAAAAAAATTATCTCATTAAGCAGTGTGAAAAATATTTAATTTCAAAGCCCAACAATTTTTGTGTTATCTGCCTTTTATTATAATGATTAAGTATATACAAATATGTTTTATACAATCAAATCAATTCATATTATAGTATGAAGGTCTTTGGAGAATAATGGTGGAGCATTTATTTTCTTTCCAAACAAACTGAGTTTGAATTCTGGCCAGAGAAGTTTCATTCACATTTAGAATAATTTTCTTGGTGATTAATGACCCTTAATTAACTCAAATGATTTTCAATATTGATTTGTAAAGGGTTATTTAAATATTTTAGAATAGTTAACTCTTTTTAATAGTTCTAATAATTAGTGTGGATTGTTTATTTTAGTAAGAGCATGGTAGTTCTTCTACTTTAAATTAAAGTAAACTAGTCCTTGGGCATCTCAAAATGTATAATTAAAGGTTAGATGAGAGAAAAAACAATAGGAACAGAATAGCCAATAAAACAAATCCCTCAGGAAATGGACCTAAATGAGAGCATCATCATCATCATCATGATGTAATGTTGAGTTAATTCACAAATTTAATATAAAAAGAAAAAAATATAAAAAAATATTGGGTGTGTTATATGTGTTAAGTCGGAGATAGTTGGAGGAGAAGGGATTGAAAAATCCACTTTCAATCCCTTCAGCTGTGCTAAAAAAAAGAAATGAAATATTGTTTTCCCATATTGCAGACCCCAGGACATCAGGGCCCAGCAATAAAATATCAGCTACAATAAAGGGCCAATGAGTAACTGCATACTGATTTCCTCAGGACATCATGAAAATTAACACTTTCCAAATTACAAGCAACTAGAAAATATGGACTTTTTAAAACAGTAAGAACTCTAACTAATGAACTTTAATTCTAAAAAAAACTTTTCCAGTATTTTAAAACCATAAGAACTTTAGATAATTCATGAACACTAAGTATAAAACTTTCCCAGTAATTAAATTATAGCAATAGAAATTTCTACCTGACCAAAGTAAATTATTTATTAATTATTTTTATTGAATGTATTGTTTTTTTTTAAAATCATTTCCATTAATTTATTTTTTCCATTTTTTAAAGTTTTTATTATGATTTTTTTTTTTTTGTTCTGTTAAACTAAACTTTTAATAAATGTTAAATTTAAGTCAGGCATGAATGGCTGCATAAATTTGTAAAATTATATTAGGTTAATTAAGGGAGGGTTAATCTTAGGTTATTTGTTTCATAGTTTAATTGGGTTAATCAATTAGATATATTGGTGTAGTTAGTAAATGTATTATGAAGATGTGCTATGTGCAGGATCACATTATACACTGCATTTGGGCAAAATAAGTCTATTTCTTATTGATCATTGGAGACAGATGGTATTCCCTGCTCCTTGGATGACCACTTTAGCCTATGGAATAGGATCCTAGTCAGCAAAAAGGACCGCAATCCCTTCCTATGGAGTTCTTTTTTTATTGTTCTTCTCACCAAACAGATGTACAATTCCTGTACTGGATGAGAGACAATTTCTTTTCTATAATCATGCTGTTCAGGTGTGCATTCCTGACAGTATAGTAATGTGCTGTCATATTCATGCTGCATTGAATACATTGATATATCAGATAGATTGGCATTGGTTTGATTGCAAATTTTTGGCCTAAGGTTAAAACAGGGATAGAATATTTTCTTTTCAAATGTAATCTATGTAGTCTAACCATACTTGACACTAACAAAATTTTAATAAATTCATCTGTGTGAACTTCTAAAATAAAAAGTTAAAAATGTAAATTAAATTCTAAAGTTATAATGTTTTATATAAAAAAAATTAAAGTTATACTAATATAATACTAAATTTTATATATATTTAATAAATATTTGTGTGTGTTATTACTGGCAGTGTCTTCTTTTACTTTTTTAATATTGCAAATATATTTTAATAAGAATTTATATTTTATAAATCTCTGCATCTCCCTGAACTAGTGGCATGGGTTGATGGTCGGAATAAAAAATATATGTAAAAGTTGGATCTTTAACAGCATGTATCTGCCAACTATATAAATTTTCCAGGTTCCAATAGTGTGGTGACACCCTGTATGGCAGATACATAAGACTCTGATCTCTCTGACAATTATACTATACTATATGAAATATCAGTGATGCTTAAGAAGTTAATAAGTAAAAAAATCCCAAAATTCTTTGTGTATTGTTGAGTTAATGCCATTTTATATAGGATGCTGATTATATATTTAACAAATCAAGTGTTGGAATTGAAGATTATATATATATATATATATATATATATATGGGTCTGAAAATGTCAAGCTTTCAAATTGGTAGTAACGTGCTTTATAAGTGCTGACTTTTGAGTTAGTATTTTAGAACTAGTTTCTAGAGTCCTAGTGCTCCACTGAAATGAACCATAAGCTCAAAACTAATTGGTCTGGAGATACGGACTTTTCAATAGAGATTTTGAATTCTTTCTTTTTCACCACTTATAAAATAATGATTGATTAGAGCTATTGATAAGCTCCCTCTAGTGAACATTTAAATGCAAGCTTAAAAGCAAGTTACAAAATTTATGACTTGTTTTATTAATCATTATATATATATATATATATATATATATATATAGTACAATATATATATATATATATATATATATATTGTACTGGTCAAAACATGTTTATCCATCTAACATGAGCTACAACTCACAAACTGTACTTCAAATCAAGTCAAGTCTGAGATTTGGGTCAGGGACAAGCCTGAATTCGAACCCACACTCTAAGCCCCAGATCAAACACCTAATGAATAACATAACAATGATGGCACATGAGAATTAATTTTAATCTGGCCCACTAGCAGAGCAGAGAATACAATGAGACATCTATTAACTATGATTAAACTAATATATATATAAGCATGGCTGTATGCTTGGAAATGGAGAAAAGAAGAATTTGAACTACTCAGACAAGTTGGATAATAAAAATTAGTTTAATATAGTGACAAATTGTTTACTTAAATTTATAAATTAATTGCAAACATTAGTATGTGTGTGAATGAGCAAGCGGTAGATGATTACATAGTGTCATTCATGCTATTATTTCTCATATGCTCTTTATTAACTAAATAATATATTATAAATAAGCACACATCTTTGGTGGGTCAAATATTTAGATGTGAATAGATTATTAGAAAGAATTTGCATAGATTTTCTATTAATGCTTTTATATATTGTTCTGAAACATGATGACTAACATTATTTCGGAGAGCGTTCCGAGATTCATTACAGATATAATATAAAACATTCTTATGCCATTACAGTCATAAAAATAAATAAAATACATTTGAAAATATTTGATTATATGATATAATACTTAATGAAAAATTCTTTTAATTAGCGCTGGTAAGGAGAATGCTTTATTTTCCCCAAGGAATGTAGATACTCTTAAATACAGAAATAAGTTACAATGGTAGGATTGTATAAGACTGAAATAAATTTAATTAATAAAACTAAAGTAGTTGGCATTTATATATATTTTAAGCAGAGTGCAATTTTTATATTAGAGCATTAAAAGTGGATCATGAAGCAAAAGAACTAATAATAGGAAGAAGTTTGCAGTGCTGCCATAATAACCAAGAAATAACAGGAAATGTCGTGCTTCTGGATGAGAGATGAAGTGGATAGGAATGCTGTAAACATTGTCGATGTGCAGGTCCTTTTTTAACAAAGAAAGTGGATAGGCATAGCATGTTCCAGCCTAATGGGAATCACTGCCTGAGGCCCTTTTATGTGAAATAAATGGTTCTGGGAAGATCAACTATCCTCAGAACAAGGCTTGAGAGATAAATCTATGGGTTCAAACTTGTTGTAACCCCTAGATTAGAAGACTAGGAGCCTGTAATAGATATATATGAAAATAGGCTGAATGTCAGTAATACAGTAATGATAAATGTCACTAACGACATTCAATAAGTTTTATTGCTTTAAAAATAAATGACTCTAGTCTGAATGCCATAATTTATACAGATAATATGTTATGCAGTTATATATATATATATATATATATATATATAATATATATATCTGCATACATATATATATATATATATATATATATATATATATATATATGTAGAGAGAGATTTCCTTAAATAAAATATATGTTAAGATTTTACTTACTAAAAGAAACATTAAGATTTACCTCCTTCCCTTTTCTGCTATTTGAAATAAATCAATACCACCTTCATTGAATTTACAATAACTGGAATATATAAGTACTGTATTTGATATTTTAAGAGTATTGATCAATAAAATAAAAACTAGCAGTTATATATAGAAAACAATTAAGTCACCCTTTCAGAATTGAATAATAATTTATAAAATAAATAAGGTTTCAGAGCATTACTTAGCTTGAGTTCTGGATTCTCCTGGGCAGAGTCCAAAATTAAATACACAAATATACTAAAACATAAAAAATGTTGACTCATAAAAACAATCTGGTGAATGTATTAATTTATAAAATTATACTTTATGGGGTTATTAATATTCTTAGTTCATGAAGGTTTACTGAAAAGAAAGAAAACATTTTACAAAATTCAACTTGTCATATTGTTTGAGATTGGCATATTAATAAGAAAAGCATATATATAAAATCAAGTAATAAATATGCTTTTTTTATTATTATTAAAGCATATATATATAAATCAAGTAATAAATAAATGACCACACCAAGGTTAAAGAAAGTTAGAGTATATGAGAGGAAATTAGATTTATAAAAATTATTTAAGAGCAATTTTCATATTATATTAGAAATAAAGTTAAATAATACATTAGGAGTAGAAGTCTTGATAATAGAGTTTGAGATTAGTTAGACTAGCTTTACTTGTGACTTGAAAATTGACCTTGCACCATTTTAGGAGTCCATATTTTAAAGTCTGCTCATGCATGGCAATTGGTTCTTAAATAACAGCAAGCTTTTATTCAGCATTCCACAATTCTCCAATCAGGCTTTGACTTCATTTTAGGGTTGCAGAATATTATGGCAGCAGAAGACAACCCACAATTGTTGGGAAAAGCTTTCTACTAGATCATTTTTAGGATTTCAAAGCAGTGCAGAATCTAGTAGCAATTAGTTTTTTCAATAGTAGCTAAACTGTTGGTGATTCAAAATATGGCCATTTTGTACTCTGCTCACGTATTTCTGGAATGCTTTTAATTATGTAGTTTTTAGCTTAAAATCTAATTTCTGATATTAATTTTTTTTTACTTTTTTTTTATCCATTGAAAGATGCAATGTTAGATAATGTCCAAAAATAAATTCAAATCTATTTCCAGATTAGAAATAGGTTTGACAAAAATGTTTATAATAAAAGAAAATCTTTAATCTTAATCCCATTTTAAGTAAAAACTTTAATTAAAAATACCTTCCCCAGATTAAAAGAATAGTGTTTCCAACCCTTTAATTATTGTTGGACAATTAACGGTTGCATCTTCCATATCGGATTTTATAAGATACAGTTTAATAGGGAAAAAAGTACTTTAAAAAGAAAAGTTGTATAAATGACATATAATAAAATATTTTTAAAAAATCAATATTTTGTTAGTATTTTGCTCTTTATATATATATATATATATATATATATATATATATATATATATATATATATATATATATATATATATATATATATATATATATTATAATGGGACAGCCTATTTGATAGCCTTAGTTGAGGCACCAAATATAATGGAATGGCATTTAATCATCCCAGTTGAAGCGTCAAATATAACAGAATTGATTATAGTTAATGCTTGGAAATCATTAAATTAATGATTCATAGTCAGTTTCGCCAAATATAACAGAATGGGATATATTTAAAGTCTATTTTTTTCTTGTTAAATATAAGGGGATGATTAAATTCCCTAGAAAGAGGATATGCATTTCACTACAATCGGACTTTGGGTCTTCAGATAGAATGCTAGAAATGAATCAATGAAATACTAAGTCCATGATTATATTTATCTTTATTATGCTAGCTCAATAATCTTTAAATAAGTTTTAATATAATTTAGACTAGTTCATCCTTCTTTCATCCCTCTTTCAGTCACCATTATGCCACAATATTCAAACTCATGGAGAATTTGCAATTAGCTCTTTTCAGGGATAATTCAAAACAAGTTATTGTTTAATATGCCTTTATATAAGCATTAACTAACAATTGATATTCATATGATATTTGAATATTATATATATTAGCATATATATATAATATAATTCAGTAATGATTAGACAAAGAAATCAAGTTAATAAATCAATATTTAATAAACAATAAAAAATATAATATAATAGATAATAAAATATTAGTAAATAAATATGAATGAATTTTACCATTTTAAAAATATTAATAAATAATATTCTTATTTAATACCCTATGATAAAATTCAATACTATAATAAACTTTCAAAAATTAAAGAAAATAGTTTAAATTAACAGATATATAAAAACAATATCTGGATTCAAAAATTAGTAATTTATGTAACTTATTAATTTATTTACCGTTCTTATTTATATGTTTCATAATTACTAATATATAAGTACTATTTACAATTGTATAATTTATATATTATATGTATTTTTTGATAAATAAAATACATTAAACATTTACAATATTATGTAGTAAATACAATATAATCCTGTTTAAGATATCTGTCGAATAATAACTATTTTTTATATCCCTCATCTAATTTGATGAATTATGTCATGCTTTCAATTAATTATATTTATTAATAAATATAATTTTCCTATTAAGATGTAATGATGTGATGCCAAATTCGAAATAAAGATAATAATAATAATAAACATATTAAAATAATATAAGCATTATTATAATATATATAAATAAATAATGAAAAAAACTTATTTTCCAGAGTTGCGAGTAGATATTGAAGTCTATAGTTCATCATCCTAATGAAGATCTTTTACAAAGTATATTATTAATCCATTGGTATAATGATGATTTTATTTATCCTTAATTGGTAAACTGTTAATAATACCCAATGAATTGATTGATATGAAATAAAGTAAATATTCTTCAAATATAGATGTTCTTAATCTCCATTTTTCTATTATCACCAGACGTTCTATATATCCAATATTTCAAAATATTTTAAAATAGCATGCAAGGTTGGTTTCAAAACCTTTACGATACAAAGCTGTTCTACTCAAAGCACATTGTTTTATCATATATATATATATATAATTATCTTAAATTTATATATATATCTGAAGAATAACGGAAGTGTTAAAATAACGTAGTTTTCAAAAAACTTAAACAGACGTTCTTTTCTTTTATATTGCTATTCCTTTAAGATTTAACAGAAAATTAAAATATTTTCCTTGCAGACTTTAAATCCACAGATTATCTTAATTTGGAAAAGTTAATATTTAAATTCCAATCATTGAACAGTAGTATTGATAAAAGAAAAAGTTATTTAAAGAGAAATGATTTTCTTTTCTTCTCCTTAATAACAAGAGAACGATGAATCTGTTCGTGTGTTATTACAAGTTCATGCTTTATTCAAATATTAATTGTTCAATAGACATTAAGATTTAATAATAAAATATATATAAAATTATTTATTACTCAACTTCAAATCTGGCATTTTACTCAAAAGCTTAAGGTATGTATTATTTAAAACTCACATGTATATACAAATAGTATATATATATATATATATATGTATACATAATAACATAGTCAAATATAAATTTATATTTATAAATAATTTCATAAGAGATAAAAGCACGTTAGACCAATAATAATAACTGGTATAAGTTACTATTATAATATATATATATATATATATATATTTGAGCTGCACCTATAATACTTTAATAAAAAACAACTAATAATTAGTAAAAAAGAATTAATAATAATTTTAAAAAAATGTTATTGAAATGTTAAAATTTTATAACTTAGGCAAGCATCTCAAATATATACATACATGACAAAAGAGTGGGATAATATATAGGGTTTGAATACTGGTTAGTAGGTGGAAACATGAAGCTCAATCTTAAGTTAAGATTGACTGCTTCAATATATATATATATTGATTTGATTAAAAATAAGATTTATAATCTTTGTAAAAACATTAAAGATAAACTATTAATATAGCCCTGTTGGTAGTTTAACAATCTCTCTTTAACAATGTTAATAATTATATCATATTACAATTATTTTAGTCATTTTTATTACAACTACATTGATATTCATCTAACCATTTCAAATTAACAAGGAATTTTTATTCTCTAGTTAATAATTGCTTCATTTCCATTTATCCACCAATATAAAATAGTTAGCTTGATTGAAAATCTTAAAACAAGTTTGTAAGTTTATCTTGATCAATTTCAAACCACTAAACTTGAGATGACATTGTATAATGGAAGGTGTATAATGGCATACTATTTATAGATAATGGTTGTTTGTATATTTTTCAGTTTTTACATTATATGTTCATTGGTAAAACATTTCATGTAAAAAAAAAAACAGAAATTTATTCGAAGTAAAAGAGTGATCATTTGGTAATCAATGTAATAAAAGACTATTATTAAAAACTAGAGGTGAAGTTATTATTTTCAATCTTTTAACTTTAAAAAAGTTACAGAATATAGTTTAGAAGTTGAGGCTTATTGTTAAAATCTTAATGCTTAAAAGAAAATAACTGATTTGTATAAGTATATGTGATATATTTAGATATATAATCATGATTATAATTATGTACAAAATTAAATAAAACATCATGAAATATGAAATTTGTAATATATTTACTTAGAAATATTTTATTATATATGTATATTAAACACTCATAAAGCTTTTTCTAAACATAATATAAATGAGTTGATAAAACTTAGTAATAATTAGTTTTTATATAATAAATGTCATATATCTTTATTTCAGTTTGAAAATATTATTTTGTGTTAATCTATTACTTATAGATAAAACATTTCTGTTTATTCCACTTTCATCCGTAATGTGACAGTCACTTGTTGAATTTTAATCTCCTAACCATCGTATTACTAAATCACTTGGATTGAAGGAACATATTAACAAAATTTGTTTACAATTATTTATAAGGATTATTCGAAACATCACTTTTAATAACATTTGACAGAAGTGCTAACCATAACATCAGGTAATTATGGTAACCATATTGAAAATAATACGATTAGTAATTACTTAAATGACAAGTTAAATATTTTTTTAAAAAAATTATTAAAAAATTTTTAAACATTTTTTTCTTTTCATATATTTTTGTTGTCTCATCTATCTATCTATCTATCTATCTATCTATCTATCTATCTATCTATCTATCTATCTATCTATCTATCTATCTATCTATCTATCTATCTATCTATCTATCTATCTATCTATCTATCTATCTATCTATCTATCTATATATATATATATATATATATACCTATCTATCTATCTATTTATGAATCTATCTTTTCATCAATTTATATTTTTATATCTATTTATTTAATTTATTTATTCTTTTTTTTGCAGTTTCATTGCAGTTGAAACCTATAACTTGCTGTATATGATAATAGTTTAAAAATTAGTAATATTGGAAATTTAAAAATATTGCTTTTAATTTTACACATATTGTAGTGTAAAAATCATTATATTTTATCAGTTTAATTAAAATAATTAATGAAGATTTAGTAGTATGGGATTTGAAATTTTCTAAATTTATCAAGAATGTTTTAGTTCCACAATAATGTGATTTTTAAGGTGTTAATTTAATATTATTCATACATATAAATAGTATTGAATATTTGTGACTTGTTAATTCAAAATGTTGTAATCATTAGTTTCTGCTGTGAGTAGCAAATGTTTAATAACTTTATAAAATAATTGTTACTTATAGAATTTCTTTATAATTCAATAGATAGTAAAGGTCCACAATGTTAGACAGATTATAATATTATCACTTCTTTACCGATTTACAACTTAGCACTGCTTCATAGTGGCCCTTCACTATCTATTGAATTACAAACGAATAAGGCAGGAAATAAAAGATAGATTGAGTTAGAATTTATTTGTGTTTATTTGACTGCCAAATTTTAAAACGCTTTAAAATCATAAAAAAGTAAATATATTTGTTTCCTTTATATGTTTACTTATATTGGATATGAAATATTTCTTGTTGTTTGATAAAACCAATATATTCATATAAAATAAATTCTAAATTTTATTTTAGGTAGTTGTATTAGTAGTAAAGATGATGATAATAATAGTAATAGTAACATAATAATAAGAAGAAATAAAAGAAGTTCAACAGAATGCAGTTTGCCTATAAAGAACACAGTTTTCAAACTCTAGTGTATCTAGTCTCAAAGTACTTTAAATACCAAGCTGGTAAGGTAAAATTTTTATCTATATACAGTTCTTATAAATTTTAACAATTAAATATACTGAATTTTTATAAAATTTATTTTTTTTGCACTTCTACAAATTTTTTTAGTATAAATTTTATAAAAAATCACTATATTTAATTGTTAATCAAGGTCACATATAGCAATGGAGCCTATCATATGACGAGATTTCTCACCTAATATTATGAACTCTCAAGATCAAGGTCCAGATTTTAATCAAACAAATCAGAACTGTACTAGGACCAATGTGAAAATTCTTCATAGTAACAAGGACATAATTTCTAATAAAATCAACAACTTCAGAGAAAAAAATCCAAATCCTAAACAAAGTTACAGAAATGTCATCAACAGTGATGAACAAATTCTCCATAGTATCCAAAGTATACATATTCAAGTGATATTACTCCCTCCAAAGGTCAAACTACAATTTTAAAATATCCCCATAACAACAATGATATAAGCTCAAATAATATCAATAGCTTAAGAAACCACATCCAAATTCTAATTAAACAGATGAAAATGTCAGCACTAATGCACAAATTTTCCAGATTAATCAGGATATGGGCTCAAATGGTATTACTGGCTACAAAGATCAAAGTACAAGTTCAAAAGAAACATATGCAAATATTACTAGCAATAAAGTACAAACATTCTATAGTAACAACAATATAATCCCAAACTCTCCAAGGTCAATTCCATGTTTTTTTTCAAAACTACCTCTCAATGACATCACACATTTGAAGTTTAAATATACAACAGCTTCATTCTTTTCCTACCATTGACTTGATATCAGAAACACTAGCAAATATTAGTGACAGATTTCCCAGCACTATTCCCCCAGGTTTCAATAGAACATTTAAGAGATTTTTATCATTCTAGTCTCTAGTGCCTCACTGATAGGAATCTATCTCTCTACAAGTACCTTGGAAAATTCTCTAGGACACCATTACAATGCATGGAAGGTGTCATATGATTATCCAAATAGCTGATCATCTAAATGATAGGTACCTAGTGATTAAATTTTTTTATGTTACCCAAAGGGAGTGCTTTCAAAGTCAAGTGCAAACATTTGGAAACTATGTATTGATAACAGTCAATCCAAATCAGAACTTCATCACTCAGGTGTTGAAGAATATTTATTTTAATACACCCCACAAGATTTACAACAGATGATGTAAACCTTTAGAAAAGTTACCTTTTTCAATCAATTCATCTCAAGGCTACCCCTGTACCTACTCCAGGCAACAGTTACAAATTCAAAATTCAATTGCATCCAGAGATTGATCCCAACATAATTTCTACCCAAATTCTGTACCATGAGGCAACATTATGTTTACACATTCATGGTCTAAAACTCCAAATCTATGCCTGTGGAGAGAGAGGTCATATTCCAACTCAGTGCTTCAACCCACCAGCCCCATCTTTATCAACAAACATTAGTAAACAAATTTGCAAACAATTAGAATCTGGCTACTCTTCAGCTGTGGTCTACCACAACAGCCAGCCTAATATTTCAAAAACCTAGATATTCCACCATTCCACCCCAGATGTACAATTCATGTTAATAGATTCCACACTCACAACAAATTCTTCTGTCTTACCCCATTGTGTATGCACAGTCAATATTGTATCCAGAATCTAGTCTAACTGACCCCCCCCATGCTACAAAAATACCAGACTATAGGATGAATGTCCAGCCTACTCTTGTGATAGACCCACATCAAAACAGCACAGAATCAACACATCATAGGAAAAAAAACTTTCAATAAATATCACAGACCTATTGCATCATGTCTATTATAAACACTATTTCTCCATCCACATCCAACTCTTAATGAAAGAAAAGAAAAACCTGGAAGGTCTAAGAAAGCTCATTGACAAAACCTTCCAAAAACAAATGATACATACCACATATTTTTCATCAAAGAGATTTCTGACAACCCCTACAAGACCATGCTAACCACCATCTCACCATATCATCTTCATCAATCAAAGTAGACCCTCCAAAACAGAACCATCACCATCACAACATGACCTCCTTCAACAAACCTGATGAATCATTCTCAGTGGCAATTGATCAACATAAAATATACCCACTATTATTCCACATCAGAATCAAATACCATTTCACAGTATGTCATTTTTGAAAAACATCATCTGTCATAATTAACTCTCTTTATTCTTTATCAAAATAAAAATAATTGAACTCAGTGTCCAAAGCCTCACTTCATCATCAAAGTTATAACAATTAGAGTGTGGATTACTGTCATTCGATATAAACTCAAATTGTTGAAAATCAAAGAGATCAGAGGATCTCAAATTGATCCCACTGACTTCCTCCCTAGGCAAGACCTCTTTGCCTGCTCTAAAGGTACTTTCTTGCCTGTTCTAAGGGTACTTCCTTGCCATCAGTAGGAACTGGAATTCTGATCACTTTCTCATCATCTTTGATTGTCCATTCATTTCATTTAAAATACGACATATTGATGGTCACTGAATAATTGCCAACTTTCACCATCATACAGTAAACATAGTATTTATCTATATCCCCCCAGCCTTACAGTCATCACATATATCATCCAAACCATCAAATCAGTTCTTACAATTAGGTAATACCCAATCATATTAATGAGTGATTTCAATCTGAATTATCCAACTTTTATAAATAAATGGCTTGGATCCCTTAAACTTCCCACTAATGAGTGTCCAGGATTTTATATCACCTGGTTCAATCACTTTTACCAACAACCGGCAAACCATACTTATTGACCTGTTTTTACTTTCTAATATTGCATAACCTAATAAAAATTAAAATAAACTCCACTCTATTCTCAGACCATTCTGCCCAATCAGCCACATTTAATCTTAATGAACACTAGGCAACATCCATTCAATTATATAAAAGAATCCACATGATTATTTCCTCATTTACCACTGAGTTAATGTTTTCCAAACCCTGTGTCATGTTAAACAAGCTACATCAAGTGGCTGTATATCCAGTTCAGAATTATCTTGCCTTCATATACATATTATAATTAAACATACAACATTTAACACAAAGATCCCATCACCTCTGCACCTTCTAACATTAGCTGATAAGGTACATAAACAAATTTCCACTACTAAGCCCACCTACAAACATATCAATAGTTAATCATACTCTCTCAAACTTACTCTCATATCTACAAACAGTTGAAGAACAATATTGCAATCAAAAAAAGAGAAAAACCTGCCTAACTCAGCAGAACACATGGACAAGAGCATATATATGCTGGGTATAGGGTCACCTATTCACATCAGAGATCCCTATGGTACTTCAAACTGACATAAGTAAATGTAATGGTCTTGATATGGCTGACTATATATACCTGAACTTTAAAAATAAAGTTTGATCCATGATGTATTCACTCCATCAGTATAGTGTTTTGGACCACAAGAAACCACCATGACTTTCCAAACCAATAAATTTGCCAAACTTGCTGCTATTAAAAACAATTGTCACCCTGGCCATGGAAATGCTACATTCAGATTAAGTCTGTTATTTCACTAAGCTGTATACTCATAATCTGGCCCAATGTCTGATCTCAGAGGATATATAGTGTAAAATGTTTGTGTCCATTTGCTCTAAAGCCTTTCACTAAAAAAAATGGAAGATGTGTCTGATCATAGCAATCTCCAGCCTATTTCCATGAGCCTACTAGTAATTAAAATAGTTGAAAAAGACTAAATTGAGCCACATATACTTCTATTATTATCACATCTACAGTTTGCCAAAAAAGGCTCCTCCATTAGCCAAGTGACACTCATATTTATGACATTTCTAAGCTCATTTTAAAAAAGTAAAAAATACAGATCCATTGCCATCCAATTTGATACAAGCAGCTTTTGAATCCATCTCAATAAACCTACTTATTCAAATGCTCACTAATACTATCATTCAACTTAATGACCATATTGATAAATCATGAGTTGCACATCACTCTTTGTGGTAGAAATTCTTCATTCTTTAGTCCGATGCAGTCAATCTCACAGTTGTTGCCTCAAAGCTCATTACTTTTTACACTCTATACATAAATCCTTTTAAACAATAAATTCAGAATAAAATTATGAGACTTTATGTTCCATACATCCAGCAATACATTCTCTGTATAACCTAAATGGATAATACCACTGTCTTTTTGCCTTCTCACAAAGAACTCCCCATATTAAAAACTATTCTCAATGATTAGACAGCCACTTACAAATTGTGCTTTAATTCCAAAAAAGTTGCTGCATGGACTATATTTATAAAAAAATCATTTCTCCAATTTTTCCAATGAAAACCCACTCCATGTTTAAACCTTCTAATTTACAAAGTCTCCATTGGTATAAGAGTCATAATACAAACCAAGTTACAATATTTTTTTTGTACTGCAAATAACCAACTCACTGTATAAGGCATGTCTTGTTCAATACTTTTGCTACAACAAAAATCACACACTATACAACTATTTCCAATTGTTCAAATATTTCCATTTATGCAATCAACTCCATGTGCAATAAATTGCTCTGGAGTTACAAGAACATATCAATATCCATAAAGCAACTCATCAATTATTATATAATGCTCTAGGCTTGAACATCATTTGGGTTTTCTAAAGCCATTAACTTATTAGCAACTATTACCAACCAGTTCCAAAATCTAGTGCCTGCTAAAACCAACTCCTACAGATAAACCTTCTTTAACACTATACCTCATAGATTTTATTGACTCAATCATAGATACCACCAATGAGATCAGATTCTCCCAACAATTCCAAGTACATTTACTGGTAAACATGACCTACAATATCCACACCCTAACAATGATTACCTCCACTGCTTGGGACAAGAATAATTACTGTCATTTTCACCAATTTAACATATGGGCAGTAGAATAAAAGTTTTTTGACTTCCTAATTAAACTTAACCAGCATGCATTTCTAACTAAACTTAACCAGCATGCATTTCTAACAACTTTTTTTCTGCGGTATCATCATCTATACAAAATATTGGTCTATATGTGCACTATATCATGAAGCCAAGGAGATTTAACATTTTTTCAATGACTTCCAAACACGAAAATTCACAAGACAAATTATGTTAAATGCAAGGCATACCATTACTTCTATTCACTATATAATTTAGCCCTTCCAAAGATTATGCATTCCTGAAGAACATACAACCATATTTACCCTGTTTTCTTTCTGGTGTACCCAATATGCTTTCTTGTTAGTAAACAACACCAGGATATATCCATCCACACTTATCAATAAATTACACTAGCTAAATGCATGGGATAACAACATAGTTACCCAGACATTTTTGCAGTGACCTGGTCACTCATTAGAAAGCAGTCTATTTTATAAGTGCCACAAATGTAAGTAGGCAATACTAACAACTTTCATGGACATTTCATCTGCTTTATAATTTGACTAGCTACATGAAAAGCAATTCTCCAGATGCTCATTATAAAAGTTCAATACCACAAAAGGCTATCTAATTAAACATGTCAATATCAAGACAAATAAAATTTAATCGAAACATTATGAACATTTCTTATTTTATACATCCAAGATGGTTATACAAATAAGTGTTATTAAAACAATCATGTTCAATTAACAATGTTCATTGTAATGGTCAGATTTGCGGGCTTTCTTAACATAGTGCAGAATTCAACCATTACACTGAAAAGCTAGAATTATATGGAGATGAGTTGCAGTAGCAGGGTTAACATATGGTAATGATGCATTATATGTTACAAAAAGATATTAGATTACTTAGAAAAAGCTCAAAGTGAAGTAGGAAGACATGCATTGGATGCAGAAGTATGGACAGCAAATGAGTCAATTCAAGGAGAAATGGGATGGTCAAGTTTTCATATGAGAGTTGCAAAAAGTAAAATGAAAATGTTTGGTAGATTGCAGTTTATGGATAATAAAAGAATAGCTAAAATAGTATTTAATTGGGTTATGAGTAAAGGGTAGGTAACAAGATGGGTGAGAAAGGTAACGTGGTATGCAAAAGATTTGGATAAAGAATTTATATCAGTATATTTGTACAAAAGATGGGATGATTGTGTTAAGAGGATTATTGAGTGTTATAGTAGTAAGGAAAGGGATAAAAGAATGATTTTATTAATAAAGACTAGGGAGTTAGAGAGATGGAGAAATAGTATGGAGAATAAAAAGAGTTGAAATATATATAGAAATAAACAGAATATTAGACGTGAGTTAATATATGATAATAGTAAGGAAAATAGTTTATTGTTTAAGGCTCGAACGGGATCTTTAGCTACAAAAGAATATACATCTAAATAAAAAAAAATATGGGTGATTTATTTTGTAAATTATGTAAGGAAGGAATAAAAAATATTAGGCATTTGTTAATTGAATGTAAATGTTTGAAAACAGAAAGGGTACATATAATGAAGTTGTGGAAAAATAAATATGAAAAGTGTGATTATAGAGAAAGTGAATTATTGTTTTTTATGTTAATTTGGGAAATGATAAGGGGGATTTAGATATAAAGGTTATAGAGATGACAAAGATTATGTTGTGTAAATGGGATAGAGCAGATTATGGGTAAATTTAGAGTGGGGAATGGAAAATAAAGTGGCTAACAGGCTTATCTGGGCATAATTGCTGAGATATTCTTGACTTCGTTTAAGGAGAAGCCATAATACATCTCATCACTAGCACACTACAAAACAATGCATCTGATGCTACATTAGTAAACACTTCCTTAGGCACAGGGATCATAGATATGTGAGAGACTCAAGACTTTATTTTCAAGTTAGCTATATATAATATCAAGATTAGATATTTATATTTTAAATAATCGAGAAGATAGTATATGGACTGGGTGTCAAATAAATAAATATATGATGGCAGACGTATGGTTTGAAATTATTTAATTACAATATATAATACTAAAATCATTTAATTAAAACATTTTATTATATTAAAATTTCAGCAGCAGTATTATTCTTCCGATACTGTTTTATATATACAAAGAGTACAATTATTTGACTGATGTAATCTAGTGACCTGAATTCTTGAGCAAAGTTGGGGATTTAACAGCTTCGCAATGAACGAGTCTAAATTAGAAATGATAATAGCAGCTGCGGACATATATTTTATTTAATCAAATAAAATATTTATGAGGAATTAAATTAGGGGCAAACATTGATTTGAGAGTGAGTTTATGTCAAATAATGTGGAGACGGATTCATACTTGGAATAATAAAATTAATAATAAAGAAACATGTGGTATGTTTAGAAATGTGATGTGAGTGTGGCAGTACATTAAAACTGCCAAGCCAATGGATGAATTGAAACAATGGGTTGGCGTTTGCTGTAGGCCCAAAGGTAAGAGTGTCACATAAGCATCATCAGGTGTATAACCTGACTGTATGATGGGCATCAAGCCCTACGTGAACATTCATTGTTCCCTTGTGTAGGATGACTAGGATTCAGTAAATACTTTATGATCCAGAGTATCTAAGGCTTGAAGATGGATTATCACATCTCTAAACTGTAACACATGTATAACTAACATAATAGGTTAGGATTAAATGTAAAATTTATGACTCAGTCCCACATTACCAACATTTAATAAAGAATGTATTTTGCTCTCATAGAAATGCACTTAATGGGTAATGAATAATGACTTTACTATTTAAAATTAAAACAAATTTAAAGGTAATTATAAATTAGGGTTGTTACTCTAAGAACTAATATGTCCACCACTAGCCACGTAGTAGACTCCTGCATTACAATAAGTGAAGCAATAAATGTGTGTCAATTAACATGAAAATAAGTGAAACAAAATAATATAATATATGTAAATGTTAATCAGAATTTACTGGACATGCATCCACTATTTCATGTAATAATGTATTTATTTATTAAGGAATTATGGTGATTTTCGAGCTGGCCAGCCAACAGAAGTAAATAAAAGAATTTTAAGATTTGGTTGTCACACAAGATGGCAACCATTTTAATTAGAATTGATATTAAGAATTTGGCAAGGCCAGGTTGGACACCTTATCTGTATGATATTATTAAATAAGAAAATGTAAAAGTAGAAATATGTACCCAAGAAATAGACAGAGTTAGGTAAGCTAGATTATTTAAAAGAAATAACAGAATAGATTTACAATTAAATTTAAGATTGAACAATTTATATAGATTAAGCTATATCTTAAGGATAGAATTTATAGGCCTTGGGTACAGGTACCTGTTTTATAAAAAGCTTTTCATGTTCCGTGGTTAGTTGCAATTGTTTGTGAGTTTAACAGCAGCAATTCTTTCCAGCTATCAGGTTATGGATTTATTTCAATAGCAGCAGCAGCTCTCTGATTATTTGGGCAGCAGATTCTCATGATTTAAATTTGTGAAGGGCACATGTGGAGGTTCGGCCTCTGATTGACCATCAGCAAAGGGAGATAGTCTGGGCACTTTCTGTTCAGTCATCTTATTCTGGACGAAAAGTTTAAGATCTATATTTCTCTCAACTCAGCAAGAGCACAGCACAAAGTCTAATAATAAAGTTTTTAAAATCCAAAATGTCCTCTTTTTCTTTACCTTAACTTTTTAATTTCACTCTAGTTTATTTTTAGTTCCATTCATTTGCCCCGAAAGGACTCAATGCATTAACAAGAGTTTTTAAAATTTTAATTCATTCAGAAAGCTGCAGTTCTATTGTATAATGATCCGGATGAAATAGCCTAAATGTCATCTGCACTACAAGGGCCCATCTAGGCATTTGAACCTAGAAAAATTTATAAAGTAGGCAGATATGTAAGTTCAAAAAAAATTATTTATTTTTATATTGGTTGATTCTGGTCATTAGCCCATTGTCACTAACTCAGTGGAATAGCAGAGATTTATATTTGATAATAAATTCTTATCTAAGAATATTTTTAAAAAAGAATAAAATAAGCCACTGCCAGTAATTAACATACAAACATTTATTTACGCACATATATAAACAAAATTTAACATTATTATTTTAGTATGTTTACTTTAACATTTAACATTATTTTTAACTTTTATTTTTAGATTTTAATTTACATTTTAATTTTTATACTATTATAAGTTTGCACTGTTGGATTTATAAAAGTTTGTTTTATAAATGTTGAGTATAGATTGGTTACATAGATTACACAGTCAAAAACATTTCAAAGTAGACATAAACAATCAAAATACAAAATCATTGATACGATCAATTGCATAGGGAATACAAGTAACCCACTGGTATTCATCATAAGATCCCGCAGTGACACCAATAACTTAAAAGACATCCGAATAAATACATTTTAGATACTCACCATAAGATATCATTATTTACCGAATGTCTATATATTTTAATCAAATATGAAAACCAAAAACATAATTAACCGATAACGAATCCATGCAACATCCATACCCAACTTAAATTTAATGCATTTTTATTTAGAGTGTTGAGTATGAATAGACTACATAGATTTGCATTTGAAAGAAAATATTCTATCCTTATTTAACCTTAGGCCAAAAGTTCGCAGTCAAACCAATGTCAATTCATCTGATATATCGATGCCTTCAATGTAATATGAAATATGGCAGCACAAAAGGTTAAGAGAAGAAATTGCCTCTTGTCAGATAGGAATATTACATCTATCTGACAAGAAGAGCAATAAAAAAAACTCCATAGTAAAGGACTGCAGTCATTTGGCTGACATACAAATCGCATTTCATAGGCCAAAAAGGAAGTGTGTGGTATATAAAGTGATTCTGCCTGTAGCGAACCTCATACTACATCTACTAATTACACCAATATATCCAATCCACTGACCCAATTCAACTATGAAACAAATAACCTAAGATTACCCTCCCCTAATATAACTTTACAAATCTATATAGCCATTCACACCTAACTTAAGTTTAACATTTATATAGTTTAATTTATCGCAAAACAAAAATCATAAATAAAACTTAAAGAACAAAAAAAAAAATAATGGAAATGATTTTACAAAAAAGAAATACATCAAATAAAAGAATAACTAATTAATAAATAATTTAGTTTGGTCAGATAGGAATATATTTCTATTTTTTTTTAAATATGGAAAGTTTTTAATTTAATGTTCATGAATTATCTAAAGTTCTTACAATTTTTAAAATGTCCAGCTTTATCCATGGCTTGCCATTTGAATGCCCACACCATCCTAAATAGATATTGGCATCCAGTTAGCTGAAGTTTTTTATTTATCCAGATGTCTTTTAGTTTAGCTGGTCCTTAATGTAGAAAAAACGATGTCATTTTTTTTAACAAAACTGAAGGGATTGAAAAGTGCATCTTTTCAATCCCTTCTCCTTCAACTCTGCACTAACACATATATGTTCTCTTGTAATAACTATCTAATAATTTCCAAACTTTTCCTTTTATATTAATTTTAAGGATTCAATTGACATTACGTCATCGATGTGATGGTCCTTTCACTGAGGTCTGATTCCATTGTTTTTTTCTCTTCTATCTGACCATTGCTTACACATTTAAATGCCCAAGGCTAGTTTACATTTAACTAATTAAAACAATCATTTCCATTTTTCAATAAAACCAATTAATTTGTTTTCAAACTTAAAGATATATTTTTATCACCAAATCTTTTTAAGTTTTTGTTTTTAAAATACCTTTTGTATTTTTAATAAAGTTTTATTTTAATAATTTCGTTCATCTGTGCGATTTAAATATATATGAGTTTAGTATAGAATTTTAATTTTCAATTTTTAATTCTTAAAAAAGAAGTTTTATTTGCTAACTTTTATTCTTTTCATGTTTACTAATATATTAAATTATTTAATAAAAAAAAAACAATGTAACGTCGTCTGTGCCCATTACAATTGTTTAGGGTTTTTTTATACCTTTTTACATTTTATTAATTGAAACTTTTTAGGGAATTTTTCTAATTAATCTATCATATCTCTCACCGACCATGAGTTGCCAAATTTCAAGTACAAAGGGGATTTATAATTGATTTTCTTTTTTTTAAATTAAAATCTAATTTCAAAATTATTATTTAAAATACGATTTTTTTTAAAACAGCAATATATTAATGAAAGTTTATACTTTAAAATAAATAGCTAAAGTTATATCAACATTATATAACTAAAAGAGAAATTTAAAATTATATCAAATATTTTATTTATTGTTTTAAATTTGTTATCGAAGTGTGTGTGCGTTTATGTGAATTTTACAGATATTTATACATTTTAATATTGCTACACACACAATTCGATACCAAAAAGTTTAAATTTGGGTAGAATAAAGGTGGTGGGTTAGACTTGATAGAAAAAGTTTAAACTTAAGATTCGAATGCAAAGCTTACTGTTTCGTCATATAATTGCACTGTAATCAGGAATGTTGTTCACATTTATATGATAATAAACAATCATTATACCTGAAATAACTTTTTAACCTTTGAAAAACCTTCTAAAGTATTTGTAAAATGTATGTAACACATCTTTTGCTCAATAAAGTATATTGTTAAATAATAATAATAATAATAATAATAATAATAATAATAATAATAATAATAATAATAATAACAACAACAACAATAATAATAATAATAATAATAATAATAATAATAATAATAATAATAATAACAACAATACTACTACTACTACTACTACTACTACTACTACTACTACTACTACTACTACTACTACTAATAATAATAATAATAATAATAATAATAATAATAATAATAATAATAATAACAATAACAACAACAACAACAACAACAACAACAATAATAATAACAATAATAACAACAACAGGAATTTAAAAAAATGGTTTGTATAAGTTCAGTGCTATTTCTGAATAAAATATTATAAAAGGCAATATCTGATATAACAATTTAAATGATTCTGTGTCATTATTAAATTATTTGTTCATTGTAGGATATATTGAAATACATATATTTAGGAGCAAATCATTTTAAGACCATGGTCAAATTAAAGTCACTATCTAAATCAATCATCAGTCAGAAACAATATGACACCAAAGCAAAAACATAAATGTAAGGATAAAAGTTAACATAGACAATTGTCTACTATTATGGTAATAATTCTTCATATTTGTCATAAATATGAACCAGACTTGTTTTGTCAAAGAAAAATGACAATGAACATCCCCATGTACATTAACATATACATAAATGTATAAGCATAAACCAAACTAGTTACTGATTACTGCAAATATCATATTTACATGTGTATAATTGTAAATTGACTTAGGTATTAGGTATGCCATTATATTAAATAACCAGTGCTTGTTGAGAGTATTTATATTGGCTCTTTATATTTATGGAATTCTTAGAATTAATTATGTGGCAAGTTCATTTTGTTTTATATTTTTTCTAAATAAATAATTTTAGCATCAGAATGTTTAAAGAAATGAGGTTTTATTTCATGGTCTACCAACACTGACATATATACAATATTGCATTTAGCTCTGTTATTTAGTTAAGGATGCTGGGTGATTCTGCATTTTAAATTAGTACATGTCACCCCCAACTATCTGTCTCTGCAAAATTGATAATAATGTGCATACCCAATTGGGCTTTATTATTCTTTTAATTCTATCTCTAGAATTATTAGTAAGTCTATTTAAGGATAAGTGTCAGCTTAAACCAATATTCAAGTTTTCATGAATAAACAATAATACATTAGTTTGGAAATATTTAATGTGTGGAATTATATTTCTTTTAAATGCAATCAGCCTGACAGTTTTACTTTAACACTTGGCTTGATGCAGTTGGCTTTCATTTGCTACTGTTTTAAATAAAGTGTTTTCTATTTAATTAATTATAAATGGATCACTCCACATACAAAATATGTCCATCTAAAACATTTATTAAAATATTATTTTTTAATATTATACTTGTATGTATATTCAGAATCTATTTCATATCAATCCATTCTGTCATATAAAAAATTTATTTGCTGTAGAAATTATATAGTTATATTTTAATGAAAACTAAAGTTCATCTTTTAAAAAATATTATATAAATAAAAACTAACAGATATTGGTGTCAGAATTTCTGCTTATTTTTGCATATTCTTTAATTTTTCAAAACAATGCTCAGAAATGGTCCTATATATACTTTTTTTCTATATCTAATTAGACATACTTTTCTGGCAATAAACTCTGTAGAAATAGCATTTGTACTAGGAGTTTTAACAAAAAAGGTTTTAAACAATTTCTTAGCCCTTTCACAAATGATTATCTTACTGATAGTACCATCTGTCATTTAGTTATGATTATTCCACATTAACGAAGTAGTTTTCATTTGATCTTCTATGTTATGATTTAATTTACACATTGTATAAGTTCTTTTCATTATGTGTGCACATATAAATTCATATTCAAATTTAAATGATATGTGGCTTTCATTTAAGAATTTCATATTCAGCATTAAAATCAGCAACTGATGTTTAACTTTATTTTTATATAAATTATAATCACCATCATTCATGACCAGGATTGGTATTAATCCAGTAAAATATTTCATGAACACCATTACTTATTGTTGTACACACAATAAATGATGGTCATGTTATGTTTTAACATTTTAATATTAATCCTGGCCAAAGAATGATGGTAACTATAATTATTAAAAAAAAACAAAGACACTAAATTGTATAGATACTGAACTGGGTTCAAATATGTATGATTATGGAGGTGAATAAGTTTGGATTAAAACCTTATTGTGTTTTTTCTTTTGGGCTCATTACTTTATAGTTAACTAAAATGATAATAGATGGCTGATGGAGGGTTGCATTAGATCAACAATTCTAGGTACAATGCTCTCAGATCCAGAGTTGTGCAGTGATGAAAGCCATAAGCTAGAAACTTGTCTGGGAATATGGATGAGTAATCATTACATAAAAAATGATGCACAAACCTTTTAGCAACCACTGATTTGAGTAGCCTGCACTGGGTGACACTATTGTTTGGAAAGAGTTGCTACCATGTAAAAGTGCATGATACATGTTATAAGATATTTCTTTTATTTTTAACATTAATTTAATTTATATATTTCATGTCTTTTTCATGCAGTGCTCTATTTTAAAGGGGAACTAGTGAAATTGAAGTTTTTTTTAGGGTTTCCTAATTAATTCCAGTTCTAGTTCTTATACTTTTTAATAGACAACAGTTATTTATAGTCACTACAAATCAGCAATAAAATTACATCCATATAATTTATTCTGCTCTATCTTTTTCTAATGAGATTTCGTAGAAAATAGTTATATTTCTATGCTTTTTTTTTCAATGACATGATGACATAAATTTTAAAAACTATTTTTCCACTATGCAATTAAACTATATTGTTGCTTTTATATAAAAATACTTTATTAAAATATTTATAACAGGTTTGCAACATAATATTTATATTTTATTTACTGATGAATTTATGTTATTTTGTGCTTTCAATTTTATGATGTATATTTTATACATATATTTAAGTTATGTGTTTTATATTTTGTATATTGAAATATTTGTTTTCAAATGTATGATCCCTATTTCATAAGGTGAACATTTCATATTTCTTAGATTAAAATATTTTGTAACGTTTGAGCTTCATTACTATTGTATGTATTTCATATTGATTTATAATATTTTTGTGATAAATATTTTGTAGCCACACTGTTTCCGGATTATATATGTTATGCTGAAATATTTTATATCATTAGTTTTATGTATGTTATATTATGGAGTTATAATACTTTTCACTACTACAAAACATATTTTTTTTGTCTTGCACTCATTCAAAAATATACAATTAAAAGATTGAATGGAAAATGAAATAAAACTACTTCAATGGCGTTTTTTCTTAAAAAAGGGCCTAGTTTATTAATATTTTGACTTGTTTTCTTATCATTTATCATTGACTACTTATAATACTCATTTTTTAAAACTTTCCAATAACGGAATTAACTCTAATTATAAAAACCATGCTTTTAGTATGAGTTAATTTACAAGAAAAATAAGGGTTTTTTTTTCCTCATGTGTCATAGTATCAATTGGGAAGTGAACCTGCTAACACAGGACAACTGCTTGTAAAGCAGCTGTCACTGACCTCTTGACCATCAATGCTTGACAAGAAAAATAAGAGTTGATGTGATTATTGAAAAATTAACAACTACAGAAGAGTATATATAGGATTTCTATTGCAGTAATAAAAAAAAAGAGTCAGTCATTCATTAAATTACCCAAATAGTTAAAGCATCAAAAAGTAGAAGAGTTATTAAAAAGTTAAAATGTTCAATCATTATAAGTATAGAAAACTTACAAAAGAGCTTCAATAGAACAGTATAATATACTTAATTTAGCATATATTATTATGAATCTCACAAATGATAAGTGATTAGGAAATCTTTATTTGAATCAATTGTATTTTTATATTTCTACTGGACATTCTTAACACAAGTTTTTGTTTTTATGTATACCAAGTGATGATCAAAATTGGAACATTTTATTATGATTGATATGAGTAGTAGGCAGAAAATGAATATATAAATATGGACGTTATCAGAAAACAATATGCATAATAATATATGAATTATTAATTATCTACAACTACGTGCATTATTTAAAATATGTACACTTCCTAATAAAAGTTTATATTCACTTTCTATAAGCACGCTTGCAAATAAAGTATAAAGTGCATTTATGACATGTATATATGGAAAAATTTGATTCTAAATAATTTGAAAAGTTTTTAATTAAAGATGTGTATTTAGTCAAAAATCTCATAAGGTATGGTTCATTTTTCCAGTAATTATATTAATTTGTTTTTAAAACATTATTTTATGAAGTAATAATTATATAATTATATGCTAATTTCTTTACTGATGTTTGCATCATTTATAAATTTCAATTTATAATATGAGTTTGTAGCCCAAAATAAAATTAGTACACTTAGAAGGGAAGAAATAGCACAAAGAAGAAATATAAAAACTTATTAATACTTGTCATGTAAACATGAAAGAGTAAAATCAATTATGTTATTAGAGTTGGAAAACAATAGCACAAAAGTTTGCTACTGGAATATTTTTTTAGCTATACCAATATTTTTTTTTTTTAGACAGAAAATTTTTCAAACAGGATTTTTTTCAAAACCATACTTCAACAATGGGTGTTTCAAACAGTTGCATCTAGTATGTATACATGCATATATATATATAATGTTTTCACGGTTGTATGATGTAGAAAAATTATAACTTTTTGGGTTATACCGTGTATTATTTTTCATGAAACACCGATATTTCGATGAATTAGCATCAGCCATTCTCAAGGTTAACTTTTGAAAAAAAAAAAAAAAACATTAGATCTTAAATAATAACGTGACTGTGTGCGAGATGTAAATATTAGTTAACATTCAACAGTAAAAAGAAGACATGAAATGCCAGAATAATAAAGAATTTTAATATAAACATATTAAAGAAATTAAAACCTTTTATATGTATATATTAAATTATATATTTTCACGGATTTTTAGCTTGATAAAGAAAGGAAATAAAGAAATGATAACCATATAAAAAGAGATAACTCTACTTTTTGATGTTGTCAGGAAACCATCAAATAGTAACTAACAAAAGTGAAGCTTAACAAGTTTTCTCTATTAACCTAAAATAGATATTTTGTTTTCAGTTTGTGAAGTAAAAGCGTTCTCTCTCTCTATATATATATATATATTCGTTTAATCAAACGAATTATAAATAAATCGCAATAATAGACAACTCGGTGGTAGACAATTTAATTAAATATCAAACTGATTTTGTTCACATATGAATCTTCTGAAGATATCATTCTTAAAATTTATCATCTACAATTATTTATAATTCAATGGATTAAGAGGTTGTAATTTTTTTATGATATTATGTTCATGTAATTCACTGAAAAATGAGTATAAGAAATGATATATATATATATCAATACTATTATTTCCGGGAGCTTCCGTGTAGTAAAAATGCAATAGCTAATGTTTCAGGATAATAATAAGTATTTTCGTTTATCCGTGAGAATATTAAAATTAGCATATATATAGTATCCTGAATACCGTTAGGGTGCAAAAATAAAGGACACAGTATGTATTAAAGCCATATGCATATAAAAATATAATAGAAACATTTCATGCAGTTTAACACAGTCTTAAAAACTAGAGGTTTCTGAATCAGTTGCCAGTAGAGTAAAATAAAAATAAATTGTTTAGTTAATTAAATAAAGCTATTGTAGCTAATCTATTAACTCATCATATAATTCCAAAGAAAAACGTATGATTATTTTCTTTTAATGCCTGAATACTCGGTGCTTCCTTTTAATAAACTAGAATGATAACTTAGTGGTTTTACTTACTACAGAAGTAAAATATCTAGTTGGTAAGTGCTTAAAAAATCAAGCAGTATTTGAATACTCAAGCAGTAGGTTAATCACAAAAGTTGTATTGTAATGGATGTGTATTTTATTTTACTTTATTTAGCTGAGTATTAATACAGGGTCTTTACTTTAATTCTTGAGCCCTCATTCTCCCTTTTATCAAATATGCAAAGCAAGTGTTTTTAATTTATTGTATATATTGTTGTTATTAATATAAGAGTTCTAAATAACTATAGTAACAGCAAAGTCAAATATACTTACAAAATTATGCATATATAAATTTAAAGTAATTATGTAATTGATATTCATAACCTAGAATATTTAAATGAACAGATGGCTTAAATTCTCATATTAACAATTGTTACTCAAATATCTAAAGTATAAAATTACTTCAACAGCAATAAAAAAAACACACAATAGAAAAAAACTCATAGAATTTAATTAGCTTATAAAAACATGAATCATTAGATTAGAGATTTTTCCTGCGAGAAAGAAGCCATAAATAAGAGAACTTCTGAACAAATTTTACGCAGGTCAATAATTAAACAATTTTAGGTTAACAATTAAGAAGTCTTCAAGTGATTGCATTTTTACAGGTAAAATATATACGACGGAAAGCTTCTTCAAACATGATAATTATTCAGCAAATTAAAAGATCAGTTATAATAAATGAAAATTTTATAAAAGAAATAAAGAAAAACAAAACTTAAATGTAATATAAATGGGTGTGGACTAACAGTGGTAATCCAAATTAACAAAACATTTAGGTGTGGTGAAACTTACTACAAAATCAATAGATAAACAATAAATTAAATATCTTTTTTTTTCGCCTTAAAATATGTATTTTTAAAACTTCTTTTCAAATCTTTATTCTATATTTAAATATTAAATAAATTTTAGATAAACAAAATATACGGGGGAAAAAAAGTTAATAAAAATCAATATTATATAATGTCAACACAGAAAAAAAAATTAATTGAATTCATAAACTACAAAACAACATTTTAAAAATATTTTTGTTTTCATTGCTAAATACAGTCCAATAATGGATATTAATTTTATTTTTTTTCAAAAATAAGCAAATTTAATTTTTCAATAAGTAAAAACAATTTACTCTATATTAGAAGCATAATATGTATCTTTAATCAAATAATTACATTCTAATAACTTCAAAAATAATATGGTCATATAAGAATAGTCAAATAATCTCTTGACAGCACACTAAACGTTAAGAATAGTCTAACAATTTTCAAGAAAAACAATTAAGAAGAAAGCAGTATTCAAAGGATATTCACATTACTAGATTTAAAGTTTTTATTCCTGTTATATAATAATGTAGTAGTTAATTGAATTAACTACAGTCCATGTATATTAAAAAATATAACCCTCTAGCTTAAGTTCTCATTCCAAGTCATGAGGATAGCTAACAAATGCAAAAATGATCAGGAACTAAAAACCTTAAAATTTGATATTACGTAAGACTACATAGAATAACCTTATTAATAGTTTTTATTTGCCATTCATTAGACTAGTGATTATACAATAATGAATATTTCTGTTATGAAGTCAGCATATTTGATATTTGTCAATTAAATTATAGTAACATGCTATATCTATCTATCTATCTATCTATCTATCTATCTATCTATCTATCTATCTATCTATCTATCTATCTATCTATCTATCTATCTATCTATCTATCTATCTATCTATCTATCTATCTATCTATCTATCTATCTATCTATCTATCCATCTATCTATCTATCTATCTATCTGTCTATCTATCTATCTATCTATCTATCTATCTATCTATCTATCTATGTATTTATCCATCTATCCATCTATCTATCTATCTGTCTATCTATCTATCTATCTATCTATCTATCCATCCACTGACCCATCCATCCATCCATCTATCTATCTATCCGTCCATCCATCAACCCATCCTTCCATCCATCCATCTATCTATCTATCCACCTACCCACCTGTCCGTCCATCAGTTCGTCCATCTATCTATCTATCTATCTATCTATCTATCTATCTATCTATCTATCTATCTATCTATCTATCTATCTATCTATCTATCTATCCTGAACATTGATAAATATATGTGTAAAGATATTGTAGTGTGGTCAATGGACGAGTGCTGGTTGAATACAAAGTGTGCATTTGGAGATTATAGATCATTTTCACATGTCTTTGGTCATATGTTTATGATTACATCCCTCCATAAGGTGTTAAAAGCAAATATAAGCCAGTCCCTACCTTGCATAATAGTGATGTAATAAAACTTATGCTACAAGAAGTTATTCATTATTGCATAGAATAAACTATTTTTTAAAAAATGTCAAACTAATTTATATTCAGTCAGCATATCACATATACAGCTACAGAGCTGCATGTTTCTAACTGTGATAGCAGAAATGCACTTCTGTTATAATCTTTAGAGTCCTTACAATATTAAATATATATATATATATGATCAATAGATGACGTTTTACCAAAAACACTGTCAAAGTGTGTTTGTTTACATAAACATCAGAGTAAGCATTCACTATCTCTATCATTAGTTCCACCTTCAGATCATGATTTCAAGCTGATTTGCTATCTATCTATCTATCTATCTATCTGTCTATCTATCTATCTATCTATCCTGAACATTGATAAATATATGTGTAAAGATATTGTAGTGTGGTCAATGGACGAGTGCTGGTTGAATACAAATTTTGTATTTGGGGATTATAGATCATTTTCACATGCCTTTGGTCATATGTTTATGATTACATCCCTCCATAAGGTGTTAAAAGCAAATATAAGCTAGTCCCTACCTTGCATAATAGTGATGTAATAAAACTTATGCTACAAGAAGTTATTCATTATTGCATAGAAAAAACTATTTTTAAAAAAATGTCAAACTAATTTATATTCAGTCAGCATATCACATATACAGCTACAGAGCTGCATGTTTCTAACTGTGATAGCAGAAATGCACTTCTGTTATAATCTTTAGAGTCCTTACAATATTAAATATATATATATATATATATGATCAATAGATGACGTTTTACCAAAAACACTGTCAAAGTGTGTTTGTTTACATAAACATCAGAGTAAGCATTCACTATCTCTATCGTTAGTTCCACCTTCAGATCATGATTTCAAGCTGATTTGCTATCATCAGTGAAGGACATGAATAAGAAACTAGATCTAAACACTAACTCTGACCATTTATGAAACAATTTCTATTCAGTGTGCAAGCGTGAATTTTTTAGACACGTAATGTCTTCAAACTCAGCATAGCAAGCCAGATAGCTATATGAGTCTGATATCATTTCAGTATCACCACATAGTAGAAGCCTCTGCAATATATATCATTGCAAGAAAACCTCAAAGCTACATTTATGAAAAAAAAAAAAAAACAAGTTAAACTTGCTAATGCTTGTATTTATGATCAATAGATGGCATTTCACCCAAAACATTGTCAAAGCGTATGTTTGTTTACATAAACATCAGAGTAAGCATTCACTATCTCTATCGTTAGTTCCACCTTCAGGTCATGATTTCAAGCTGATTTGCTATCATCAGTGAAGGACAGGAATAAGAAACTAGATCTAAACACTAACTCTGAGCATTTATAAAACAATTTTTATTCAGTGTGCAAGTGTGAATTTTCTAGACACATAATGTCTTCAAACTCAGCATAGCAAGCCAAACAAACATATGCATAGCAAACAAAAATATGCTTTAATGTTGTTTTTGGTAAAATGCTATCAACTGATCATGAATACAAGCGTTAGCAAGTTTAACTTGTTGTTTTGTTTTTCATATATATATATATATATATATATATATATATAAATCATATATATATATATATATATATATATATATATGATATTATGATTTGATGTCTGTATTTTTAAAGCAATATACATAATTATTTAACTGAATATTTGTAAATACAGTAACTAAATAATTAAAAAAATTTATCCACTTAGGAGCAATTTCGATTATCCCAGTAATCTGTGTCAACTAAAGCTTTGAAAACTTTAGTTGACACAGATTACTGGGATAATTGAAAGCGCTCCTAAGTGGATAAAATTTTTAATTATTTAGTTACTGTATTTACAAATATTCAGTTATATAATTACACACACACACACACAAATATATATATATATATAACTTATTTGTTTATGTAAACAAATATACGCTTGTTCAGTATTTTTGGTAAAGTGTCATCTATTGATCATAAATACAAAGGATAGCAAGTTTACATGATTATAACTTGTTTTTGTTTTTCATAAATGTACCTTTAAAGGTTTTTGCAATGATGTATATTGCAGAGGCTTTGACTATGTGGTGAAACTGAACTGATATCAGACCCATGTAGCCATCTGGCATGTTAGGCTGGGTTTGAAGACATTACGTGTCTGAAAAATTTATGCTTGCAAACTGATAGGAACTTTTTGCATAAATGCTTGGAATCAGTGTTTAGATCTAGTTTCTAGCCCTATCTTTCACTGATGATAGCAAATTAGCTTGAAATCAGCTGATCTGAAGGTGGAGCAAATAAAAGAGATAGTGAATTCTGACTCTTTTGATGTTTATGTAAACAAATATATGCTTGTTCGGTGGTTTTGGTAAAGCACCATCTATTGATCATAAATACAAGCGATAGCAATATTACATGATTATAAGGAGACCCTTTGATTCCTCTTGGAGGCCTTAAAGGAACCGAGCAGGGCAAATTCCTAATGTCCACTCCATACGTTCTTGTCGTTGCAGCTGTTATTACTATATGTTTATTCATATAGTATACGAACATGGATGGGCTGCTCACCAACACGCATTAGCCAGCGTGGTGAGTTTATTGGCTTTTTACCTCTGAGTTTAAGATCAAGAAACACCATGGTCTTTCTTCTCAGTGCCTGATAAGGCAGATATAATGTTTGTGTAAATGATAAAGATTTTTCCCAATTATACAATTATGACAGACAAAAATAAAGCATGGCCCTTAATCCCAGGAGTCTGTAAAGTCACCAACCAAGGCAGCGGTTGGTGGCCGAAGGCGGAGGGTGCTAAGAATATCCTGGAGGTGGACCCAGGCTGCCATTTGATGACGACTTTTTATTTAGGTACTTACAACTGCAGATCACTTTCAAGTGAAGGAAGATTGCAAGAATTAGAAGAAGAACTCTCTTATATTAAATGGGATATTATTGGACTTTGTGAAGTTAGAAGAAAAGGTGAAGAGATAATTGATTTAAAAAGTGGACATATGCTCTATTATAAAGGCACAAATATTGGAAATACAAGTGGAGTAGGATTCATTATAAATAAAAAGTGGAAGAACAATATTGTGGAGATTGATGGTGTATCAGACAGAGTGGCAAGATTAGTTATACAACTTAATAGCAGATATCAAATGCAGATAATTCAGGTTTATGCCCCAACAAGTTCTCACAGTCATGAAGTAGTAGAAGATTTTTATATGGATGTACAAAAGGCTTTTTATCAGAGTAAACAACATTTTAAAATTGTTATGGGAGATTTTAATGCTAGAATTGGTAAACAAATGAAAGATGAAAGTGTTGTAGGTAATTTTGGTTATGGTAATAGAAATGAGAGAGGACATAGACTTGTGGAGTTTGCAGAGAAGGAAAAACTTTATATTATGAATTCTTTTTTTGAGAAAAATGTTAAAAGGAAATGGACATGGAAGCATCCAAATGAAGGTACAGTAGAATTGGATTATATTTTAACTAACAGGAAATACATATTTCAAGATTGTAATGTTCTTAATAAATTTAACACAGGAAGTGATCATCTATTAGTAAGGGGTAAGATACATGTTAATGTAAAACTAGAGAGACAAAAATTATTAAGAAAAACTATATTTACAGTTGATATTCTTAATCTTCAGAAACATTCTAATGAATTTAAATTAGAACTTACAAATCGGTTTCAAGTATTAGTAGATTTTGAACATGATTCAGATTTGAATGAAATTAATATGAAAATAACTGATACACTTTTAAAAACTGCAACAAAGATAGCTGGTAGAAAAAAGCAGCAATTGACTAATAAAATTTCTACTGAGACTAGAGAACTTATGAAGAAAAGAAAGAATATGAAGATATGCAAGAATGATGCATTAAAAAGAATTGAATATCTCAAATTTTGTAAAATGGTGCGGAAAAGAGTTGAAAATGATATAAGAAAGTATAACTGTGAACTAGCAAGAAAAGCTGTAGAAGAAAATAAAAGTCTTAAGAATGTAAAACAACATTTTGGTATTGGTAGGAAATTTATATCTGCAATAAGGAAAAAAGATGGAATTATTACTAAAAAGAGGGATGACATTATGAAATTGGTAGAAGATTTTTATCAAGAATTATATAGTAATAAAGAACAAGTACCTCCTATATCTATTACATCTTCCGAATTGCCCAGAATTTTAAATGAAGAAGTGAGAAATGCAATTAAATGTATGAAAAAGGAAAGGCTCCAGGTAATGATGGAATTATAATTGATATATTAAAAGAAGCAGGTGAAGAAACAGAAAAATATTAGCAAAGTTATATACCAAATGTCTAAATGATAAAGATGTACCGGATGATTGGAAGAATGCAGTAATAATATTAATATTTAAAAAAGGTGATAAAGAAGATATTAGAAATTACAGACCTATCAGCCTTTTATCAGTTTTATATAAAATTTTTACCAAGATAATTACAACTCGTCTACAGAGAACCTTGGATTTTCACCAACCAAGAGAACAAGCTGGATTTAAAAGTGGTTTTAGTACAGTAGATCATATTCAAGTATTGAGAGAAGTTATAGAAAGGACGAATGAATATGAGTTGTCATTATGTTTTGGATTTGTAGATTATGAAAAGGCATTTGATTCTATAAACATTTCTTCAGTGATTAAAGCATTGGATCATCAAGGTATAGATCCAGGATATTGTCATATTTTAAAGAATATTTATAAAAATGCAACAGCAACAGTTAGATTACATAATGATACTGGGAAAGTCAACATTGAGAAAGGTGTAAGACAAGGTGACTCCATATCTCCAAAACTTTTTACAGCAAGTTCAGGCCCATATGATTTTTTCAGTTGGAGAGCTGACTTTAAAGACATGTAGATGTCTAAAAGTTTCAGATCTTTTTCTAACAATTATCTTTTAGATAAATGCTTTGCTTGAGTTGGTTTTTTAGATCTAATGTCCCAACTCCTCACTGAAGAGACCCATAGGTCGAAACCGGTCTGGGGATGGGGACCACGATTTGAATGCCTTCTCTTGTAGTAGCATTTATCATAAATAAAAAAAAAAAAAAAGCTTGTTTAGAGCTATTAGCACGCTCTTAACTTTACATATTAGTAAGTGCAAGCTATATATAAGTCATGTGACTTCTGACTTGTTACTATTACTATTATTATTTTGCTGTTGTGGCTTTAGCTAAATTAAAGAGCTAAGCCTACTAATATATGGAGTATCTGAATTAAGTTCAGGCCCATATGATTTTTTCAGTTGGAGAGCTGACTTTAAAGACATGTAGATGTCTAAAAGTTTCAGATCTTTTTCTAACAATTATCTTTTAGATAAATGCTTTGCTTGAGTTGGTTTTTTAGATCTAATGTCCCAACTTTTCACTGAAGAGACCCATAGGTCGAAACCGGTCTGGGGATGGGGACCACAATTTGAATGCCTTCTCTTGTAGTAGCATATATCATAAATAAAAAAAAAGCTTGTTTAGAGCTATTAGCACGCTCTTAACTTTACATATTAGTAAGTACAAGCTATATATAAGTCATGTGACTTCTGACTTGTTACTATTACTATTATTATTTTGCTGTTGTGGCTTTAGCTAAATTAAAGAGCTAAACCTACTAATATATGGAGTATCTGAATTAAGTTCAGGCCCATATGATTTTTCAGTTGGAGAGCTGACTTTAAAGACATGTAGATGTCTAAAAGTTTCAGATCTTTTTCTAACAATTATCTTTTAGATAAATGCTTTGCTTGAGTTGGTTTTTTAGATCTAATGTCCCAACTCCTCACTGAAGAGACCCATAGGTCGAAACCGGTCTGGGGATCTCTTGTAGTAGCATTTATCATAAATAAAAAAAAAAAAAAAGCTTGTTTAGAGCTATTAGCACGCTCTTAACTTTGATATTAAAAGGAAATATGCCTATGTGTTTGAAAAGAAAGGTTTTTAACAAATGTGTTTTACCAGTTCTTACTTATGGATCTGAGACTTGGACACTTAATAGAAGATCAATACAGAGACTTCAGACCACTCAAAGAAGTATGGAGAGATGTATGTTGGGAGTAACAAGAAGAGATCGAAAAAGCAATGTATGGGTAAGAGAACAAACAAGTGTTACTGACCTCATTGAAAAAATTAAAAGATTGAAGTGGAGTTGGGCTGGACATATTGCTAGAAGAGATGATAATAGATGGACAATTGAAATTTTAAACTGGATTCCAAGAGATTGTAAAAGACCCAGAAGGAGACCACATGTAAGATGAATGGATGAAATAAGAAAATGTGTAGGGGTGATGTGGAGAAGAGAAGCTAAAGATCGGAGAAGATGGATTAAACTTGGAGAGACCTTCATCCTGCAGTGGATTGATAATGGTTGATAATGATGATGATGATGATATATATTGCAGTCTTTCTATTTGGTATATCACTGTAAGTTTGTAATTAATGGTCAATTTTAATAAAAAAATTAAATTTTATACAAGGATTAGTAAAAACTTATTTAATTTGTAGGAGAATTTAAAATGTACTATTTTTTTAGGTTAAATTTGGGTTAATTTACTTTAAGAAGATATGTATATACGATATAGTTTGAAATATAAATTGTACTATTTATTTTTTAAAAAAAGTATACTTCGAAAGCCCTAAGCTTGATTCAAACCGTATTTATTATCATAGCATCCAAGCGCTTAAAAGTCGAATTCATAAATAATAAATATTTTATCAGCATTGTACAGACATGCTAACTTTAGAACAAAAAAAAAGCAAAAATGTTAAATTTGAGGATTCATTACGATTCTACAAATCAATCCATGCAGAAAAAATGTAATGCTATTTCTATAGTCTAATTAAATGACATATTCATGCATAATTCAAAATGCTTTTAAATATTTTTCTTATCCATTTTCTTCCAAAAAGTATTGATAATAAATAGAAATCAGCATGTGTTTAGCATAATTTTTGCAATGTAAACAATCTTTTTAGTTTGCAAACTTTATGCACAATTTCAATATGTATTTGTTTTAAATATCTTTATTGTTCATTGATTGCACATGCCCAGTCTAATAAGGATGTACATTTACTAGTATGAATTGGAAAAACATATAGTTTGATCTTGTAAACTTGAAATCATAATTTCAGAATATTATACAGTAATCTTAAGTGGAAGTGATTCAACACCTCTATATGGAATCCATATTTAACTTTTAAAAGTCTTACGTCAAACTAATGTAGAAATAATAAAAGTATATATTTTTGAAGTCATTACATCAATATAATAATTTGCAATAACAAATTAGTATTTGTATTGCATCACAATATACATATGTTTTTATATGTACATTTACTAGTATGAATTGGAAAAACATATAGTTTGATCTTGTAAACTTGAAATCATAATTTCAGAATATTATACAGTAATCTTAAGTGGAAGTGATTCAACACCTCTATATGGAATCCATATTTAACTTTTAAAAGTCTTACGTCAAACAAATGTAGAAATAGTAAAAGTAAATATTTTTGAAGTCATTATATCAATATAATAATTTGCAATAACAAATTAGTATTTGTATTGCATCACAATATACATATGTTTTTATATCTACTAAAATATGTTGCTATTTAACTTGGTTTGCATAGGAAATACAAATGAAAGGTTCAGTAAAATATACGAAAAATGAATAAAATGTTTCTAGATAATAAATACAGAATAAAATTAACAATTGAAATGAAAAAGAAGAAACATAACAATAAAAAAGAAAAATGTGAGAAAAAAATGAAAGAAATATATAGAAAAATGATTGCAAAAAAGTATCAGTGAAAAAATTTTAAAAAAGATAAAAAAGGTGGTAAACACTCTGTAGAATCAGTAATATATATATATATATATATATATAAAGAAATAGCAAAATATTGAAGAATAAAAAATAAACATTTGCAAAATATCTAGTAAAGAGTGTAATAGAGAGTTGATATGATTTTAAAAAATAAAAGGCTATCAAGGATACAAAAATTTCAAAAAAAGTTAAAAAAGCACAATTGTCACTATCCAACACTGATTATAACATTGTAATAAAAAAATTCAGTTAGAAGCATTTTAAGCCAATAAACTTCATATGACCACCATTTCTTATGCTTGTTTATAACTGTTATTAAAACAGGTAAAACTCATTATATGTATTGCCACACACTGCAAGCTAGAGTAATAAATGAGTACCAGAAGGCTTGTGCATAAACTTCCTATCTAGTACCTACTCATACAATATCCCCAGAATAGTTTCTGGCTTGTGTCCTTCATCAGTGAAAAGTCTTGGAACTGAGTTCAGACCTACATGATTATATAAGCTGATGAGCTTGGATTTATAATAATAAGGTGTTTTCAATTTAAGACTCAGTTTTGTAGTTAAATAGAGATAAAAGGTTCTGCTGGAGGGTTGCATTAGATCATAAGATCTAGATGCAGTGCATTCAGATCCAAGGCTCCTCATTGATGTAAGTCACAAGCCAAAAACTAGTCTGGGGATATTGGATGAGTAGACACTAGATGGATATTTTATGCACAAGCCTTCTGACATTCATTGATTACTCTAGCTTACGGTGTATTTTAATATCTATAGTGAGTTCTGCGTGTTTTAATAAGGATCATTTTAGTTTGAGTTTAAATTAGATGCATTTAAAGCTACAAAAATCTTTAATTTTGCAGTGGAAAAATTTCAAATTTGTCTATTGTGAAGTCAGAGATAGTGTAGAAAAGGCTTTAATAAATGAGATGATGAATGAAGCTATAATTGAGATTATATTGAATCCATTAGATGAGAAATGATGTCCATATAAGATGAAACATAATATTACAAATAATTTTTAAAGTGCATTAACTGAATATTTCCATGGTACTATCATCATCATTATCAACCATTATTAATCGACTGCAGGATAAAGGTATCTCCAAGTTTAATCCATATTTTCCGATCTTTAGCTTCTCTTCTCCATATAACTTGTGCACACTTTCTTATTTCATCCATCCACATCTCATGTGGTTTCTTCCTGGGAATTTTACAATCTCTTGAAATCTAGTTTAAGATTTCAATTGTCCATCTATTGTCATCTCTTCTAGGAATATGTCCAGCCCAACTACCCTTCAATCTTTTACTTTTTTAATAAGGTAAATAATACCTGTTTCTTCTCTTACCCATACATTGTGTTTTTGATTGCTTCTTGTTACTCCCAACGTGAATCTCTCCATATGTCTTTGACTGGTGCGAAGTATCTGTATTGGTTTTTATTATGTGTTCAAGTCTCAGATCCATATGTATGAACTGGTAAAAAACAGTTGATAAAAATCTTCCTTTTCAGACACATAGGCATATTTCCATTTAGTATAAAGTTATTTCTACCAAAAGTACTCCAACCAATTCTATGATTAATTTCATCCATTATGTTTCCATCTGTATTAGTAATCTAACCAAGGTATTTGTAATTGTTAACTTCTAATTCATCATAATCAATCTTTATTATCATATTTTGAGAAAATCGATTAAACATTACTTTAGTCTTTTTAACATTTATCTTTAGTCCTACTTTCCTACTTTCATCTGATAGCTCCTGCAACATTTCCTGTAGCTTTAAAGCATTATTTGCAAAAAACAACTACATCATCTGACAAAATATAAATGACTTAAATAATCTTCATTTACTTTCCTTTAGTTTCCCATTTTAATCCACAAAATACTTTTTGCAGCATTGCTGTAAAAAAATTGAAGATATGAAGTCACCTGTCTTACACCCTTCTCAATGTTGATTTTCCTACTATCATTATGTAATCTAATTGTTGCTGTTGCATTTTTATAAATACTCTTTAAAATATGACAATATTCTGGATCTATGCTTTGATGATCCAATGCTTTAATCACTGAAAAAATGTTTATAGAATCAAATGCCTTTTCATAATCTACAAATCTTAAGTATAATTGCAACTCATATTCATTTATCCTTTCTATAACTTCTCTCAATACCTGGATATGATATACTGCACTAAAACCACTTTTAAATCCATCTTGTTCTCTTGGTTGGTGGAAATCTGATGTTCTCTGTAGACAAGTTGTAATTATCTTGGTGAAAATGTTGCATAAAACTGATAAAAGGCTGATAGGTCTGTAATTTGTAATATCTTTTTTATCATCTTTTAAAATAATAATATTAATACTGCATTCTTCCAATCATCTGGTACATCTTTATCATTTAGACATTTGATATATAACTTTGCTAAAAAACTTTCTATTTCTTCACCTGCTTCTTTTAATATATCAATTATAATTCCATCATTACCTGGCACCTTTCCTTTCTACACTCATTTAATTGCATGTTGTACTTCTTCATTTTAAATTCTGGGCAATTCAGAAGATGTAATAGATATAAGAGGTACTTGTTCTTTATTACTATATAATTCTTGGTAAAGGTCTTCTATCCATTTCATGATGTCATCTCTCATTTTAGTAATAATTCCATCTTTTTTTCTTATTGCAAATATAAATTTCCTACCAATACCAAAATGTTGTTTTACACTCTTGAGACTTTTATTCTCTTCTATTGCTTTCCTTCCTAATTCACAGTTATACTTTCTTATATCATTTTCAACTCTTTTCACACCATTTTACAAAATTTGGGATATTCACTCCTTTTTAATGCATCATTTTTGTATATCTTCATATTCCTTCTTTCCTGCATAAATTCTCTAGTCTCAGTAGAAATTTTATTGGTCAATTGCTGCTTTTTTCTACCAGCTATCACTGTTGCAGTTTTTAAAAGTGTATTAGTTATTTTCATATTAATTTAATTCAAATCTGAATCATGTTCAAAATCTACTAATATTTGTAACCGATTTGTAAGTTGTAATTTACATTCATTAAAATGTTACTGAAGATTAGGAATATCAACACTAAATATTGTTTTTTTTTAAATAACTTTTGTCTTTCTAGTTTTGCATTAATGTGTATCTTACATCTTACTAGTCGATGATCACTTCCTGTGTTAAATTTATTAAGAACATTACAATCTTGAAATATATATTTTCTGTTAGTCAAAATATAATCCAATTCAGCTGTGCTTTCATTTGGATGCTTTCATGTCCACTTTTTTTAACATTTTTCTCAAAAAAAAATTCATAATATTAAATTTTTCTTCTTATGCAAACTCCACAATCTATGTCCTCTCTCATTTCTATTACCAAATCCAAAATTACCTACAGCACTTTTATCTTTCATTTGTTTACCAATTCTAGCATTAAAGACTCCCATAACAATTTTAAATTGTTGTTTACTCTAATCAAAAGCATTTTGTACATCCATATAAAAATCTTCCACTACTTTATCACTATGAGAACTAGTTGGGGTAACAAATCTGAATCATCTCAATTTGGTATCTGCTATTAAGTTGTATAACTAATCTTGTCACTCTGTCTGATACACCATCAATCTCCACAATGCTGTTCTTCCACTTTGTATTTATAATGATTCCTTCTCCACTTGTATTTCCAATATTTATACCTTTATAGTAAAGTACATGTCCACTTTTTAAATCAATTGTCTCTTCACCTTTTCTTCTAACTTAACAAAGTCCATTAAGTTCCATTTAATATAAGACAGTTCTTCTAATTCTTGCAATCTTTCTTTACTTGAAAGTGATCTGTAGTTGTAAGTACTTAAATAAATATGTCATCAAATGGCAGTCTGGGTCCACAACTAAAGGATTCTTAGCACCCTCTGCCTTCAGCAACCTACCACTGCCTTGGTTGGTGAATTTATAGCCGCCTATGAATAAGGGCCATTATTTATTTTTCTCTGTCATGATTGTATATAACTATTGGAAAAATACTTATCATTTACACATACATTCATTCACTCTTATCAGGCAACTGAGAAAAAATACTATGGTGTTTCTTGATCTTAAACAGAGGTAAAAAGCCAACAAACCCACCACACTGGCTAATGTTTGTTGGTGAGCAGCCCATCCATATGCATATGCTACATAAATAATTACATGATAATAACTGCAATGTATTGAGTGGACATTAAAAATTCTCCTTGCTTAGTTCTTTTAAGGCTCCAAGAGGAATCAATGTGTCTCCTTGCAATTATTAGCAAACTCCTGTCTGCAACTTCTATCATAGTAGAATTAATTAATTCCCCATGAATGCCAGCTTCTATGAGCGGAAGTTGGCCCAATTTTGACCTACTGGCCATTTTATTTGTTTCCGACACCTTTCTCAAAAAATGTGACTTTTCATGTGAGCTTGTCAAAATCTTGCTTGGACATACTCTTTCCAATTTTTTTGAAGGTTTCACATTGAGTAGGGAAGCATGGTGGACAATTTTTAGGATGTAATAGTAGGTCAAATGATTTGTATGCTAATTTCTTTGACATGCATATTTGAAGTGTTGTGGTAGGCTGAATTCCAGACACCCTCCCATGATACTGTAGCAATCATTGAACTATGAGCATTGAGATAAAGTGTATAACACTAAAGCAAAACGGCTGTTTATAAATGGCACTTTTTCAGTGCTTTATAGATTCGAAATAACACAATGAGCACCAGCTGCCTTTTTTCAACATCCTCTTTCTGTGATTTTGCATAGATATATAGGCCTAGAAGGTGGCAGCTATGTAAATGGAATATTTATGTGCTTTTGCATATAAGTAATGCCATTAAATGGCTAACATGATCTATTAGAAGACTACCAAAAAGCTTACCAAAACTATATTAAAACAAACTTTATTATTACTTTAAAAAACTTCTCTATACTACTCTCTTACAAGCCTTACTTAAATCAAATAAAAATTCCATGAAGAATTTTACATTTTAAATATGAAAGTGTTCAATATTTTTCTGCCGTCTATTCCATATCTGAAAAACTAGGTGATTCACCAAACGATTCATGTCTCCTATGAATTAGACTCATATTAATTAGTCATATATCAAATTGCAAGCAATTCTATTGAATTTAAATTATTAAAATCTCAATTTTAAATTTCATTCTAATTTTAAAAAGGTCAAAAGTTTACAAATTAATATACCATCATACAAATCAATTTTCCAACTTTACTAAAAGTGTTTTAAAAAATATGTAAACTTTTCAGATGTAAGTCATATAAGTGAAAAAATTAAGAAATCTAAACAGTATAAAAATAAATATGAAAAAATATTTAAGAAAACAAAATTTATAATAAAAAGAACTTATAAATGTTCAGGACAAATGTCACTAAAGTTTATTGCAGCTAAAATGTAGAAAGAAAGTCTGGTGAATAGAATAAGTTAACAGAGTTAGTTCAAAAAGTTAATAGTACATATCTAGTTAACATGAGGGTTATTATTAGAAAATATATAAGTTCTATATGTTAAAGAGATTACACTGTTGTTAAAAAAAATCAGCAAAACTTTGACTAATTGTGCATTTTTGAAAAAAATAACTATCTTTAATAATTATGTTCTTTCAAGAAAGAACTTGTCCACAATAGGAATGAGACAATGAAATTTTCGTTAAAGTAATGTCATAACTCACACTTAAAAATCATGAAATTTATGCTGGTATACAACTGTAAGAAAAATAAATATCTAATGCCATATAATTCTATAATTAAAACCACTTCTTTTCTTTACAAAAACTTTATTTGATGTATATATATATATATATATATATATATATATATATATATATATATATATATATATCCACAACGTTTCGACTATCTTTACTCTATAGTCATTTTCAAGGATTTGACTCCCTTCTCAAAAAACTTTCCCTTTTTACATTTTCTTTTATCCAAAAAACCAATTGATACAATAAAATGAAAATGTAAAAAGGGAAAGTTTTTTGAGAAGGGAGTCAAATCCTTGAAAATGACTATAGAGTAAAGATAGTCGAAATGTTGTGGATATATATATATATATATACATCAAAAACTTTATTTGATGTATATATATATATATATATATATATATATATATACATCAAATAAAGTTTTTGAAAAGAAAAGAAGTGGTTTTAATTATAGAATTATATGGCTATATGTACTGTATATTTTTGAAAAGAAAAAAAAATGATTGAGTCGTGATTAGAAACAGAAGTAAATGGAAATGTATAATGCTACAAAAATTTGCATTGCTGGAGAGATTTTAAGTTAATATTTCAATTTTTGCTTTATTGATAAGTGTAAATTTAAATTTAGTTAATCATGCTAATCAAAATATTTAAAACATTTTTTTATCTCTGTGAGTTATATTATAATTTTCACATCTATGTTGTAAATTTTTATATGCCAGGTATATTTATAAAATTGATATAATTTAATAATTTGCTTTAAAGGGAAATTATTTTTACTAATTTCGTTTTTTAATTTTTTAACTCTCAGTTCACTTTATGTGTAGATAAATCATTTCAAAAACACATTATTTACAAATGCATTCATTTTTACAAAAGTTAAAAGAATTTTGCTTCTGGTTATTAAAGCAAGAAAATAATCACAAAAGAAAAAAATATATATTATAAATCACTGGATCTTATCTATTGATTTTGCAACATATTTATTGCTAATATTATTATTTAAATTCAGTACTTACTTTATTAATATTTTAAGTATACGTCTTATAATTATGCATGTATTTATTGAGTGATTAAATCTGAAACATTTTTGTTTTATTGATAATGTATTAAAATATATAATCTATCTTTGTGTTTGCATGTTTATGGCTTCCAATATAATTTTAGTCATATGTACTTATATAACAGGGAATAGATAATTTGAAGAGATCTGATAAATTAGTGCTTTTCTTAATTTAGTAATTGCTAGAATTGTTACAGACATTTAGTATATAGCTAGATAGATAATGCAGTATCCTCATTGTTTGTATTTATATTAATGCAATTATTAGACTTATTAATATTTTGGATTATTCACCATCAGCATACTTGTCACCCATTCCCTTAGTTCAGCACAGTTTTATTCCTATTGTTTCCTTTTCAACAAATGTATTCAGGTAGTTATAGGATAGTATACTGAGATGTGCCTATTGATTACTGAAGTATTATCAGTTTTGATCATATATATATATATATATATATATATATATATATATATATATATATATATATATATTTATTTTTTTTTTTTTTTATAAATCACCAACAATATTTTATAAAAAGAGAAATTAAAACCTTGCTTGAATATATATTTAGAAGGCTGTTTTGAGTATATATTTCTCCTTTTCTGTTTGTTTATACAATGAATTAGAATCTTGATTATACAAAAAAACGTGTGAGACTTTGCTCAAAATTCATTTAGTTATTATAATATCATGAAACACTATCTAAATATTGTGATAGTAACACCATTAGGTCAATATTAAAAATAATCTGCTTTTTTTTTTAATAATTGTCATAATTGGAGCATTATTACACTTATTTTGATAATACTTTGGGTGCAATTTGAAATTTATAATTGCAGTTTGTAATATTACAATTGAATATTCATTAGACTACATTCAGAATAGGTTATATTTACCTGTTTAAAGAGGTTTATTTAAACTTCTGTGTATCAATAATTTCAATCTCTGTGGTCAAGTTGCAATTTTTATTGACTATATAAGTGTATTAAACCATTAATAAATGTTGGATTTCACCTTTATTGTTAAAAGGAGATTGTTTTGACATTAGTTGGAAATCTCTTGATTGTTATTGATATTGGGAATGTCAAAGTATTGACTTGACTGGTTTTTAATTATATATATATATATATATATATATATATATATAATCTAAACCAGTATATATATATATATATATATATATATATATATATATTTGTAACCAGACAAGACCCAACCCCTCTTGGTTGGTTTTATTACCTGATGAGCATATTGTAGGAAGGAACCATCGATTGGCATTCCCCAATGCAGATGTCACTCCACCAACAACAATATTTCCTATTCATCATAGGAGGATGTATCACCATAGAGACTGGAAGCATCTTGAAATTTATGTGTTTGGTTTCCCATATGGCACCACTAGAGTTCCATCTCACTACAACCGTACTTACTATCATCTTGTTATAGTGGGTATATCTCAGGAGGCATCAGATTCTTGTGATTAGGATGCAAAATTGACTGAACAACTGAAATTAATTTTTAATAATAAAAATTTTATTAACAATAATTAATGAAAGCTCATTGCAGTTCATCTTGTGTGAAGAAGTCAAAAAGCTTTTTTTTTTATCAAGTATATGTATACATAGATTTTATCACTTTATTCAGATATGCATATAGGCCTTTATAATTCATTATCATTTAATTATTCTAATATATAACAATTTCATATTTATAGATAATTATTCAGTCAAACATAGACATAGGTCTTATCAATTTATGCAGATGTGTATTATTCAGGTAAGCATTTATACATTTATAAATCATCATTTAATTATAGATATTTATTTTTCAGTCAAACATGGGCATAAGTCATATCACTTTATCAGATATGTATTATTCAGGTAAGCATTTAAACATTTATAAATCATTACCATTTAATTATTCTAATATATAACAATTTCATGTTTGTAGATAATAAACTATTCAGACAAACACCGACATAGGTCTTATCACATTATCCAGATATGTATTATTCAGGTAAGCATTTATACATTTATAAATCATCTTTATTTAATTATTCTGATGTATAACAACTTCATGTTTGTAGATAATTATTATTCAGTCAAACATAGACATAGGTTTTATCATTTTTATTTAGATGTATATTATTCAGGTAAGCATTTATACATTTATAAATCACCATCATTTAATTATAGATATTTATTATTCAGTCAAACAGATGTATATTTTTAGATCAATTTTATCATTTTATCCAGATGTGGATTATTCTGGTAAGCATTTAAACATTTATAAATCATCATCATTTAATTATTCTGATATATAGTACTTCCTGGTTTATAGATATTTATTATTCAGTCAAACATAGGCATAGGTTGTATCACTTTATCCAGATGTGTATTATTCATGTAAGCATTTAAACATTTATGAATCATCACCACTTAATTATTCTAATATAAAACAATTTCATGTTTGTAAATAATTATGATTTAGTCAAACATCGATATAGGTCTTATCACTGTAACCAGATGTGTATTATTCAGGTAAGCATTTAAACATTTATAATTCATCATCATTTATTTATTATGATATGTAACAACTTCATGTTTGTAGATAATTATTAGTCAGTCAAACATGGCTGTATATTTTACACATAAGATTGTTATCAGCCATTCCATATTTGTAGAACATTTATAATTTTGAACATATAATGCAGTTAATGTTTTTTTTTATATTATTTCATTAATTTTCTATTATTAGTTTATTATAGAATTAATAATTGATAGGTGAAACATTATTACTATTATAGAAATAATAATTGAATTATTTTCTAATTCTTACCTTTTAACTAAGATCTTCATTTATTGCTGTTTCTCAAAATAACAGGGGGGTCTTGAATATGAATGGGACTAAAGACTTGGACAGGCACTGGAGGATTACTTCATGGTAGTGCATAGAGAAAAAAATGGGCTAACCACCCATATTATACTGAGTCTTCATGGATCTGCTTGATAGTTCAATTCACTTTTCTAGTAATCTAAAAATCTTAATAAAAAATTGTTGTGTCTTTTGATTTTCAAGTATATAATAATTATCTAACAATCATCTCTCTCAAAAGTAAAATTGTCTTTTTTTTTAATCTGAATTCTACAACCTATTTATACTTTTCTCTCTATCAGAATGGATTCACCTGATCTGCCTGCTGAATCCACTTGTTTTTTGCTGTGTTTTATCCCTGTTCATGCCATTAATCCAAGTTCATTGGCTATTCTATTTTGGTGGGATCAGACTGTTTTTTTTATCTGGCTAGGTGTTTTCAAATTTTTTAATTAATTTTCTCATGGTGAAGAAATGCTTTTAATTATTGTTAAATTACTGGCATTCTGCCTTACAAATTATTCTTCTGAAATATAGAAAGAGCTGAAAGCAGTAAAGATATTTTTATTTAAATGATTTTTAACTTTGAATTTATTAATTTTAATAAAGAAAGATTTATACTTTCTTTAACTGCAAATATAGACATACTTGCTTTTCTTTTTCTTTTTTTTTTTCATTTTAAAAAGTTCGATTTTTTTTTGAATTTGACCAAAACATTATTTTCAATTATGGCCAAATTTCATTATTTCTTTCTCTTCTTTAAAATATTTAGTATAATTACTCTTTTTTTTTTATTTTTGAAATATTGCTAGTCTGATTTAAATTTAACTTATGTCATTTTAATTGGGGGGGGGGGATCTTCTAAATATATATGTGAAACAGTATATCTGTTTCTATATATATATATATGAGTATAGCATTGCTAGGGGATATTGAGAATAGTAAACATAGTTTAAAACAAGTCTAAAAACATGTATCAAAATTGTAAAATCATGGTTAAATTCAAAATTAAAAAAAAAACATTCATTAACAAAATTAAGTTACCAATATTACATTATACTGAGGAACATATTATTTTTAAATGTCCTTTATTAAAATGAAAAGTGAATGACAACATAATCATAAATGTAATGTCATAAAATCAATTGTAAACAAACTTAATCTACGTATAACATTCAAATGTATGTTTATGTGTTTGTTTTTATGTTTATTTATAATAAATTGATGGTTTTTGAGAAATAAAAGTATACTTATGTCAAGTGTTGGAGATCGAGTGGTCAGCACAGCAACCTTACAAATGATTGTTTTGGGTTAGCAGGTGTATTTCCTGGTCGATGCTATGACATATGAAAAAAAAAGTACATTTATTATAAAGCCATAAGAATAATAGAAAATCCTATCAATACGAGAACAGTCAATTTATATGTTTATCTTATTTAGTTTGATAAATAAAGTATTAATGATTCCACATCAAAATAAAGATAAATAATTGTATATTTATATTTAGCAAATTTAATTTCAAAATATTCTATATGCTTAAAAAAAGAATATGGCTGATTTTGCTACATTTCAATCTAAAATAAAGATTTCTATCATTTGGAAGAATCTATCACTAACCTATTCTCAAGTTACCAAAAATTAAAATTGAGTGGAGAAAGAATTCCAATCTACATCATTTTTCAATCGTGTGGTGTACAATATAAAAGCAGTGCTTAATGAAATTTGAGGTTCTCTGTGTAAGAAGTTATTCTGGTAAACTTTATGATTTAAGTATTTAATTTGTATTATGGCCACTTATAGTCAGCTATGTCCAGCGAGAGAGACACCATTGAACATTCACCTTCAGAGGCAAGCCTTTGCAATCATTATCATCAATCATGACATAATAATAAAAGAATAATTAATAACATATCTGATAATGCCAATAAAAAATTTAATTGAATAAATATTTACTTTAATCCATGAATTATTTGAATAGAGTCAAACATGTTTGAGCCTCAAATAGTTTTGGAATTATTAAGTTTTCTCTATGCTAAGTAGATTGGATTTTGTTTTTCTTTTCCAATATACATGAATATTTAATTAAGCACACCTAAGAAGTTCTGATTTAACTTAATAGTTGTGTTTTTGTTAATTTTATAAAAAATATTTCTATGGGAGATAATATAAAATAGCATCCTTCACTTCTTAAAAAAAAGATATTTAATCTTAAATTTAATTATCTTAGGAATCTATGACCTAATTACCTTCAAAATGAATTTAAATTTTATGATCAACAATATTGTTACTACTTTAAAAAAAAAACATACTATAAATGAATCAATATCACAGAAAGAATCTTTTCTCACCTGCCAATAGAATTTTGGGAAACTAATGATAGATAATGAACTCATCATACATTATAATGTGGAATTTTAAAATGAATAAAATAATGAATATATTTGTAAAAAGGAAGTTTATTAATAAAACTAACAGAAAAAACATGAAAAAAGAATTTGGATTAAATTATTTGTAAACTTCGATGGATAATGATCGTTTAATAATTTAATTTCTTTACTATGTTTTTGTGTAATATTTTCATTGCATGTGCTAATATTTATCAATGTTATTGTCAGTAAGAAGACAATGTACTGTGGTTTTAATATCTAAATTGATATATATTACTGATAGATTGTTATTATTGTAGTAATATTATTAAATTATCTTATTGATTAAGAGATGATTTTATCTTATATATATATATATATATATATATATATATATATATATATATATATATATATATATATATATATATATATATATATATATATATATATTGTTTTCTTATGTATTTATGTGACATTAAGGGTACTGCATTATAAATATGTTTCTTTAAAGGAATAAGTAACACTTAAAAAATGTACTTGTAGTAATAAGATTAGAATATAAGTAATAAAGACTTATTCCATCACTATAGGTCATATATAGAATGTATTGTTTAGGGCCTTAATGCTATACAAAGTGGGTATGTTAGCATTGTATTTATGTAAAGAGAAATAAATAGGGATAAACTAAGATGATACCATTTTGATAATATGCTCCAATAGGAAATATCTAAAATGTAGATAAATATTTTATTTTTACATTTTATGATAATAAGGATATATTTAAATCCTTTTTATTGACAACAATCTTTAATAATTTTTTATGTGTATAAGCAACAAAGAATTGCACATCATTGTGTCCATCTGTGGTCTTATCTTTTTATAACAACAAATGTTATCAGAGATACTAACATAGTTATCTTACCTTTTTTTTTATTCCGATATTAATGCATTTCGTATTTTTAAATAAAATTATTTACTTGTTTTTAAAATAATTACTTTGTATTTTATTTATCATCATCATTACTTTGATTCATTTATTTGGTCACATAGATTTAATTTTAATCATCTAATTTAAGTTATACTTTAAATTAATTAATTAAGTAAATGTTGTTTATTTTAAACATTTCATGAAACCTCATCCTCACTCCTTTCATGGCTCTATTTATATGCTAAGAGATATAATCCTGATACAATCACAAAATGCCCATTTCTGTTCAATCTTATCCTAAGAAATTTTTATTATTAAAAATGTATGAGTTTTCATGGTGTTTAAATCCATGAGAAGTAACATAGATTAAAGTATTATTTGTTAATTGTAATATGATGCTAGTCACTTGTATAAAGTTTTATGGAATAGTTACATACTTATTAGCATACACAGTGTCAGAAATGGTGTAAAAAACCTGAGATTTATTAAAAATATTAATGCTCACATACAATAGTGTTCTAACAGACATTATTCATGTGAATATTGCTTTACTTATTAATTGTTTTTAAAAGTTAAGCTAAGATTTATGTCATCACCTGTTGGAGAATGATGAAAAAGTGTGGTTATCGTCATTCTCAAACAAATACTCGTTTTGCATGATTATATCAAGCCATGATGTTCTTTTAATGTATTATCAACAATGTTTGCTAGCTCAAATTAATTAATAAAATTAGATAGGGAACTTTTTAATAGAAAGAAAATAATAAATATTGTCTATATTGCTATAAATGGCATATTTTTGATTATTTTCTGAAGTTCACTGAGCACCAACAGCTTAGGATAATAACATAATACAAGCTACAACTTTATAATTCTGATTACAATATAATCACAATATTTATTTAAATTATTAAGAAATATCTTAAATAATATTTTTAAGTTTCATTCTAATTATAATTTTTTCAATCTGTGGACAGATATTATTCTGGATATTAATAAATATTTTAAAATATATTTTGTCATTATCTGCAATGGTATTAAACATAAAGTCTTTTAATTATTTTTTATAAAAAAATATAAAAGATGTTTGAAAACATTATAAAATATACTGAATAAGACTATCTAGTTACTCAGTACTATCCTTTGTTCTATCATCAAACTAGATATGCATTTACTAATCTGTTTCGGTTAACTTAAAAATAAACCTGTTTGAAATCTGAAAATATGAAACAAGTTTTATGCAATCTAGATTCGAATCCTAGTGATGTATATGGAATTGGAGGTGCTCACCTATATTATTAGACCCCATATATATATATATATATATATATATATATAATATATATATATATATATATATATATATATATATATATATTACAAACATAATATTTTAATTAATGTTTCTTATATCTGCTTTTTCCCTTAATATCTTCAGTCATTAGGAAGTTTATTTTTATTTGAGAAACTGAATTTTGTTTTTTTTTTCTTTGATAAATGAAATTCTAAGGTGAGTTTCTATCTGGTAACATCTGCTAGCCATATATAAAAGTACATTTTATTATATTCATTAATTCAATCTGTTGAAAATATTTTCAGCAAGCTAATAGTTGTTTTTAAATATTAGAAGTTAGAATTGATGGGAAAAAATGATAACTTATTTTACTTTATAAAACATACATTGCGTTATGACATTTAATTGAAATAGTTGTAATAATAGTACTAAAAAATTGAAAGATTAAAAAATTATAAATAATTTTCTTATTAAATATCGATATTATTGTTGGTAATAATTGTCATCACTATTATGAGTCTAAGAATAAACTATAAGTGAAAAGCTTTATAATTTTTACCTCAAATGTTTTTATTTTAATATCTATTTTTAAATAGTCTTTTTATCTTATTTTACTCTTCTATTTTAGTGTATATAGAGATAGAAAAAGAAAAGAGTTTGTTTTTTGTTTAAAAAAAAAAAGGAATTAAAATGAGAAATTTAAATAAGTAAATATTCTTGTACAAGTGGTATGAAGATGTCTTTGAATGTATTCTATCTACTGGCAGATAGATAGATAGATAGATAGATAGATAGATAGATAGATAGATAGATAGATAGATAGATAGATAGATAGATAGATAGATAGATAGATAGATAGATAGATAGATAGATAGATAGATAGATAGATAGATAGATAGATAGATAGATAGATAGATAGATAGATAGATAGATAGATAGATAGATAGATAGATAGATAGATAGATAGATAGATAGATAGATAGATAGATAGATAGATAGATAGATAGATAGATAGATAGATAGATAGATAGATAGATAGATAGATAGATAGATAGATAGATAGATAGATAGATAGATAGATAGGTAGGTAGATAGGTAGGTAGGTAGGTAGATAGATAGGTAGATAGATAGATAGATAGATAGATAGATAGATAGATAGATAGATAGATAGATAGATAGATAGATAGATAGATAGATAGATAGATAGATAGGTAGGTAGGTAGGTAGGTAGATAGATAGGTAGATAGATAGATAGATAGATAGATAGATAGATAGATAGATAGATAGATAGATAGATAGATAGATAGATAGATAGATAGATAGATAGATAGATAGATAAATAGATAGATAGATAGATAGATAGATAGATAGATAGATAGATAGATAGATAGATAGATAGATAGATAGATAGATAGATAGATAGATAGATAGATAGATAGATAGATAGATAGATAGATAGATAGATAGATAGATAGATAGATAGATAGATAGATAGATAGATAGATAGATAGATAGATAGATAGATAGATAGATAGATAGATAGATAGATAGATAGATAGATAGGCTTTAAATGGTGTGTTGAAAAACAACCAATATATAAATATTTAATTATTTTATAAAATGATAATATTTATTTGGATTTAATCCTGGGATAGGCATAGTAGGTAGATAAAATTAAAATTAAAGTGAAAATAATACAACTAGAAGAAACTCAAGGATTTAAAACCAATATTTATTTTGTTATAAGGTAAAATAGATTTAAAAAGCCATTCTTCATTAAGTCAAAGAAAATATTACTGTTTATTTATTTTTAAATAAATACTCAAAAGTATATTTTGTTGCTAGCATAATGATAATAAATTTAAAAGTACTATATGTACAATAATAGATAATACTGTAAACTGAATTTCATTGTAAAGTAAAGAATTTATTTTTATTAATAGTTAATTTGTGTAAAGATCTGTTGCTCTGCAATTTAATTCCAATCTTATTAGTTATAATAGTGTACATTTAAAAAAGCTGTTGATATAATTGAAGTTTAACACTGAAAAGAAAAGAAATTTCAAATTAATTTTTTTTCAATGTCTAAATTTAATTAAAATTGTAATTAAAAAAGATTGCAATTAATGGATTACCTTATAAATAATCAAGACAAAAAACAAATACATATTAGTAAATAAATAAAAGATGTTAAAAAAAAATGTAGCATAATTGATTTTGATTTCAGGGCAATGTATATTGTTGTATGAGAAAATATTAGATTATACAAATCATATGAAATAACATCAGAGAATGTTGAATAATTATTATCATAAAAAATAGACATTTAAATGTTGTAATGAAACTTAATAATTACTTATGCAGCATTACATATATGTTAAGCCCCCTTCTATAAGTGATTACAACAAAAAAGGTTGATATCAAATTGTCCAATACAACAAATCTAATTCTGTTTTTTTTTTAATATTTTCAGCTACTCAGTATGTGTATATCATATAAAAATATGTTCAATCAAATATTAATGAAGCAGTCGTTCTATGGATACTAATCACTTGTGGACCATTAATATTGAGCCTAGAGATATGATACCAATTTGTAGTTTCTTCAGTATGACAAAATTTTTCACTGAATCAATAGCTTGTTTATAAGCAAAATAGCTGTTGATATACCTGAAATTAACAAAAAATATTGATATAGTATTGTGACATTTAAATTAAAACTGATGTAAAAAGACCAAATTTGATAGAATAATTTAAACTCTGAGTCATATATTTTATAAGCAATGGTTTATTTTTATTTTTATGGAGAATATTTAAATTTTATTTTTGTAAAATTGTAATATATATGGTGGTATATGGATTGTAAGAATTTAACTTCAAAAATATTTGTTATATATGGGTTGAACGTGAGAGAGAAAGAATGGTCTAAGTTTCTTCAGTAGTGTATGATTGCAAATTGTTGGAGTTTAGATAAGGCAGATGCACGGACAAAAACCAAAAAAAAATGCATTATATATATACAAAGACAAAAATGTAGTCATAATCATCAATTTAAGAAAGTTAAGAACTATAAATATGTTGGCCACATTATTAAAAAGATGAAACAAATGGATAAATTTAATAGCTGAATTAATGTTAGATGAAGTATTTTTAATAAAAATAATATATTACTAAAAGAGAACATATGTATGTGCTTGAAAAAAATGATACAAACATTTTATTCTGCTTGTATAAAATTTGAGACTTAAATGCTTAATACAAACATTTCAGATCCCATAACTATGTATAGAAAAATATGACTGTAAAAAGACAAAATAGTATTACTAATATCATTAGAAACAATTAAAAGAGTTACATGTAATTGGGTTGGATATATCATTAGAAAAGATGTCAGTATGCAGCCAACTGAAGTTTAAAGTGAATCCCCAAATAATGTAAAAGGCCAAGAAAAAGGTCATATGTGTAAAGAATAGAATGTAAGCGATTGGTGAAATGATATGGAGAAAATAATATATATATATATGAAAAGACATTGGATTAAATTTACAGAAACTATTATTGCAGTTATTGATTATGGTTGAGATGTTATATATATATATATAAAACACAGACATTACTTTAATTTGATAAACGTATACAAGGAAAAAAAAAACATAAATCTGTACCAATTTATTTAATTTAAACTGTGAAGTATTTTTAATATTATTCCTAGACAATTGAGGTCTAAGTACTCAAAAGAACTGAGAGTAGTGACAGCCATTCCCAGAGCTGTTTTTAATGAGCTTTAAATGCAATATAACAAAATACTAGAAAACCACTTATAAAAAAATTCAGCCAACACATCTAATGCTTAATCTTTGAAATGTCATTTAAAATAGGTTATTACTTTACGATCTTTCTGAAGTGTCCAAGTTACAGTTTGAAGCAGTAAAGTGATAGGAGACTTCTAGGAGTTAATTTAATAATAAGACAGAACAAAAAATCTTCTTACTTCAATATTATAACCCAAAATTTTTATAGTGACAGATGGTTTTTGATAAAATAAAATTAAATTTTGAATTGGTTTCTAAGGGGAAGTTTAATATTTTTTTCATAAAAAAAATTTAAATAATAAACGTAAAAAATAAAATTAATTTCATTCCGCTAAAATGGAAAAAAAAAAAAAACTTAAGCAGATAAATGTTAAAATATAATTATAAACAATATATATATATATTAGATAATAAATGCAATATTTAAAATATTTTAACAAATATAAGCAAATAAGGAATGTATTAAATGGTATTATTTGATTGAGATATAGTTATAGTAGCAATTTTGTAATTATTTTTTTGATTACTTCAAAATATAAAATAATTAAAAAATGTATTTTATATAGTTAATGAACACTTATTTTTTTACTAAATATGATAAACTAATGCGATAATTATTTAATGAAATATTTAAAATGTATTTGATATCTTTTTAATATATAGAGAATTGTTTAAGTTTAGTAATATTATTATTTATTAAATTTTTACATGTATCCAAGACTTTGTTAATAAAGTTTACATAGATAAGTAGAAAAAAAAATAATCAATTTGTTAGACCTCAGATCTTAGAAATATTCCAGCATTGGAAGCATCAAAGCCATGCTGGAATTCATAAATCATTAGCTGCATGTCCATCATTTAACGACTTGACACTAAATGATGCAGATGGTTTATAGGAGTTATGATACGTCATAAAATTTTAAGTACTTTAATGTATAAATGTAAGTATATTGATTTATTTTCAAATAAACATAAGATTCAACAAACAAACAAAAAAGTTATATTTAGCTTAAATTATGTAAATGACAGATTGTTATTTAGCTGCAAAGTAATAAATTACAAATTCTGTTACTTTATATTGTTTTTTTAAGATAATGTTGAAAGTCTAAAGTAAAATATTTTGCAATTATTTTTATAATGTCAAATTTATTTTTTTCTAATAATTTGTTAAATTCACATGATCACTATTTCTTATACTAGCACATAATTGTTATTAAACAAGGCACAACTCTCTATACAGTAGTGCCACCCTGTGCCAACCAGAGTAATCAATGGATGCTAGAATACTTGTGCACAAAATCCCTATCTAATGCCTACTCATCCAATATCCCCAGAGAAGTTTCTGGCTTTTGGCCCCTCCAGCAGCCACCTTTTATCTCTACTTAACTATAAAACTATGAGAATGAAATTAAAAAGACAATAATATTTTCAATCTAAGCCCAATAACTTATATAACCATATGGGTCTAAACTCAGTTCAGCACCCATACATTTTGGTGTCTTTGGCTCTTTAACAACAACAGCAACCACTATCCTATTAGGCAGGATTTGATTTTATGCACAAACCTTCTGGCATCCATTGATTACTCTGGTTGGCACAAGGTGGCATTACTGTATGGAGAGTTTTACCTTGTTTAATTTGTTACATTATAAGTTTTCATTAAGAAATAGAAATTGTTATCTATCTATTTAATTATCTATCTATTTGTGTATCTATCTATCTATTTACCAAATTATCTTCTGTCTATCTAATCTATCTATCTGTCTATCTATGTATCTATTTACATGTCTATCTATAAAACGATCTATTTACTTAAAAATGGTAAATGAAACTTGTTTTTCATTAAAATAATATATATCAACTTTATTTCATGTGACTATATATGTATTCTTGAAGTTATTATTATTATATATATATATATATATATATATATATATATATATATATATATATATATATATATATATATATATATATATATATATATATATATAATTTTATAATTAAATACTTATAAATACAGTATTTAGATATATGTAAAGTATAACTTTAAAAAATTTATTCACTTAGGAGAGTTTTCGATTATATTCATAGTCTTTGTCAACTAACATTTTGAAAGGCTAACCTTCCCACAATTATAATTTATAAATATTCAATTATAAGATTATGTATATTAATTTGAAGAAATACAGACATTGAATTACAATATTATATATAATACATTGAACATCTGGCATTATTGTAAATAGTATAAAGCCACTACAAGCAAGGGTAAAGTATAAAAATAATTTTGAAACCAAATATACTGTTAAAGTGTTAAAATCATAATTGTGGTTACTATAAACAATAATATTTCACTATTAAATTTAAAAAAAACTCCACTGATTATTTATTTGAATTCTAATGACTCAATAATTTATCATATACTTATTGAGCACAATAAACTAATCACATTATTTTTTTTTTAATTTTCTTATTTCTTTTTCTACAATATATCTCAACAGTAGCTGAATTGAATGTACAATCCAATTGACTACATTTTACAGTATAAAAACATTAGATTGATTTTTTTTCCTTTTTATTATTACATATTATTGAATCTAAATTCATATGTTCTAAATCCCACATTGATCATATTTGCACAAATCACCCCAATTTTATTACCAATATTTGGTACATATGGTAATAATATTTTTTCTTTTTTTCTTTTTTAATTTTTTTTTCTTAATATGCATAATATTTCTTTTTAAAATGTTCTACCAATTTATATTTATTAAAGTTTTACTAAAAACGAGCCATTACCATATCAAAAGTGCAAACATCAAATTATCAATTTTGTTGGACTCAAATCTAGATATGTACATATTTCAATACAAAATGGTCTTAAACCTGCATATTTAATGAAATTAATTATACAGACATTAAAATAATGTTGAACATTGATTTTTATTATGTGATAATTTTACTTTTAGAAACTTTAATGCTTCCAGAAAAATATATGTATTGGTGTAATAATATGAAGATTGAAATGAAGAAAATTTTGAAACAAATGCAATTTTTTGAAAGTTAATTATCTGGTAATAATTTTGTCAGTTTCATTGTGGCATATAGACATATACCAATTCTTATTATAGGACAATATTTATGGGAAAAAGCTAATTTTATTTTTGTTTGGAGATGTTAGCTGAATTGGAAGTTGTTCATGAAGAAGAAAACGATAAAGATAAATTAATTAATAAAGCATCTAGAATTCAATAAACTGATTTAAGAAGGATGTTCAATTTATTTTGATAAAAAAAAATTAAGGGCAATTAAGCATATATATTTTCTGATGAATACACTTACTGCAATGGTTTCCAAACTTCCTGTGTCCATGTCCCCCTGTTTTCTGAAAAAAAAATTGTTCTATCTTAATTTTAACAACATTCTAATTTTATAAATATTATTATATTTATAATTATATTTTAATGGATTATAAAATAATACACCATACTTACTATAAATATGTCTTATATAAAACAGTTTTTTATGTTGTCATAATTTTTAATACAATCAAGTAAATTTTCCAAAAAAAAAAAAACAACAACAAAAAAACAAAAGTATGTTGATTAAAATTATAATGACATTTAATGTGATGGATGAGTTTTTGTATTAAAAAAAAGGTTTTCAAACCTGGGTATCATTAGCAAAAGAGCTACTCTCAATTTTTCTTCAATTACTAAATGAGATTGTTTTTTTTTTAAGACAAGAATAATAAAAAATCTGGTATCAAATAAGTAAGATGTTACAAAAAGTAATAAAATTTCTAAATCTTTGTTTGTTAAAGTAGGAAACAGTTTGTTAACTCATAACTAAAAAGTACCAATATTTTGTTTCAAATCCTTGTTTTGGTGTAATATAACAAGATAAGTCAAACAACATTTCTTGCTCTGATGTTGAAAGGTCAAATACATCATATGTCAAAATTGCAAATGGATTTATTACCCATTCATATTTCAATATCATGAACTTTAAAATAAAAAAAAATGTTGTTGTAGTTTGGTCAAATGATTATTAATAATAATTTTCATTTCATTTTCGGGATGCATGTTTTTTTAAATTGGGAAACATATAAGTATTATTTTTCAAATTAATTATTCACATTTCCAAGTTTTTCTTAAATTCAATAACTTTATTTTTCTACAATAATGCATGAGAATTAGCTTCTTGCATTGATTTGTTTAAAATATTATGATTTTCAAAAATAACTACCAGATAAGCAAGATTTATAAGGAATTTTATGATATATAAAACAATTTTGCTTTATTTCTATTATTATCAGTTAGAAATATGGTGATTTCTTCTTTTAGTTCTAACACTGATTATCAAACTGAAAAAAGGAAAACCAATGTATTTCACAATAATATAAATATGCTGTGTTCTGCACCAATATCATCACACAATTTTATGAACAGCCTTCCACTTAATGGACGTTTTTTTTTTAATGTTTATAACTTTTACAATAATTTCAAATATCATTACCAAGTCTTCACTCATACATTTTGAAGTGAATGATTGTCTATGTATACTACAATGTGTCCAAATTGTATGAGGATCTGACTTTCAAAGTACAGTGTTTGTAAACCAGCATTTCATCTTATCATAAATTGGGCTTCATTTCTACATACTGAGCACAATTATCCTAAAGAATTCCATTTTAATTTAAAAAAGTATCAATCACTTATACTTTTCCTGGGTATTGTTTTCAATAGGTTTATAGAATAATACATTTTCCTTAATATCAGTTTCTACCACATATCTTTTACATGAAATCAAATTACCATCTTTAACTACATCCGTTGCTTAATTCAACTGCAAAGTGTAATCTGACAATTTTAATTTTTCTATTAATTGATGGTGAAAATCTTTATACATATCAACATTCTTCTTCTTATCATATTATCTGCACATGGATTTTTTCAAAGTTGGTTAAAAGATGATTTAGTAAGCATTGTTTTGGCACATTAGTAACTGTGGGTAGTACCAAAGTTTTTCCTAATGAATGTGGGTTTTTACATTTAAAAATTCTATAAAAAACTTTACATGATGCAAGCAAGCTTTTGATAATACAGACATGGGTTTTGAAAATGTATTTTGTTGTTTACTCAAAATATTTCCTTGCAAAAATTATCTTGGCTTGCTAACAAGGTCTGCAGTACTTTTTCAAGATGATGTTCATTATTTCTGTAGCTAAAAAATTATACAGATCAATCCCATAAATCTTTATTGTCCAATAATAATGGTACTTGGAAATTCAATGTTAAATATATTGGATCCTATTTTCAAGATTTAATATTACTATTTTTGTAGCTACATTTGTATTGGTTAAACCACTTTTACTATTATCAATTTCATCTTCATATGCTTTTTATTTGTAACTGGTTACATATTTATCCATCTAAAAAAGGTAAGCATTAATTTTAAAACAATTAAAAATATTATTCTTAATTTTCAAACTTACCTCAATAATTGTTAGGACTACCACATAATATAAAAACACTTTATGCATAAACCATTAATTATGTCTGTTTTATCAAAATATACACTTTACAGCACTTGCCATGTAGTTAGCATGACTGGGAAATGTGGAGGGTATGTCTATTATTTAAATATTTTCTTAGAAAACAATTGCTCTTGTTGTTAATAAAAATAGAGCAAAATTTCATTAATCATTTATGAATAATTTTATTTAGACATTGATTTGAATTTACATGTTTCGTAAAAGTTTACATGCCTCCTTTACAATAGTCTTGTACCCCTCTAGGGAGTTACACCCCACTGTTTGAAAAAAAACTGACCTATTGAATTTGCCTTAGTTTATTTTAATTATACAATTTATTAAACTTTAAAAAAAATTGCAAAAACTTTTTCTATCCAAAAACATTATCTAGGAAATTAAAATGGATTTATTTTATCTTTTTTAAATATTTGAAAACCAGGCACTCTTTACAAACGTGGAGCTTAATTGTAAATATAGGGGATTTAAACTCAGACTTTCAAGCACCCACCAACTATCCACATTATCTCATACAACCGATACAGATGACAAAACACATGTAGAAAAGATAAGTAAGCACTGATTATATATATATGTGTTGGAGATGATAATCTGGACCAACTGATGAGTGCTGGTTTAGCATGAAATATGTATATTGGTGATTATTTATCTTTTCTAAATGTGTGTGGTCATGTGTATCAGTTGTATAAGATAATGTGAATATTTGGGGGGTTCTTGAAAGTCTGAGTTCAAATCCCCCATATTTATCTTCTTTAAATACAAGTTAATCAATTATTACTTAAGTCTTTCTTAAAATGTTACATGAAAGAAAGCAATATCTGTGTATATATCTCGTGAACACTGTATCACTAAGATTGTTTGTAAATATCAAAATGCATATACATTATTTTTTAGGATAATTGATTGATTTTGACAATACATATTATTATGAGACTTTGAAATACGTAGCACAAATATTAAAAAGGAATTAGATATTGAAAAGTTTGTATTGAATATTATTAAGAGGGTAGTTATCACAATTGAATGTAGAGTATTTTTGGATATAACATGATTATGAAGTCATTAGATAGAAAGAACACCATTAAAGTAATTGGTAAATTATTACCTAATAAAAAGTTAATAAACGCAAGTATGTATTTATTCATAAAAATTCATAATGATATTATAGGTACATTGAGGAGTAATAAAAAAAAGGTTATAATTTTTTTATGAAATGATCTGTTAGAACAATGGCAGATATGTCAAACATTGTTAGCCGAGAGGTCAGCGCAAACACCTTGCAAGCAAGCAGTTGGTTGCAGACGGTTGTTGCAGGTTCGCTTCCCCGCCAATGCTATGACATATGAAAAAAAAAAAAAAAACAATGGCAGATAAAAAATATTATAATCCCAGTATTAAATTATTGACAATATCTTTGATGAATTAAATAGAAGATCAGACCACACTTGTGTTAAACTAAAGAGCTCCCAGAAAATAAAAAAAATTAAATTGTTATTTAGATTTTAAAATGAACTGTAGCCTTAATTTATTATTTAACAAAATAACAGCTAAACTTATTACTATTAGATGTGTTAATGTGATATTGTAAATGACAAAAGGTATGTAAATATGAGTTTATATTGTCTAAATCTGACAAAATTGAGAATTTGGGATTTTATGTTTCTGATATGGTAAAAGTTGAATGTTTAAATAGAACGTTCAAAAGGAATTATTACAAATAAGAAATAAAAAGAAAGAAGTGATAAACAGTTAATGTCATTATCATATGTACTGAGTAATGTAAATAAAATTGAATTAATATGTATCAATAAGTTCATTCTAAGATTTAGGATGCCTTCAAATTTGAATAGACTAATCAATAAGACAAAATATAAAATAGACGAAATGGACTATTTAATATTTTTACATGCTGTAGTGTGTAACCAATTAGATTGTCTATATGTATATTGTCAAAAAAGTAAAATAAATTTGAGACCAACAATGATGCATGATATGCTTAAGTACAAGAGATAAAATTAATTTTTCAAATGTATTTGTATTTTATAATTGTACAAAAAATATATGGACACGGCTTTAATCCATCTATTGTTGGGGTGATTTGTGAAGAAAGAAATGACAAAAAGATAAAAAAAGGTGGGTTTACTGTGTGAAATAAGCATATTATAAATTAAAAAGTTAATAGCATAAAGTTAAGGGGGGGGAAGATTTTTAAAAATTTTAATGGGGAAATATTGTTTTTGATAATTATGATTATGATGTTAATGTTTGCAAGGAAATGCATTGAAAATATATTTGGATACTTAAAATAATTTTACATTGTATTCTCTATTATAGAGCTGATGTGTGTGTGTATATATATATATATATATATATATACATTGCAACCTTCCCCCAACACCTCTTCTACCTTACCTATCAATAAATACCTGGGGGTGCCAATTCGATTGATCATAGAATAAACTACTAGTCTGATCTTGCTTTAAAATCATTAATGAGACTCTTAAAATGATGTCTTACCTGAGCTTAGCTCAGTTGGGTGCTACAGAGATCTATAAGGTGTAAAATGCATACTAGATATGGGAGGAATCATTATGATTAATAGGAACAAAACATCTATTAAGTTTTAAAATAAGTAATTGGAATTAGTAAAATTCTACCATTTAAATTGACAAGTTATAGTCTATACCTCACATGCATTGGACAACTTCTACTGTGTGATAAAATCAAATTAATAAAATAAAGGTGCAATGCTGCTTAACTATACTGTATGGTAAGTTATAAATGTGAGAATAAATATAACACTATTTAACTTTTAATTGTACAGTAATTTAAACTAAGTAACTGAATTAATATCTAATCTAAATAATCAGGGAATATCTCAGGGAATAAATTTATTGCATGGCTTAATTATAAATGTATACTTTCTAAAAACTACTTATCACTATTATAAGAGTAATACCATAAATTAAGCATTATCCTAATAAATTAATAGTAGTTAGCTAATGAAAGAAATGGAGTGCATTTTGATTTCAATTCATCATCTAAATAATAACCAATTAATAAAATTTTCAGAGAATCATGTAATAATCAAACATTTTATACAGTGTTTGGATCAAGAAAAGCAACATCATCACATCTGGACATGTTCATCATTAAATTATAAAATATTGCAATCATATCATATTGGATATGTAAGTGTGTGTGCATATGTGGAAACATGGAACACAAATGCATGTCAAAGAAGAATTCTGGACAAGGCGGTTAAATAAATAAAACATTTATTACAAGATGAGTAAATAAACACTTGATTTTCTGCTTTATGCATATACATGTTTTGGAATAAGTCTAACATCAAGGATTAAATGGTCTACATAAGAATAAATAACACTAAAATAAACTTTCTGGTATTTTATTTCAACATATGCCAGCTACCGGTCCATTTTGATAAGCTTATGACAAGAAACATTATAATACTAGCACCAAAATAATAAAACATGGGACTAAGCTTCTTGGTATTTTACTTATAAAATATACTCAAGCTAGCAGTCAATTCTGATAAACCCATGACACAGAAATATTATAATACTACACTAAGATAACTAAGTATGAAATTAACTTGTTGGTATCTTACTTCAAATACACATATATTACCAGTCAATTCTGATATACTCAGGAAAAATAAAATTCTGTTAAACACTGACACTAAAATTATAAAATGTGAAACTAAAATTCTTGGCATTTTTACTTCAATTGCACATCAACATAATATGAGAAGGGTTTAAATCTATGAGTAAGAGGTTAAGCTATCCTTCACAAACCAAATACATATTACTATTAATTAGCCATACTTTCTTTTCTTTTATTTGCTCATTCAAAATGAGGATGAAACATGCTGAGAATTGATAGTTTAAAATATGAATAATTAATATGATATGATTTGAAACTATGATTAAAGTTACATGTTAATGATGGATTTTCTTCATACTTTCCAAATTAATAATATTTTATGCATGTGTCTGAATTATGCTACCTGTTATAAAATAATCAATATAGTTAAATCCAATCAGTTTACTTATGAAATTGGGATAAGTGTCATAATATGGATGATGGCAATGGCCAAACAAGCTTTAACACTAATTCTACTTCAGCTGTTCTGTGAGAAAAATCAATTCTAACTTTATTTTCCTTTCTTATCAGCAAACTATCTTACACTTGGCTATGAATAAATGATGGGAAAGCATTCCATATAAATATATGAGATGAAAAGACATTCTTTACTCTAATCCTTTAAATAACCAATACACAGTGACTCCATAGCCTAATTCTCAGGCTTAAAACAAACTGGTGTGGACATTGTCTCATCACCAAAAAATAAGAGAAATACACTACTTGTCTTCACATACAACTATTTAATCCAGAAACATAATCCACTCATGATGAATATTTTAATGAACTAAGGAAGAGCTTCCTCAATCCCTGACAACACAATATATAACATAAACAATTTTGTTCTCATAGTGACTAAATACATTTCAATCTAAGCATAGTAAATAAACCATAAATTCATTTTTAAATAAATTCCTAAACTTTCCACTTCTTTTTGACACATTTCATCATCCAAAACTAATGGGGACTAAAATATTTTTTACTTTTAATTCAAACATTATTATAACTGGATCAAAGAGCAGACAGGTATATATGCATAATAATGCATAAACAATTTCAAATCACTTTTGATAAAGATATACTGTATCAACATTGATTAATAAGTTATAAAAGAAATAATGAATACATCTCTCATTTCTGATGAAGTATAATATTTTAACTTGGAAATATATATAATAATTATTACTAAATAAGCAAGACAAAATAACTCTTTGGTATATTTGGCATTAGCCCATAAATTGAAACAAAGGTTTGGTTCGGGATAAACAACAAATCTTTAAATATGGAGTAAAATAATTGTTGAGAATTAAACCTCATAACTTCTTGACAATGCAAGGATAAACAATAAATTTTATGTTACTACCCTTCTCAAAAATGAGATGTTAACTACTAAATAATGAATGGATATTTCTATTGCTAGAACACGCATATAGAAATATAAGTACATAATAAAACTTTACTAAAATAACCACTAATTACCTAGTATAATATTTCTCTATATTATACTTTTGTGAGACATTCTTGAAAAGAGAAATAATAATCAAGAAATAAAAAAGACAAATAATTAATATACCTATTTATCAAATGCTAACAAAATAATAATAGTTATTAAAACTTTTTTTTTTTTAGCTGGAATGAAAAGTTCATTTACAATCTGTAGATGATGCACCTTAGCTATGTACAAAATGATGATGATCATTTGTATAATCATAAATATGGATAAACACATAAAAAATTTCCTGCAGGGAGATAATCAATATTAATTAGATCCAATTGGATAGTGTTTCAAAGTTCTCAGCAATAGCTAATAAAACCATTGGCAATATAACACATAAAAATCTTCATTATGGTAATAAATATCTAGTACAGCATAAGTTAAATAATAATTTATTATTTTATTAGACATGTTTAAGCATTTGTTCCAAGTTTTCAAAAAGTCATTCACAAAGCAAATAACTAATCAGTTTGTAAAATCCATTTAAACTCATGTGAGTTTATTAATAATATACTTTAATAAAAAAAATCCAATGCAAATGAGGAGAACAATAAAATAAAAGGAATTTATATCCAGTTTCATGCTTTTTGACCCCTTCATTTATCCACCCATTTAGAGATAAGTATATATTTTATCAATAATAACAATAAAGCAGGTTAGAATAAGTTATCTGCACACATCCTTCCATTTAATTTTTATTCCCTTATAGCTAGCAAAAATTATCAACCAAGAGACTCTGAAGTGTTTTATGAAAAAGTTCAGCATAAATCTTCCAGAATAATAATAAAATTCACACATTCGAGTTATTTCTTTAGTGGTAGAGATTAAATCTAGGTAAATCAAACTTACAAAATAGACATACATTTCAATTACTTCTTTAATATTAGAAATAAAATTTAAGCAAAATAGATTTGAAATATAAATATGCATTTCACTTTTTTTTAATATTAGAAATTAGACAAAGCACATTTATAATATAGGCACACATACACATCTCAAATGATGATTTTAAAATTTAGAATAGTAAATTAGAAGTAGGGAGATATACCTTATTTTCAAAGTGATTTACGTCTGCATATTTCCTCTTTTTATTTCACTCAGTAGAATTTCTGAACTGTTGACATCCAGAAAATTAATAGTAGTTTTAACTTTTAAGCTTAAATTATGGAAGAACAAGCTTGAAGAAACAAAATTATACTAATGAAAACTTTTTTATGGAAAGAGAATTGTTGAAATCAGAAAAGCAAAGTCAACTTTTGGTAAAAGGATTCCCCCTTTATACCAGATTATTACTCAAGCATCTGTTCTCCCATCAATTCCAAGCACTCAAAGTTCAACTCTAGGGGGGGAAGGTTGCTCGACCCATTGCTCTGAGCTAATTAGTTTCAAAATATGCGAAGAATCTGTCTTTCTTGAAAAAAAAAGAAAGAAAAAATTATTTTGTCTTTAAAAAAATTAACTAAATTGAACCAAGAATAAAGTATTTTACATGTCTAAAATAACAAAATAAAAACTAATGATAATTATTTTAACAAATAAAATATTTGATAGTATATTGGCTGTTTGATAATCCACTTATCTAGTGATCTATCAATTCATTTACAAAGCATTTAAGCTGGTTACTCAAGCTATGGTTATGAAATTCAAAGTTTTTGCATAGAGACATGATATTTGGTGGTTTAATGAAGTACGTGAATGAAAAATAAAATAGAAAGATGGCACAAGCATACATGCACATCCCTAAATGTTGTACTACAGGTACAAAACTAATCTAACCAAAATAAAAGTTTCTATGCTGATGAGTCAAACATATTGCATTATTTATACTATGGACTGAAATATTAAAAGTAAATAAACCAGGAAATTACTGAAACAAATATCAATATTGTTCTGTAGACAAATAAAACAAACTTGGATCAACAAACTAAATTGACAATTCATGTGACTAGCCACCCACCTCTCTATCATTAAATACTCACTAAAGAAAAATATTAAATATCTTAAAACCTTCAAATTACATCTGCAAGTGCTTTTAAACATAGTCAATTGAGCTCACACATTGTAATAGTATATCATGAAACCACCAATCAATTAACTTGCACATTGCAAGACATCAATTTTAATGGAAATTATACATATAAAAAAAATAAACTAGCTCAATCATTGGATGGTTTAATCATTTGTTACAATAACAATATTTCCTATCCAACTAGGTATACATAAAATATTCCTAGATGCCAAAGAGCAATAATAAGAGACATTAAATAATTTACTCTCAGAGTTAACTTGACCCATGATTTAATTATTCACCAAAATATAAATTGGAAACAGGGAATTTTATTGAATCCAACCTATATTTTCAGATAAAGATTATATACAATATGAGTGATGATTTCAATTAATAATTAGGAAATTGAATATTAGCAAAACACAAAATTATTTTTAAGTAATTGTAAGTCTCAAGCATTATGTACTGATCTTTACACTGAAAAAATAAAAAAATAAATAAATTTCAAATAAATCACAAAATAATTTCAATTTTAAATAAATGGTATACACTTTATTTTAATTGTGGTTTGATTTTTTTTTCAACTGGCAATAATTATATTAATCACATACAATATTTGTTTACCTTTCAAGTTTTCATTTGAATTCAGTATTATTTAAATTAACAATATTTGCTAGCAATACGCATGGACTGACATTTGTATCTGCATAATAATCACTTATTATTTAACATGCAGAAAGACGGAATAAAGGAGAAATAGTGAAAGTCATAATAACTTAATAATAATTTAGAACCAATGATATGTTCCTCAAATTTAGATCATTTAATTTTAAAAAAAATATGAATCTTCTTTTCCTACTGTGTTGGATATTTATTTGCTTCATTTTTAATTAAAACTATACTTCTCCACTGGACAACAAGTATGAACTCTTTAGAGTTATTATTCATAATAGGGCTTCTATCATGGCCCCTAAATTCAATATCTTTCTTTATACCTTCATTAATTCAGAGACTTCAGTAAACATTTATCATGGACTATATAACTCTTAGTATATGAAACTTTTATAAATAAAATATAGAAATGACTCCTATCTCATATGTGAAAAAATATGTATATATAATACAAACATTAAAACAGGCAAAACTCTCTGTATATATTGCCATTCCGTGCAAGCCAGAGTAATCAGTGAATGCCAGAAAGCTTGAGCATAAAACCATATCTAGTGCATACTCATTCAAAATCCCCAGACTGGTTTCTGGCTTGTGGCTTTCATCAGTGAGGAGCCTTAGATCTAAGAGCACTGGACCTAGATCTTAGGATCTAATGCAGCCCTCCAGCAACCACCTTTTACCTCTACTTAACTACAAAACTATGAGTCTTAAATTGAAAACATAATATTTTCAATCCAAGCTCATTAGCTTATATAGTCATATAGGTCTGAACTCAGTTCAGTACTTATACATTTTGGTGTCTTTGGTTTTATAATAACCATAGCCACCACTATTCTATTATGCAGGATTGGTTTTAAGCCAATAATTATTACAAGATTACCATTTCTTATGCTTACTTATAACTGTTATTAAAACAGGCAAAACTCTCTATATGTATTGCCATTCAGTGCTAGCCAGAGTAATCAATGGATGCAAGAAGGCTTGTGCATAAAATCCCCATCTAGTGCCTACTTATCCAATATCCCCAGACTAGTCTCTGTCTTGTGGTCTTTGTCTGTGAGGAGCCTTGGATCTGAGAGCAGTATGTATAGAGAGTTTTTCCTGTTTTAATAACAGTTATAAGCAAGCATAGAAATGGTGATCATGTGATGTTTATTGGCTAGTGGCACATTCTGATGATGGCTATATATAGTATCAGTATATATTGTTTTGATGGTTTATTTTTATGTTTTTAGTTACAATTATACATCACTTTTAATATGTTTATCACTTATACAATTTCAAAATTATTTATAATAGTTTTTGGACTACATAATATGAATAAATTTAATTACTATCAGAATTCTGAACATTTTCTTTCTTATGCTTAAAATGAATTCAATATAAATTATTCAAAAGTAACTGCCAAATTTCTTTTTTTTCTGAAGTACTTCAAGCAAAAGTCAACTTGCCATCTATTTAAACAAATTGTTAACATTCTGTCAAATATCACTAACTTCATGTATATTTTATTCTATTATTTTAATTCCAAAAAAGAGTCTATAGATATCAGAATAATTAAAAATACACTCACATAAAAAATCTTTTAAACTCCATCTTGACAATCTTCTATTCATCTTTGGAAATCAACTTTGCAACTTTACTTCAAAAAATATTCTGAATGCTTAAAAACCTGCTCTTTTGTGATATTTATTAAGAGCCATGATTATTTTTGCACAACAATTGTGTAATAGTTATTAAAAATCAAGAATATAAACACTTACTAATTTATTTTGTATGTGAGTTTTGTTTTTAAAAATAGAATATATTTTTCATCATAATGTTAACGGTACAAATTATGGGGAAATATGTTTACTAAATGTCAATCCTGATTATCTGTTAGAATATATTGCAATACTGCAAAAATTATTAAATAATTTTAAAACTTTTAATGTATAATTTGATAGAGTATCATATATCGATAATTATTCATTGACATTTTAAGTTCAGTATGTCAAATAATGTATGTGTTTTTTTAACAGTTGATGATCAAAAATGTTTATTGTTTGATTATGATCTAATTTTTGTAATAATTGAAAAAGACAAGTATATATTTTAAAGACTTTCCTTAATTTCTAGTCAAAAATATTGATCAACTGAAGTCAAATTTATTATATTCTGAAAAATAACAATGATATAATATTCAAATGAACATTGAATGCTTATTAACTCTTTCTGTGCCATATTAACTGCAAATATTCTTAATGGCCAAATAGATTAATGTTCTATACTTTAGATTGGTCAATTTCAGAATAGGAGTAAAATATATTTGTCTTTTAAAATTATATTCATTTTAGTTTAGTTTCTAAAAAGCAAATTAATGATTTGTCAGATTATTAAAGAAAACAAAAGGTTTTTCAAAAATAAAATGGACAACATAAAACTTACTTTTTTCAACCTACTGCAAAATCCAGCCTATGTCATTGATTTTTATATCAATTTACTTTCATGTAAAAATAAATAATTTTTACTAAAATCTGAACTATTCTTTTAAAATAATTATATTTTCACACATATTTCATGAAAATAATAATAAATATGTATAAAAATAGTCTAAATCATATTTTTCATTTTGAAAATTAAAACAAAGAACTTACAATTGTCAAAATTGTTAACAAGTGCTCCCTTGTGTAAAAAATGAGAAATAACCAATCAGAATCTTGGAAGGCAGGTCTAATCTCATTGTTATAACTTTAAATATTATTGATGTAGTAGATGAAAATAATTATAAAGGTGGCACGTCATACAGTACATTTTTCTTGATAAAATAACCATAAAATCAGCAAAATAATATAAAAATTATCAGTTTGTGAATGATTTAAAGTCACACAACACAATCTTTTGGAAAACACAATCTACAAGTTAACAGGAAAAACAATTAAAACAGTGTAAAAATGGAAGGGTTAAAATTGATAAAATTCATTTTTTTCTCAAAATACTATTTATTTCAGGTTTATATAGAGATAGATTTTATTAGTTATAATTTTTATTGAACTTATTATAAATTGTAGTACCAGCCTTGTCTTCAAAGTTTTAATTTCTTTTCAGAGCATTAATTTAAAATAGTTTATTTGTATGAAAGTAATTTAAATTTATTTTTTAAAAGAAAAACCAATGAAAATTGCTTTAATAAAAGACTAGTGAACCAATGATATCTAATCACTGACAATGATAAAATGTTATTGGTTATTCATAGTTTGTATTGCTCACTTACTGCAATCTGCTTTTGAATAAGGAATTTAACATAACATACATTATATGGAATCAACTAGACTTGAATGTTGTCAAAATATCACATTACATAATGTATTAAATCACATAAATTGGAGTCTTAACAAAAACTAAATTGTCCCAACCATTGTCAAATTGTGCACCTAAATACATATTTTAATAACTATCCTTTTGTGATATGGTCATGGATGATATTATGGTAGTGCATATCTATACCATGTCTACCAACTGGTTAGGAATTTGGGTCAAGTAAAATTTGAAATATTTTTAAATGTTCCAGTCAATGTTAGAATATTCATCGTGAATTAATCAGAAACCAAGTATCTAACTATTTTTACTGGAAAAGAAAATAATAAAAAAAATTATTTAAATCCTCACCATCTGCAACTAGGAAGTTTGCTGTATCATTTCTTATTCTCTCTCTTTTATAGGGTCTGTTTTAAGGAGATTTGTTCTAAAATAGGCTTTTAAAAGTTGTGTATATATATATATATATATATATATATATATATATATATATATATATATATATATATATAAAAAAAAATATATATATATATATTTAACATGCACACAGCACAATAATCACATCACTTAAAAAACGATAGAAAAACTTACTGTGTTATAAAAGCTTGTTCACATTTAAAAAACAAATAATCAAGAGACATTTTAAATCAATCTTTAATTTAACGAATTAATAATAATAAAAGACTTTTATGAAAAAACAATAGCTTTTTATATTTTTTATACATATAAATTGTAAATGATAAAAGTACTTTGTTGTATCCCTAATAGTAAACCATTTTTCCCCTTCATTTTTCTAATTTTACAATGAATCGTAAATTGTAAATGGATGTGAGGACAAAAGAAGCATTTAATTTGAGATATATTTTCAACTTAAAGCCATTATGAGCTCGTCTAGATAAAGATGGCTAAATCCATTTTACTTCTCATTTTTTCTCCCATTTATTTTTTTATTACATAGCATTCACAAGCTTTCATAACGCCTTTACAGACAAAAAAAAATAATTTAACCATTTTCAGGCAACATGATCAATTTTATTGAAACCTTATAAAAAAAAAAAAATAGGAAAGAAAAAAAAATAGTAATGTGCACATATTATAGAATCTAATTTTATTCAATTACTTAAAATGATTTGAAGCTTCATTCCAAAAAAATCAATATAAGAATTGCCACTATTAAACAATCAATTGTTTAAAATAAAATAACCCTTTATACCTTATAATAAAATCATTTAGCTATTGATTATATACAAAATCAATTGCTAATTATGGGTCACATAATTTGTTAGTTATTCAGCAACAACAAAATGAACAATAATTGATTTAATAGTAATCATAGAATCCAGTCTTACTATTAAGTCTGCACATTTCTACTTAATAAGTGTGTTTGACATTAAAAAATAATACAAAGAGTAATTATTACAGTACTTTAAGAAATATAGTGAGAAAAGTACATGTAACAAAATCAATACGTTGATGAGTCAATGGGTTGAAGTTAAAGTTATATTGGAATTGGATATGAAGGTCAAGATGCACCATCTAGTGAATTTAATTATCTCTAAGTTCAAAGAGGATTTAGTTTGACATAAAAAGCAACTCAATAAAAATTAGTAAAGCAATCACATATATGTAGTCAATGACTGTCAAATTATTAATATATAATATTTGCGAATCTACATATTAAGCTAACAAAAAAGTGTTTATAAATAACTCACACATGTGTACACAAATGTGAGGATTTATGTCTCTCTGAAGTACAACTGTTTATTCTAACAACAAATATCCGTAATTGTTGTAATCGTGTGTAAAATCAAGACAAACTAGTTATATATTTCCATTTCTATAATATATTTCAATAATGTAGTACAGATAGATATATATATATATATATATATATATATATATATATATACTATATATATATATATTATAAATGTTATAATGTGTATAACCACTTTGTTACAAAAAAATCTCACTATAAGAGAATTTTCATCTCATTCAATCAAATATTGTTTTTTCCTTCCCAATTTACCTTGATTGTATTTGCATATTCTAAATCCAAATAAATTGTATTTTTTATTGAGATATAATTATTTGTACACAATTCCTAAATTATATTTTATTTATAACTTAAAGTATTTTAAATAATCTAAAGTAACATTTGCTGCATACTTGTCTACTCATGCATACACACATGTACATATTGTGAGGATACTCTTAACCAACCACACAAAAATCACCACTCACACATACATCATAAATATTGAATGTACCAACACAATTAAAAGCATATTATTGATTATAAGTTAATATGGTTATGTAGAATTGTCAGTTAAAATTATCTTATTGACAATACTAATTTATATGTATATCAAACCCTCTACAACTTTGCTGTTAGTTACAGTTAAATTTTGTACCATTTTAATTTTCATTCATGTTATTAAAGTTTGAGGGCATAGTTTGCATCATCTCTTGGTCAATTTTGGTCACATTTTTCTTTATTTTAGGCTTGAAATTCAAATTTTTAATTTTTAGTTCCAAAAAAGTCTGCATATGGTGATATATTTTGAAAAAAAAATCAATGTTCATTGCTGCATATTGTTGTTTACACCAGCCTCCTTTCTCTGATTGGATGGCTGCCAACTCTGAAAATTGTGTTGTGTGTTTAGGTTTGATTTCATTTTAGATGGCTATCTTTGACTTCTGATTGGCTGTCAGTTATGTTTTGTGACAAGAACTAGAGATTTGCAGTATCTCAATTTATTTCAGTTTTCAACTATCGGCGCTTTGCAAATTAAAATATTATTTACATACTTTACTGCTTGTTATGTATTCTAAAAACTACTTTGTAGTAAATTATAAAATTTTGTGTTGTATGTTTATGATTTAGACTCAGTGAGTTAATTGTGAAGATATTTAAAGCTTCAAGCTTTTAAACCTAAATGCTTACGACTGGCTTAGATATATATAGAAAGAAAAGTTGAGAGAAGGGTGGCTACCCTTTTCTTGTAAAATCTTTGTTGTATGTTTAGATGTGATGTCACTTTAGATGGCTATCTTTGACATCTGATTGGCTGTCAGTTATGTATTGTAATGAGTGCTAGAGATTTGCAGTATCTCAATTTATTTCAGTTTTCAACTATCGGCACTTTGCAAATTAAAATATTATTTACATTTTTTACTGCTTGTTATGTATTCTAAAAACTACTTCATTAAATCATAGGATTTCACATTGTACATTTATGATTTAGACTCAGTGAGTTAATTGTGAAGATATTTAAAGCTTCAAACTTTCAAACCTAAATGCTTATGACTGGCTTAGAGATATAGAAAGAAAAGTTGAGAGAAGGGTGACTGCCTTTTTCTCATAAAATATTTGTTGTGTGTTTAGCTTTGATGTCATTTTAGATGGCTATTTTTGACATCTGATTGGCTATCAGTTATGTATTGTAATGAGCACTGGAGATTTGCAGTATCTTGATTTATTTCAGTTTTCAACTATCGGCGCTTCGCAAATTAAAATTTTAAGGAAAATAAGTGTGGAAAAGTGACTGTTCTTCAGAACAAGTGGTTAACAGATACTAATTGTAATCTGCATATCAGGCATTTGTAAATGACAGTCATAAATCAAAACAAAATGTTTTACACATTCATAATAGATTTTGAATATAAATAAATATATTTATTGTAATTTTTTTACATTCATAATTAAGATTTTACATTACTTTATTAAAATATAAAGTGTGATTAAAAAAAAAATTATAAGAAAAAGGGCATAGGAAAGTGACCACTCTTCAAGAAAAGTGAATAATGTTGACAGCTACAGAACTGAATCATGACACACAGATTTGTTGAAATATATTTTTTGTTTTACTGCTGGCTATTTTTAAACATTTTTGTTACCTTTTTCTTCAGTAATTAACATTATTTTTAATTTTTCATTACATTTAACCAATTTTAATCTAAAATTATTCAAATTTTAGAAGCTGAATTGAAACAATTCTGTGTATTTTAGATTAATATTTTATCAATAGAAACCTATTGGAAATGAAACTGACAAATAACAGTTCTCAGATTTAAGTAATAGACCAATACAAAAATTAAACAAGGATTTTAGAAGTTGATGTTGATATCAAAAAGGTTAAATGCAAGCAAGTAAAAATCTTAAAGAACAAATGAAAAAAAATCATTAATGTTAAATTGTTTATTATTATTATTATTATTATTATTATTATTATTATTATTATTATTATTATTATTATTATTATTATTATTATTATTATTATTATTATTATTATTATTATTATTATTATTATTATTATTATTATTATTATTATTATTATTATTATTATTATTATTATTATTATTATTATTATTATTATTATTATTATTATTATTATTATTATTATAATCAGGCATAAAATTATGAAAAAACATCAAAGTGACATTAACAATGAAAGCAAAGTGTGAACTTGAAACTCATGATCTAAAAAAAAATAAAATATAAACAAGATAAAACACTTTTGTTCTTTTTTTTTAAAAAAAAGGAAGGCAAATAAATTGGTTGTCAAGGAATGATACTTGATAAATTCTTAAAATCAATTTATTTTTCCTATTAACTATTCTTAATATTGAAGTTCATAAGCCACTATTATTGCAATTTGAGGAAGTTGATTAAAGGACCCAACTTAATTCTATAAAGCCTCTATTTTTAACACAAGTTACAAGCTAGAAAAGAACAAAGCATGCATTCCTAAGAAGTGATAAACATCATTGGGATGGAGCTGCTTGTTATACAGCCAAGAGTTTCTGATATGATTATCATTTCAAATTACTATCATGGCATCCACAATAGTAAAAGATCTACAAGATGCTAAAATCAAGCAAAAAATGATCTCAGCATAGTAAAGATAGTTAATAAAAGAATTTGAGTCACCAACATGAAGATCCAGATGGCAACTGAAGACTATCTGATGGATTATCATTCAGTTCTTGCAAAGAACCAAGGATATTCACACATTTCGCAATGTGGATTACAAGACTTTGAACTATGGCTAGACTATTCCAGATTAACATTCCAAATTACATTTTTATACATTTTTTTATTCTTACTTTGTTCGTTAAATTGGTTTCTTTCTTTTAAAGCAGAGAGTCAATTCTTCCAACCTCCAGTTATTTTAGAGGGAGAAAAGCTATCAATTCTATTTTTTTAATTTTTCACTTAATATAAAATTTAGAGGCAAACTCTTGACTTGCTTGCCAATTGGTACATCAGTCTATTGATTTGAAAGGTGAGACTTTATTCTTAATCAATATTCTGTGCTCACACTTTGGCAGATATATTTTTTGTTCAATGTGTGTGTTCAACTAACTTAATCATTAGGTATGTGTTATTTGGAGTATATGACTAATCCTTGGATGACTGGTCTGTCCTATCACAGATTTATATAACATAAGAATAGGACAGGGTTAGAATATAACAGCAACCTTCAACAAATTGTCACATATAAATAGGCAGATCAGACATTAATGAGTACCTGATATTACAAATTTTAGTTAGCAGAGGTAATTGTTAAAATATAGGTCTCTTTTGTTTATATTGTATTCATTGTATATTAGATTAGAATGGTGTATGACCATTTTTATAGGGATAAAAAAGTATGGATTAATAAATAGTTGAATAGATAAAAAATCAAGTCAGAAGACCTAATTTTAATAAAGCTCCTATTTACAAATGTTATATATAGAGTAAGTTAAAAACAAACTCTTATGAAGCTTCAAAAATACCCTCAACCTCAGACCGTGGTTTCTGCCTCTAGTGTCATCAGTGAGGTGCTAGGGAATAAAAATACTAGAACTAGTCCAGCATTTTATCAATGCCTAACTATTGAGAAGAAAATCTGAAACTTTCAGACATTTAAATGTCCAAAAATCCAGCTATCTAACTCAAATAGCAGTATGGGACTGAAACTAAGTTCAGATCCACCATATATTAATAGCTCTAGCAATATAAAATCGCCAAAACATTAATAGCAAAAAACTAAAATTAAATTGATAAAAAATCAAGTCAGATGACCTAATTTTAATAAAGCTCCTATTTACAAATGTTATATATAGAGTAAGTTAAAAACAAACTCTTATGAAGCTTCAAAAATACCCTCAACCTCAGACCGCGGTTTCTGCCTCTAGCGTCATCAGTGAGGTGCTAGGGAATAAAAATACTAGCTTCATAAGAGTTTGTTTTTAACTTACTCTATATATAACATTTGTAAATAGTTGAATAATACAAATGAAGGATGACCATGCCCACACAATCATTAAATGTTAGAACATACACTACTTTGTTATAAAAATTGTGAATAGTAATCATCATCAAAATTAATTTGTTAAATATTAAATATTAAATCAAATTAGTTGTCTATTGTTTGATTTTTTTTATTTTCCAGTTATTCACACTATATGCATATCCAATGCACTCATCAGATATGGAATAATCATACCTTGAAAGAGTATATGTACATTCTCCCCGAATTTGAACTCTGCAGCATAGCATGGTTCAAAGAGAGATGAAGTAAGGAAAGTTGTGCAAGTGTGAATCCTATTCCACTCAATCATTAATCATCATAGGATCACTTCCTAAAACTTAAATTAATCAAATAACTGAGTTGCTCTCTCATATGTTATGCCCTACTTGGGAGACCAAGTGGGAAACTACAGTTACATAACCTCACAAAAAGAGTAGTCCATCCCATTATATTTGTCCACCAATGTGGAGCTTGATCACATGCAAATAGACCATTCCATTAAATCTGGTGCTGAACTTTAGGGTCTCAAAATCATATTATTACTTCATGATTTCTTATGCTAGTAGTATTAATTTGTGATGAATGGAAACTATACAAATGACAAACAGCAATAAACAGATACCAATAAAATAGTCAGGTAGTCAGCCAAATAAACAAAGCATAAAATGAGATATAAGGTAGCATGTTATAAATAAATAAATAAATGAAGTGATAATCAAATAAAATTTAAATCATAACTCATGGTAGATGTATAACAGCAAGAAAGTCTCTATGATATCTATCAAGTTACTTGATATATGTAGAAAGAAATTAGTTTGAAATCAAACCACAGTTATTTTATGAAATAAATATAACATAACATATGTATTAGATGTTAACCAGAAGCAAAATCAAAGCAATGGAATTGGAAATTAATAAAGAAGAGTGCTAGGAAACTGAAAGGGAAGAAGTACAGGTTGAAAAAATACAAAATCCTATTAGGGATAGCTGAGAGATTTCTGCCTTTGAAAATATAGTGAAACAAAATATTGAAATATCTGGGGGGGGGGACTGTCTCAGAAGTAATCCAACCTCAAGAAAGACCAATGATTATATAAACACAAAGGAAAGAAATTATTATTGTTAAATTGTTTTATTATTATTATTATTAATCCAGTATAAAATTATAAAAAGTCCAAAGTGACATTAACAATGAAAGCAAAGTACCAACTTGAAACTCACAATCTAAAAATAAATCTTGACAAGATAGATAGAACACTTGCATTCTTTTTAAAAAAAAAAAATGAAGGCAAATAAATTACATCCTCAAGAAAAGATACTTGATAAATTCTAAAAATCAATTTATTTGTCATATTAACTATCCTTAATACTGCAGTTCATAAACCACTATTATTCAGTTGGAGGAAGTTTATTAAATGATCCACCTTAATTCTATATAGCTTACATTTCTAACACAAGTTATAATCTAGAAATTAACAAAGCATGCATGTCTAAGAAGTGATAAAACATCATAATGATGGAGCTGTTTGTCATATATTCAAGAGTTTCTGGTATGATTATCATTTCAAATTAATATCATGACAATCATAGTAGTAAAAGATCTACAACCTGCTACAATCAAGCAAAGAAATGATCTCAGCATAAAATAGTTTATAAAAGAGTCTGAGTCATCAACATGAAGACCCAAATAGTGACCAAAGATTATCATATGTATTACCATTCAGTTCATGCAAAGGAACTTTCCTAAAAGCAAGTATACTCACATGTCTCACAATGTGAAATACAGGACTTTGAACTATGACTAAACTATGTTGGATTAACATCCCAAATTATATTTATATATATATATATATATATATATATATATATATATATATATATATATATATATATAATTCTTATTTTCTTCATTAAATTGATTTCTTTCTTTTGAAACAGAGAGGCAATCCATCCAACCTCCAATTATTCTAGAGGAGTGGGAGCTATCAATTCAATTTTTTTATTTTTCATTTAATAATAAAAGTTAGGAACAGACTCCTGACTTGCTTGCTAATTTGGTATATTAGTCTACTGACTTGAAAGGTGAAATTTTATTCTTATTCAATTTTAAGTGCTCACACTTTGACAGTTACAATATTGTTTATGTTCAGTGTTTGTGTTTAATTAACTTAATTATTAATTATTTGTTATTCAGAATATATGACTAACTCTTGAATAATTGCTCTGTCCTATCATATCGAGATCTATATACATATCTCAACAGATCTCAAAATATAGACATGCAAGATAGAAATTAATGACCAAATGATTTCATGGAATTTTAGTTATCAAATAGTTAATTGTTAAAATATAGTTTCAAAGTGTCTTCAATGTAAATTTGAGTTTGTTAAATTGGAATGAGAAATGACTATTTTTTGTATGGAGTAAAGGCATGGGATAAGAAATAGTTAGTAAATACAAATGAAAGATGATTATACCCATACAATCCATTAAACACTGAATATGTATGCCACTTTGCTGTAAATAATTATGAATTGTGATCACCATCAAAATCATTTTGTTAAATTTGAGTCAAATAAGTTTCCTGTTGTTTGATTTTTTATTTTCCAATTAATCACACCTACATGTATACAATGCTCACATTGAGTATGAAATAATCATACCTTGAAATAGAGTCCATGTCCACTCTGCTTGAGTTTGAAATCTGTGGCATAATGAGAATCAAGGAAGGTAAAGTAAGGGAAGTTGTGCAAGTGTGAATCCCATCCCATTCAATCATTAATAGTCATGGGACCATTTTTTAAAACTTAGATAAATCATCAAATAACTGACTTCGCATATCATGTTCAATGCTCTTACATGAAGACCAACCTCCACCTCACAAAAAAAATATTATACTGTTTATTCATAATAAATAGTATACAAATGTTTTTATTTAACTTATGTATATTGTTTGCTTGATTATTGCTTATTTGATAACACTTTTATAACTGATTTTTAATATATTTCTATCAAATGGATTTTCCTCAAATTTTGATGAAATATTTCAAGGTTTTTAAACTAGTTGTTTAGCTTGGCAGTATTGGCAAGGCTGCATTTCAAAATGCACTGATATTGATTCAGTATGTTTTCAGTGATGAATAGTAGATAATGATATTTTTTTTAGAAAAATTATTCTATTGAATTTTATGTCTAATTCAATATATATATAGTTAATTAAATCAGAAAGGAAAAGAAATAAAAAAAAAAAATCTTAATTTTTCTTAATTGTTAAACGAAACCTTGCTTTATTTAAAATATTGCTTTCATAAACACAAAACAATATTGGAAACATGGTAAGATTGTTTTGATTATCAGTTTTTAAATTTGAATACAAAATATCCATTGCAAATCTTCTGAATACTAATACATACATACATATAGATAGATAGATAGATAGATAGATAGATAGATAGATAGATAGATAGATAGATAGATAGATAGATAGATAGATAGATAGATAGATAGATAGATAGATAGATAGATAGATAGATAGATAGATAGATAGATAGATAGATAGATAGATAGATAGATAGATAGATAGATAGATAGATAGATAGATAGATAGATAGATAGATAGATAGGCAGACAGACAGACAGACAGATAGACAGATATATATATATATAGACAGATAGATAGATAGATAGATAGATAGATAGATACATAGATAGAGAGAGAGAGATAGATAGATAGGCAGATAGATAGATAGACAGACAGATAGATGGACAGACAGATAGATAGATAGATAGATAGATAGATAGATAGATAGATAGATAGATAGATAGATAGATAGATAGATAGATAGATAGATAGATAGATAGATAGATAGATAGATAGATAGATAGATAGATAGATAGATAGATAGATAGATAGATAGATAGATAGATAGATAGATAGATAGATAGATAACTTTTATTTAATTTGAGTAATAATACATTAAAAACGAAAAAATAGATTTTTGTTGCATTAATTACGATTTAGGTACTCATGTTTAACTTGAAATAAAAGCATGGATTATCCAAAAAATTATTTCAATCACTAGTTTTTAAAAACTCATGAATAAATTTCCAGAATGTTTGTGATGATGGTATTTTAGTTGTATTTATATATTGGATTATTTCTATCATCTAATATTAAGTATTGAATGTATTTAGAAAAATTTAACTTTATTAAATTATCCAATTACATAGCACACATAGGATATTATATATTGACATATTTGCTGTTACTAACAGTTGAATATAAATGATAGTTTAAATGGTTAATTTTTCTAAAGTCATTCAATACTTAATATTAGATTATGAAAGTACGACAATATATATAAATAGAATTAGTGTATGAATTAATTTATAGATGCCCATGCTTCTATTTCAAGTTAAATATAACAAACCAAATTGTCATTGAAGGGAAAACATTTGTTTTGAGTTTTAGAGCATAACTTTTTAAATTATCGTATTTATTATAAAATTTGTTTTTATACATATTATTTATCTTTACCAAAACACACACAGACACACAAATAAAAACATATTTCCCCCCATGTAGCATGTCATCAGCCGGTAAGCAAACCCGCAAACCCGGGACAACTGCTTGTAAAGCAGCTGTTGCTGACCTCTCGACCACCAATGCTTGACAAAAACATATTTTTATTATTATAGTTTAAAACTTTATATTTTTGCTCCTACAATTTAAATAGAAATAAGTAATGTTTACTCCAAGATTAATTGGTTTAAAAATAGTAACATTTCAATTGGTAATTATTCAGCTAGATGTTTTTTTTTAATTTTTCAAAAATTATATGAATCATAGCAGAAAATAAATTCAATACCCTATTCTCGCAAGTAAAAAAAATGTACATAATGCATAAAGTTTATAATAGTTTAAAGTAACTGTCTGATGTTTTTAATAATTATATTTATGTTTATGAATTCTTAAATTATCAGTGTTTTATTTTAAAATGTATAGTTTCTCCTATTTTTATGCTAGCATTAAATTACTTTTATTTAGCTTTGATTTGCTAGAATGTGTAAATTAACCTTTATCAGAGATGTAAGATTTCACTTTATTTTATATGTTCAAAACTTTAGGGTGTATAAATGCATTCAGGTCATTACTTTAAATAATATAAGTAAAATAGCATTGATACTATGTGTAATTTAAATAGTCAAAATAAGAGTCATAGATCACATGACCCTATTCTCTTAAGCTTGTAAGTTATAAACAATGAGGATTGCCAATTCCTCAACAAGCTTTGTGTTAAATGCTTAGCCAGAGAAAGCATTTAAAATATCTCTGTCAGGAACCCCTCCCCAAACCCCTGACCATGGTTTCATGCTTTGGCACTCCTCAGAGAGGTGTTGGGATAGTTTCAGACACTAGATCTAAAAATACCAAGCCAAAGCCAGCATTTAACTAAAAGTTATCTATTGAGTGGAAAATCTGAAAATTTCAGACACCTACATGTCTTCAAACTCAGCTATCCAACTCAAATAGCTATATGGCATTGATAGATCTTCAGTGCTATTAATTGTGAGAAACTAATATCTAAAAACTAGAATTAGGATAATAAGATGTGGATTTCTATTGAATATTTTGAATACTATTTAAAAATTATTTATTAAATACATTATTTTTATAAAACTTCATATTCTAAATTATAATACAGGCACATGGTTATAGTTTTTGTATTAGATGAACAGATTTATCTATATTTAATTCTGGTTTAATATCATTACAGTAACTTTATTCCGAAAATAATACGTTCTTTTATTTAACATTGCATTTCATTTGTGACCATGGAAATCACTTTCCTAATACATTTAATTTTAATAATATTTAATTTTTAAACATATAAATGTTTGAGCATTTATATGTCTAAAATTACAAGTGCAAAGAAAAGAAATAATATATTAAATGATTTATGTAATATTTAAACTATATATACACAGTCAACACTTTAATTCTTCAACAAACTTCTTCAATGACTATCTTTCATTTTTTGTTTAACATAAACAATAATTTAAAGAAAGTATTTGATCAAGATTGTTGAACAATAAAAATGTTGACTATATATAAAATGTAAACATTACTTTAATTAAGAGTAAAGAATGGATGACTTGCTTAAATATTTTATTGAATATTTAGCTTTCTAAATTATTTGACTTTACAAACAACTTATGGTCCCATTTAGAATTGATTCCCAATTGGAATAATTAAACAAAACCATTATATTTTAAAAATATATTTTTTTTTTCTTAAATAACTCAATGCTTTGTAAATTTATCAAAAAATAAGTTTATTAATGTATATTAATAAAATTTTTATAGTAAAATGAATGAGTCATAACATTATATTAGTTTGCAGTACATAAGTCATAAGACTGCATAAAATAACATAATTAGCATAAGGAACACATATTTGGATTTATACTTTTACACACACACACATACACACATATATATATATATGTACATCCCTTCCTTTATACTAACAATACCCCCTCTTATTAAAAAAAATTAAGCAAATTTAATTTGTTTTGAATCAACAATATACAAATTGTTTGTAAGACAAATAGCAAATGTAGGATAATTAAATTCAAGAATAAAACAGTCTTTATGTACAATTCTTCTAGCTATTAATCTAGCATTTTCTTGATTATTTTTTTATGTAAAATTGTAAAAATTATTGGTGAAATTATTTAATTTTTATCGAGTAAATAGGTCTGATATTTAGAAATATAATAAAATCATCATATTTGTTTTTCAAATTTAAATAACTGGTGAGGTGAATTATGGTGAAAATTATTTTATACATTTATTTTATGTGTGAATGTTAACACTTTCATGGATCATTTTTATTATTGGCCAAATGGAGTAAAACTCTGAAAGTTTTAATTGGTTTTAATTGGTCAAGTGACAAACTCTTTGATAGAAATATTTTCATCTTTTAATATATATTAATTTTAGTTTCATTTTCAAAAAGTATATTAATTATTTGTAATGTTAGGAAAGTAAATGAATGTTTTTCAAAAATATATTTTTATTTGTATTTTATAGAAATATTCAAACGTGGAAAAATCAAAGAAAACATTACAAGCAAATTACAAGCAATGTAAACGTCATTTATATCCCTCCCAGATTTGCCATTACAAATTTTTTAAGCATTTTTTAGGAAAAATCTTAACGTTTTTCTTAACATAATTATATTTTCAGCATATTATTAAAAAAATACACCAAAAATACATTATATTATTTAAATAAATGCCAGAAAAATATTCTAAAACATTAATCTTTGTTTGAAAAACAAATAAACAGCTTGAAACAATCTAAACTCTTGACAAGATGTCAAAATTTTTGCTATGGCTGGTTTCTTTTTCAATTTACAATCATGTAAAGTGTACAATTTTTTAATAAAACCTTACTACTTTTGTAAAATAACTATATTTTCAGCAGATTTTATGAAATAATTTGTAATATGTACGAAAAGTAATAAAAAAAACAACACTAAAACATATATTTTCATTTTCAGCGGCGAAAAAATATTTATCGGAATCATCGGCCAATAAGAATTGAGAATAGATTATCCAACCAATAAGAAGTTTCCTTCTTCTTTTGTAAACTTGAAACATTCCTAGTATTGATTTTTTACTTGTAAAATAATTCAAGAGAGGGAAGCATTTTACAGGCCTTGCTCTAAGCCTTAAATTGAGTGTATATTGATCACTGTAACTCATAAAATGGCCGAGTTAGAGCAATCTAAAGGTGACAATGCAAATGTGTGTTGAACCCTATTTAAGTGTTTTAACCGACACTTTATATGTTTTCAAATGTTGAAAGTAACAAAATGTTCTTAATATTATAATTTATTAATGTAAATAAATAATCAATATAACATATTATTTCATTCATTTTGCATAATACAAATGAAGTATTTTAATATTTGAAATTTCCAAAAATAGAAGACTGCCTCAACCATCTAACAGTTTTCTTCAATGCTCTAACATGCAATATGTGTGCATATATATATATCACATTTATATACAAGTATATTATCTATACTAAATTTCTAATATGCAATATGTGTGCATATATATATATCACATTTATATACAAGTATATTATCTATACTAAACTTAGTGTAATTATATAAAATTTGGACTCAGACTTTCAAGATATTTACAGCTATCCATTTCATCTTATACAACCGGTACACATGACCACATAATGTGAAACTCCTTTATGTATATATATTCTGCCATAACAAAATTATATATGGAAAATTATTTTTATATATAATTTACATTGGTAAGAGAAGGAATGACTTTTATTTTTGATATTATTTCCAACAGTAATCTAAAAATGCAACACCATCCGTGAAATATTTATTTTGAAAGTAATTTTAACAGAGTTTTATTCTTGTTTAAAGTACATTTTTAATTTATACTTCTAAATTAAGTGGCACTTTGCTGCAGAGATTAGAGCAGCTGTAAAATACCAGATTCTGGAATTAAAGATCTTTGAATTTATTTCTATAGTAGAACTTTCATTATTTGAGTTTTTATGATCTTAGTGAGCAATTAAAGCATTTGATTACATTTATTAAGTGACAACATACTTTATCAGTATATGAGTTTACTTTTCAAATTTTATAATGAGATCTTGATCATACTAATATTTAGTGTTTGATCATAAACAAAAAAATCAGTAGAATCACAGGATATATGACTTGATTTCTTTGTAACAATTTTTCTCAGCATTTTAGACTTGTCTTTATATTGTTGCTTTAATATTATTTACATTTATTTTACTCAAACATTATATAGGATCTTATTATGCTACATTATATTTTATCAATTCTCATTATCTAAAATTCTTTTCATTATTAAGCAATTTTATACAATAAAAGGTTCACATCCAAAATCTAATTCATTATCAACAATAATTTCATGACTTATCTAAAATATATATTTAATAAAATAGGAGATGAGACTTTACCTTTACATTCCATGTCTTTCTATCCATTTGACTGCCTGACTCATCAAAAAATGAGAAGATTTGACATCACTCTAAATCGGATACTTTTTATCCCACGTATACATATTATACATCATTCGAAAGAAAATCAAAAGTTCTGTAAGATGGTGCCCTCTTCAGATTTATTTTACAAGTAAAAAATCAATAAAAATTACCATATATGTCAAACAAAACCAAAGCACCACCTCCTTATCACCTTTTCTTGAATCTTATTGGCTGTCCAACTTCTGTCAAAAAGGGAAATGGCTGCGAAAAAGTAAAAAGTTATGTTCGTTTTGATTTTTATTACGAAAATGATAAATGAATGTTTACAACATTTTAAACAATATTTGAATTGAATTACAAATTATTATTGATAAAATAATACTAAAAATCAAATTATTTTAGGAAAATAGTTAAGATATTACCAAAAATTATTTATTTATTGTTACATATTTATCATAACGTTAAAGTGAAAAAAAAAAAGATTGCTGGCGCAATCTTTTTTGGTTGTTTGAATAGCGGTTACTTTTATTTCACCACAATTAAATATTTTTTAAATTATAAATCAAATTTTATTTTTGAAAAGACTTTCGTTTACTTTCGTAATCTGACAATTTAGTAATATACTTTTTACAAATGAAACTAACATATTTATATTATTGAAAGTGACTCTATTTTAACAATAGATTTTGTTAAAGTTGTGATTTGGCCAATTAAAAGTTTTGATTTTTAACTCATTCGGTTAATTAAATAATAATTGTTGAAAGGGCTATTTCTACTTCTTCCATAAAATTAACATTTAGCTTTACAAATATTATTTTACTCTCGAAAAATATCCCAATAAATATCTCATTGGACTTTACCTTTTCTTTCCTTCCAATATCATATTCAGCAACTAATTAAATTTATGAAATACATTACAACCTTAATGAAAATAATTATTATATATGAATATATAACATTGTTTCATATGATCTTAAAAAATCTTTATTATTGCAATTCATAGAAAAAAGAAACTACTAATGTAATTATCAAAGAAGAATCATTATTACTGAGGATTTTGTTGCTTCCAATCATAGATGAGCAATTATCAGAGACTATGTTTTCAAAAATAAAAATGTAATACAGATAAAAATGTTGATGCCAGAAGAAGGATTATAAAAGTATCATTAAAGAAAGTGTGTTTATGGTTTCCTTCTGCTGCTTTTTTCAAGATATTTGACATAGTTTCTTAAATAGATTTGAATTATTACTTAAAATTAAATTATTGTCAACCAAAATTTATTCATATATATATATATGTGTGTGTGTGTGTAAAATAAATAAAATATATGTTAATTAAAAACAATATTGTAATTATAATTGAAATAACATTTAAGGATTTGAGGATTGTTTGTAATTGTTTGTAAATGGTTAACAAAATTATTTCAATTATATATATATATGTGTGTGTGTGTGTGTGTGCGTGCGTGTGGGTGTGTAATTACATTTTAATACTATGCCATTCTAAATATTAATATAAAAAGTACTAAAACAGAGTTTAAATATAAAATTTAGAAAGATTTATTTCTCCAAGTATACTTTCAATACTTTCCTGTACGATTCATGGTTAGTTTGCTTAGATAAATCTAAGATTTATCTGGAGCTATTAATTCACCTATCTTCATAATCATAAAATAGAGTATGGCTACAGTTGTGATCCAAGTGTTATCAAAATTTTGTGTAAAGCAAGCAATGATTGAAAACATAAAATAAAGAAAGCACGGTTCATTAAACACAATAAATATATAATAAACCAACAATCAAATAGAGTTAAAATCCTTAAAAAACTAATGTTCTCAGCAGACTAACCATGAATATGATGTGAAAGCATTGAAAGTATACTTGACACAATACATCTTTTTAAATTTTACATTTAAACTCTGTTTTAGTACTTTATATATATATATATATATATATATATATATATATATATATATATATATATATATATATATATATATATAATTATTCAAAACAATACAATAATTAATACAGTAACAATATTTTAAACAAATATATACCAATTTAATAGAAGTACTTTCAACTATCTATGTAGTCGTTGTCAACTAGACTCAAATTGTATTAGAAAAACCGTTACAAATGTAAACAAAAGCAATACGTCATACATCAATTTTCCCACAATTCATTAATTTTTATATTGGCTGTCTGTCTATTTATCAACTGTTGCTTTTCACTTTTTATTAACATAGCTTCTTTAATTTTGCGTTTATTATTATTTCTTTCAATACACAGAATTTTAACTTTATTAAAATCAAAATCAAAACCATAATTACATGTTACATTATGATCAAAAAATACTGATGGTGATACATCATCATTTCTAACATTCTCTTGTCTTGATTTTTGCACTCGTTTATATAATAACAAATGCTCCCTTGATCTTTTCTCCAATGTACATCGAGATTCCCCAATATATGCCTTTCCACAAAAACATAGCCATTTATATATTGCACAACTTTGATTTAAAATACCACACCTATTTTTTTGAATTATTTATTAATCTATTTAAATTAGGAGTAGTATAAAATGCAACTCGACATATATTTTTATATATCTGTTTTATAAATTTAACCTGTTCATTACAAATAAATGGTATTGATATCCAAGTATATTTTATTTTATCAATATCTATAGCATCTAAAATATTTCTATTATTATTAAACTTAGTAACAATATTATAAATTAATTTATGATCATATCCAACATTTAACTACTCCTAATTTAAATAGATTAATAAATAATTCAAAAAATAGGTGTGGTATTTTAAATCAAAGTTGTGCAATATATAAATGGCTATGTTTTTGTGGAAAGGCATATATTGGGGAATCTCGATGTACATTGGAGAAAAGATCAAGGGAGCATTTGTTATTATATAAACAAGTGCAAAAATCAAGACAAGAGAATGTTAGAAATGATGATGTATCACCATCAGTATTTTTGATCATAATGTAACATGTAATTATGGTTTTGATTTTGATTTTAATAAAGTTAAAATTCTGTGTATTGAAAGAAATAATAATAAACGCAAAATTAAAGAAGCTATGTTAATAAAAAGTGAAAAGCTACAGTTGATAAATAGACAGACAGCCAATATAAAAATTAATGAATTGTGGGAAAATTGATGTATGACGTATTGCTTTTGTTTACATTTGTAACGGTTTTTTCTAATACAATTTGAGTCTAGTTGACAACGACTACATAGATAGTTGAAAGTACTTCTATTAAATTGGTATATATTTGTTTAAAATATTGTTACTGTATTAATTATTGTATTGTTTTGAATAATTATATATATTTTATTATAATTGGAATACAGACATTGATTATAATTTACATATATATATATATATCAAAATTTTTCCAAATCCAAAATTAAACCAGACCAGCTGGTAGGTTTGTTATTATGAAAGGAGATGAATTCAAAGAGAAAATGGATAGAGAATTAAATAATGGTAAATATGTGTTGTTAGATAAAGATCCAGGTAATTTGATTAAAAGAAAATTGATAGATACTATGAAGAAAATGGTTAATTTAAAATTTTTTAATAGAGTAGATTATTTAAAATGCTATCCTAATGATTTTACATCAGCTAAAGTATTTGTGAATATTAAAACTCATAAAGATGGTTTTCCTTTAAGATTTATTTTTTGATTTTACAGGTAGTGTTGTAGAGGGTATTTCTAGATTCTTGAATAATTTTTTAAAACAATTTGTTGATTTTGGTCAGTTCACAGTTTCTTCTTCTTTTGAGGCTTTTGATAAGAATAATAATTTTAAAATGGAAAGTAATTGGGTATTTGGAAGTTTAGATATTGAAATATGTATCAGTCTGTTAATAGGTTAAGCAGTATTGATGCTCTTTTGTCTGTATTGATTAAGAAAAGTTCTTTATCAAAAAATAAATTTAAGGTAATTAAAGATTTGCTTTTGTTATTGGAAGATTCTATGTATTTTACTTATAAAGGTAATTTTTATAAGATTAAGGAAGGGTGGATAATAGGTTATGTTAGTTCTCCTTTAATATGTTCAGTTTATATTAGTTATATGGAAGAGGAAATTATTATTAAAAAGAATCGTTTATATGTAAAATTATTTGTCAGATATGTTGATGATTGTTTATTTGTAGTTGAGAATGATAAATTGAAGGAATTTGTAAATGAGTTTAATTGTTTTGATCCTTCTATAAAATTTGTGTTAGAAGGAGGGGGGTTAGATTTTGGTAAGTTAAAATTTTTATATCTTTTGATGATTACAAATGTAGAAACTAATTGTTTATTGTGCAGTCATTTGGTTAAAAGTAAAGAATTAAGATCTATAATTAAACCTGATAGCTATCAGTCTGTATCTCATAAAATAGCTGCATTAAGGAATTATTGTCATAGGAGTATTAAATTAAATAATTCTAGTGGGGTAGCTTTGTTTCAGAAATATCAATTTTATAAATATTACTTGAGTGTTGGATATTCTGATAAATTTGTTAAAAGTATTTTATTTAATAGTAATATTTGTAAGGATGTAAAGGTTAAAGAAAAATATGATTTTATTTCTTTGCCATTTAAATTGTCTTCTTATAAAATTGTGTGTAGAAATAGTAAATTGTTTGAAAATAAGAAAATTGCTTGTAAAAGGGGTGTTACATTGAATAATTTATTAAATAATACTAAAGAAGTTTTTGATAGAAAGACTATTCCTGGTGTAGTATATTTTATTCCTTGTTTATTTTGTAAGAAGGTTTACATAGGTCAGAGTAGTTTGAGTTTAAATGAAAGAATAAAAGTTCATAAAAGTAAAGTTAAAAATAGATATCTTAGTTCTACTTTGTATGTCCATGAAAAAGATACAGGTCACACTATTGATTTTGATGAAGCTAAGGTTGTCTTCTTTGAAAGAAATGAAATCAAAAGAAGAATTAAAGAGTCTTTATTATTGAAAATTTATTATTCTGAAGCAATTAACTTATTTAAGAGTTCTTTTAATATTAAGGGTGGATGGGAAGTGAATGGATTTGTGAGTAGTTTTTGATATTATATATATATATATATATATATATATATATATATATATATATATATATATATATATATATATATATATATATATATATATTGTGTAGTTTTTGGTAGTTCTTTACACTTGAGAAGTCTGCTTGTAGCAGTGAAACCTTAAGTTGTGTTTTAATATTATTTTTATGCTGGTCTGTTTTAATTTTGGATTTGGGGTAGTTTTGATTTTATATTGACTAGTTTAGCTGTATGCTTGTAATGTTTATATATATATAACATGTGTAATACAAGCTTGTTAAATTAGGTCGTGTGACATATGACTTTATTTCTTTGTTATATATATATATATATATATTGTAATGGTATATAAAATGCCATTACATTATTTTAAAATGAAAATAAAAAGATCGTAAATAAAAATTGATTTATTAAAAAGAAAAAAACTTAAAAACTGAAAATTAAAAGTTGTTTAATATATATATCGCACAGATGGGAGACTTTAAAAACTATTTTAAAAAAGGAAAATAAAAGTATTTGAAAGTATTTTTTTTGTAAAAAAGTAAAGATGTAAAGATTTGATATTTTTGAAAATAGAAATAGTGTTGATTTTTATAATCTTAGAAAATGGAAATGATTGTTTTATTAATTAAATGATTGTTCTAAAGTCCACTAGCCCTTGTGGCACTCGAATAATTAAATGGTCACATAAGAAAATAAAAAGAAATTAAATGACTAATGCAAGCACGAAATGACAGCATGGACCATAAATGAAACACGAGAGAATTAGTGACATCTTGCTCATTGAATCTGAAGATTTGATGATAAGAGGCTAATAAAAATATAAAAGCCAAATGATTATTATAATTAGGATCTTAGAGCTGACTATGAATATACCATTATAACTAGCTATATTGCAGATTTCATGATGTAGAAGTCTGCAATATATTTAATTTTCCAGACAACCAGCTGAGGCCTCTGGATGACAGTTCCTGACCAAATGCATGGCAAGTAGCAGTTTCATTTTGAAGAGGGACAAACAATCTATGAAAGTGATCATGAAGATGGACCTCTCAATATGCTCAATCTGTAAAATATGAACTCTTGTGTTTATCTAATAGGAACTTTTCCTGAATTTGCAATTAATAGCTAAAAATAAGAACTATTATCTGACCTAAACAATTCAGAATCAATTATTAGTAATTTTTATGCATCTGTTTATGCAATCATTTCCATTTCTTTCTTTTTTTATGTGTTAAGTGTTAATTAAAAATGTATCAATTTAAAGTTGGGTGTAGATAGCTGCATGGGTAAAAATTAATAACTATGTTTAAATTCATTTATGTTTATATTTAAGGTGTTAATTTCAGGTTATTTGTTTTGTAGTTAGGACAATGCTTGTGGAGGGATATATGGGTGTTTATATCAATGTAATGTGAAGCATGTTTAGCATACAGGGCAACATGCCCAACTGAATGCATGACCCCAATAAGGCAGTCATATCGTTGCAATGGTCACAGATGTATTTCCTGCACTATTGACCCCTTCTAACTCTATGAACAGGGATTTATAAGTCAGCAGAAAAGACCACTGTTCCCCATACGTAGCACATTTAATTAATTTATATACATGATTCCTTCACCAGACAGATGCCCATTCCTGTACTGGATGAGGATCATGTCCTTCAAATAATATCATGCTGTCAGATGCACATTCTTGTCAGTGTGATTTTATGCTAGCATCTTCATATTGCATTGGTTGCGGCTATATATCTGGAAGCAGGCGATGGTTTGGCTACACACTTTTAGTCTGAGATTGAATGAGTATTTTGATAAGTTTTTTTTTTACAGTGAGAAATGTATGTAGCATATCTATACTCAACATGCTAAAGTAAATATTATTAAAATGTCCATCTGTGCAGTCTATTTAAAAATAGTAATTTAAATTTAAAAATTAATGTTAAAATCTAAATATAAATTTTATTCCTCAATTTTAAATGTGTGTTAATAAAATCTGCTGTGTTATTAGTACTGGAAGTGATCTAGTTTATTCTTTTTAATCTTTATTAAAAATATAATTTTATGTTTTAAACCTCTGCTACTCCATGAGCTAGTGCCAAAGGCAAACGGTCAATAAAATAAAAAGTTGGATTTTTAACAGCACGTATCTGCCTACTCTATAAATTTTCTAGGTTCAAGTAGCCTAGTGGTACTATGTAGTGCAGATATGGTAAGACTCCATTGATCACCCACACCATGACCATTATAATATATATATATATATATATATATATGTATATATATCATTAAAATCCATTCAAAACTTAAACAATATCAAAATCAATGCCAATCAACAATTTCAAACTTTTGTCAAGGCAAGTTCTTTTTAACAATAAAGGTGGAATTCCTACTTTTATTAATGGTCCAATATATGTAGATAAACACTAAAAATTAAAAAAAAGAAGTGTTATAATTACTTGTAAAAGATATGAAACATTAAAAATGCAAATTTGTATTTAAAAAAGTATACACAATAGCTTCACCCTTGTCTTCTATTTATAACTGATGCATTTGGAATAGTTCATGTGCAACATTTTAAGGTAGAAATCAAAATATTAATAAATTCGAATGTTAAAGTTGTTTTATTAGTTTTATTTCAATATTTACTTAACATATGAATTTTATTTTGGAGAGATTCAAACCAAGAAGTAAATTTTTGTAGCATTATTAAGTTCTTCAGTTCTTCCTTAAATGCATAGATTGTTAATTATTACCTTATGTGATATATAGATTAAAAACTAGTTGAATGGTTTATTGCTTGGGTCTATAAGAAAGTTGAACATCAGAAGTTCCTGAACTGAAATCAATACATGCAAAATCTGATTCTCTATCACCGCTCTAAATACCTCAGTACATTCCTAGATTAAAAGAGAGAAATTTTTAAATTCCAATTCTGAAACATCTGAAACAGATAAAAAAAGATATTATAATTAGTTCTAAATATGATGATAAAAATCTAGTAACTTCTGGCAATAATTATTTTCACTACTTCAATATCATTTCTTGCTTATTCCTTTTATAAATAAAATATACATTATCTATTAAAATGTGATAGACAGAGTATGAGCACAGACTTTCACATGACCCACCATTCTCCACACTATCTCATAACACTGATACACCTGAACACACATATGTCAAAAAGATAAATAATCACCAATATACATATTTCATGCTAAACCAGCAATCATCAGTTGGTCCAGATTACCATCTCTACACATATATGCTACAAGTGCTCAGATATATATTAAGATAGCTAATCCTCCTACTTTAATGGACAGGCTTCAATGTACTCCACACTCCAACTCTTTAACCGCCCATCCAATTGAAAATATTTTGACACAATGTTTTGCTGAATGTTTGTGATGATGGTGTTCTAGTTGTATTTTTATAGTGGACTATTTCCATAATCTAATATGATTATTGAATGTCTTTAAAAAAATTAACCTTGTTTAAATATTCCAAATATATTCAACTGCTAGTAATACCACATTAAACAGGATAGTATATGCACAACATTTTGAGAGGTATCATTATTCCTTCTTCTTCAGGTGTTGCTGGCCTGACCAGTGACAGTATTAGCATGGGATTCGAACCTGGACCCTTAGATTCTTGAGTATTGAATTTTAAGGTAATGTTTTAAGAAACTGTGCCATTCTGCCAAAAGTTAGAGTGAGTATAAATTTCATATACTTATTTATAAGGTTCTTTGTAATTTCTCCATTTTTATAAGAGCAAAGTCGATCACTGATTGCCATACATTATGTATCGTCACACTAGGTTGACTTATGAGATTTTTTGCCATTGTCATGTGAGAAGCTTTTTTAAATTTTCTTCTTTGTATCTTTTTCTTTCTATCCAATATTTTTGTATTTTTCCAATTGAACATATGTTCATTGGCACATACATGGTCTGCTACCTTTTACACATTTGTTTTTCTCTTCTAATCATCATTTTGTGTTTTTGAAAGTGCTTTTCAATGGGTTGACTGGTCTCACCAACATATGTTTTTTTTTTCACATATACTAACCTGTTTGATGTGCAATTACTAACAGTTGAACGTATTTGGAATATTTAAATAAAATTATTTTTTTCTAAAGACATTCAAAACTCATATTAGATGATGAAAATAGTCCAATATAAAAATACAACTTTGATACAATCACTTCTCGTTTGCATAATTAAACTTAATGGTAGTAAAAGAGCATACTATTGTTTAATTATATATTTTACAGATGAAAAATAACTGTCAAAGAATCTATTGAATACTTTTACAGATATGAATTATACTGAAGATATAAGTTAATTAATTATTTAATAACTTTTAAGACTAAAAATCATTTCAATTCTTTTTGCTTTGACTGTTTCAGTTCAATTATAGTTTAAATATTTTTTATCAACTAATTTTTCCTTTAATTAATATTGATAAATGTTTAAAAAATGTCCATTTTTATACATTTAAATCTTTATTAACAATTTTACTAATCTTCAATATTTTTTAATTATATAAATCTAACATTTTATATACCAAAACAGTAGAATATTGTAAAGTTTTAAAAAAATAGTTAGAATACTAACTTTATTGCCCAGAAAAATAAATAACCTCATTTGGAAATATGACTTTAACAAGTTATAGATTGCTATAAATAACATAGTTTGGTTAGATACGAAACTTTAATTAATGAGATGTTCTTTCATTTTTATGTACTTAGATGATCTACTATTTAAGCACTAGTCATTATTAATAAAAATATCGAATTATAACTATAATGAATACTTTGTGGGTTGTTAAAGAATTCTGTATATCAAAGAAAGCTTCATCAATAAATTATTTTCTAAAATTGGATGTAATTTTGTTTCTTCAGAATCCAACTAACTTATTAACTTGAAGTTGTAGCAATCCGATTGGATTAACTTTCTTATATATTTAAGTAAATATTTCTTTTCATTGTATATTTTGTAAATAGTTATTTTATAAATATTTCTTTAAAAGAAATAATCTATGAAAAACAAAGACGTAAATCACATTATAAGTAATCGATATGCTTTCTAAACTTCTATTTGAATCACAAATTAATTACTTCGGATTACAAATTATTTATTGGTAAATACAATTCAAACTTTCTTCTCAGTTATAATAAACCAATATTTCATAATAGAATTATCAATAAATGTAAAGAAAAATAATCATGAATTAATAATGATTTTAATTTAAAGTATAAATAAACAAAATGCTTTTGTTTGAAACGAATTATTTAATTCCTTTGAAACCTTATCAATAAAAAACAAAACAAAACAAAAAAATTACAAAGAACCAAATTCTTTTACTATTAACGATATTTATATTATTCTTAAATTTTATTTAGTTTATTATTTAATAAGATTTTTACATCATTGCAATCTTAGAGGAGGTGAACATTTATATGACAAATGTTTTCAAATTACAAAATAATAATATAATATTAGCCAGAATCTTTTTTGGTATTTTTATACCAAATTATAATCAACATATCATAGCATTAATACATTTTTAGACACTTCATCAATACTTTTATTTGTATTAAACTTACATTTTCGACTGTCCTGCATTCATCAGCTCTGATGATGACTGCAGGACAGTTGAAACTGATAGTTTAATACAAATAGAAGTATCGATGAAGTGTCTAAAAAGGTGTTAATGGTATATGTTATAAAGAAATCAATACATAGAAAAAAAGAATTATAAAATTATAAATTATAATCAAACTATTTATTTTCTACAATGTTTATGATATTCAGATATATTAGGTTTGTAAAAAAAGAATAAAATTTAAGTTTCGCACACTTATTATTATTTTTTAATATTACACTTTATATTAAGAATAATAAATCATTTAATAGCGACTAAAATACTTTATTTAAAAATTTTGTTTGTCACAGGTCTTTAAATATATTGGTAAAGGAATGAACTTAAAAGATAATGTATTTTAAATCTAAGCTCATCCTATAACATCTGAAAATCAAGTGTCACATAATCTACCAGCCATATAACTATCAAATTATTATTTTATCTAGTTTTTAGAAATGATCATTTTACACTTTTGAGGCTAACATTAACAAAAATGTTTAATTACATAAATATCACATGACCACCACTTCTTATGCTTGTGTATAACTGTTTTAAAACAGGCAAAACTCACTATACACATTACCACACACAGCAAGCTAGAGTAATCACTGGATTCCAGAAGGCTTGTGCATAAAATCCCCATCTAGGTGCAGTGCTTTCAGATTCAATGCTCCTCACTGATGAAGCCTACAAGCCAGAAACTAGTCTGGGGATATTGGATGAGTCGGCACTAGATGGGGCTTTTATACCCAAGCCTTCTGGCATCCATTGATTACTCTGGCTTGCTGGGTGTGGCAATATGTATAGTGAGTTTTTGCCTGTTTTAATTACATAAGCATGTGTAACACATATAAAGGTAGAGATAATTGCAAAGCATTAATGTAAGTATATTGGCAACATATATTCTAATTTAAAATTCTTACCAGTGGATGCTTAAGATTCCAGAAATTATTATCTTATTGTTCATTTTATTTTATAGAGGAATCTATTTGTTGAATATAAAAAACTTTTCATTATTTTATTAAAATTTTATGCTCACTTATTTCAGAAACACTTTTTAGGTGGTTTAATGATAAAAATAAAATTATTTTTAAAATGTTTCTCTTTCAACTGACCATTACATGATAAAATTTCACTATCCAAGACAAGATAGAAGAGAAAGTAAGATTCCAAGAACCAACACTTGACTACAAGCAACAATAGCTTAGTATTATTTACTATCTTTTAAAGCTTCATATTTTTTTTCTATATGTCATAGCATCGACCAGGAGGCGAACCCACAACCGTCTGTAAACAACTACTTGCTTGTAAGGCGGCTGCGATGACCTCTCGGCTAACAACGCTTGACAGCTTCATATATTTTAGTAAGTATTTTTAAGTTGCTTTTGTTTATCAGTAAAAACTTAAAAAAAGAGTTAAGTTATTTATATAATGTAATGACTTTCCAGATTAAAGAAAGTAGATTATTTTTTGAATGCTCTATATAGTGTCTTGTTAAAGCTATTGTATAGTAAGTATATGCTTCAGTGTTATGCATATCTAACTCAATATATTGTCTAAGAATTAATTACAATTATTCAACAATTATTAAGAAGTATGTTCGATGTATGCATATTAATAATAGGAAATCTAGAAGCGATAGTTAGATAATTTATAAAGAAAGGAAATTAATAATTGTGAAACAAATAAGTACTTAAGTTGCTGAAGATTTTTTTTAAAACTTCTTTGGTAGATTTTGGGTAATAAAAAAAAGAAATACGCATGATTAAATAATATTCTAAAAATATTTGATTGAATACAAGTATAATTTATATACTTGGAGTTTTTTTAAATATAATTATATAAGGGATTTTAACATAGATCTTCAACCTCCCACCAGCTAGCCCCTCTAGCTCATACAACCAATACACATTACCACATACATGTGAAAAATTGAGTGTTCTTCAAAATACTATTTTGCACTAAATCAGCACCCACCCATTGGTTCATATCATCACCTTCTACATACATATATAATCAGTGCTTAGTTTATATTAAGGTGGCAAATATTCAAACTTTAATGGACAGGCTTCAATCTACTCAATCTTCTAACTCTTTAGCCAACCATAACATTGAAAATCTATTATTGGTGATCATTTATCTTTTTACATGTGTGTGGTGATGTGCATTGGTTATATGAGATAGAATAGTTGAAAGGAGCTTGAAAGTCTGTGTTCAGACCCTTTATATAATTCATAATATAAAAGAAGGGACATTCATTAGAGATATTTATTATTAAATTAATTTAACATTTAGATACTTCTGTTGAAAAAGTGGTTTAGTTAAATTTTTGTAACTTTGACGTTTCTTAATAATGTAAAAACTATACGTATGTGCACACACACGCTATATATACATATATGTAGTATATGTGTGCGTTGGGACTGATACTAAGAAAAAAATTTACAGTTGTTTCATTTTTATCTTTGTAGAAAAAATGACTATCAGTGAATGATACTATTTTTGATAAAAGAAGTATGTCCAGCTATTTTTTTTTCATTTACCAATTTTAGTCATTTAGAGCAGTGGTCTTCAATCTTTTCACACCTGCGGACCGGTGAAAATAAGGATAAGGTTTCTCACGGACCTGCAAAAATAACGATAAGGTTTCATGGACCAGCAGAAGTCTAGAGATAAATTTTCTTAAAGATGTAAACAGCTTAGCCTTAGCTGAAGTTATATATATATATGGAGTTTGTATAATAAAAACTTTTTTTTTTTTTAATTTTGAATTTTTTTAGAAAAGTAATAAAAAATTTAATTCTATCCCCCCCCCCCATAAATATCTGTGATAACTAGAAAAACAAATTAATTTATGTATGACTGATTAGATTTTGTTCTGTTTCTTTTTTTTTAATCAGGTAAAAGTGCGATGAAAAAAATAAATAAAAATTGTTTATATTAATTAAAAGTTTAAAATCTTATTATTTTGTTATTAAAACTTTCTTGCCAGTCTATCGCGGATCATCAAAGAACTTCTACTGCCTGGCACTGGGCCGCGGACCGGTGGTTGAAGACCACTGATTTAGAGTACCTCGGAATGTGGACATCATAAACCTCTCAAACCACCAATCATTTCTTTAAACTAACTGTAACAATAAGCTTGTGCAATTATGATCTTACTTTTATCTTTAATTACACTGTACAGAAATTTTAATTTCAATCTTTCACTTTTTTATGCACCAGCAATCAGTGTTTAAAAGAACATCATGAAAATTCATTCAAAAAAGGGGAAGTTTTTAGCATTTTTGCATGAGAAAATACAGTCAATAGTGAATAACCATGGAACTGTTTTTTTAAATTAAGAGCTTTGATTTTATGTAAAATAATATAGATGGAAAATGATATTTAGGAATATCCCTACTCATCATTAAATTAAAGGATTTTTTACTCTAAAATGGCTGGCTTATATAATCGGACTAAGACACTTAGTGGATTACTAATCAAAGTGATAGTTGTATTTGTAAAATAAATAATGGTAATAAAAATCAGAAAGAAATAAAGATATGTATTTAATTTTTTTTGTTAAATATATTATGGACAAATTATACTAATATTAACTTGTCAAGACTTCAATAGAGAGCAGTACTTGTAATTAAAGAACTGTTAGGATTTAAAAAATATATCTGCTTTTTGCGTAATTAGGGGGCTACAAGTTTTTTTAAAACAAATCATTGAGTAGATTGAGTTATATTTAAGTGCAAAGTGAAATTTGATAGATTCTATATTTGGAATTTTAATAATATTAAAGTTTAGGTTGATACTATTTTCATTTTTTCAGTATGAGAAGAAATAATCTAATATCTAATTGTCTACATAGATAATAAATAAATAATTACACACACACACACACATATATATATATATATATATATATATATATATATATATATAAAATTAACTAACATTAAATTTATATGAAATTACATTTTTCAATGCAAATCTTCTGTATGTTTTCTTATCCTTACAATAGTCTTGGAAACAACCAATGGAATTTGTTTACTTTGAATAAAAGAAATAAAAGAAAAAGATGTTTTATAGGAATAAAACTTGAATGGCTACAATTTATAATAAAAATAGGAAATATATAAAAGAGTCAGTCACAGAATGTTTGAATAAATACAAAAAAAAGAGGATTGTCACATTATAAGGAGATAATCAATTTGAGCAACAATTAAAAAATTGTGCGTTGTACATTTTTTTAATTATTTTTGCATTATATTTAGACTTAATCATTACTAATAAATTTGATTTTATGTTTTTCAATAGCGTTTAATATGTATACATAAATCAAGGCTGCAAAAAGTTTACTGCTAAAACAAAAGGAATCTTTTGATCCCTGTTTTTGTTGTTGCAATTGTTTATATATCATCATCATCAACCATTATCAATCCACTGCAGGATGAAGGTCTCTCCAAGTTTAATCCATCTTCTCCGATCTTTAGCTTCTCTTCTCCACAACACCCCTGCACATTTTCTTATTTCATCCATCCATCTCACATGTGGTCTCTTTCTGGGTCTTTTACAATCTCTTGGAATCCAGTTTAAAATTTCAATTGTCCATCTATTATCATCTCTTCTAGCAATATGTCCAGCCCAACTCCATTTCAAACTTTTAATTTTTTCAATAAGGTCAGTAACACCTGTTTGTTGTCTTACCCATACATTGCGTTTTCGATCTCTTTGAGTGGTCTGAAGTCTCTGTATTGCTCTTCTATTAAGTGTCCAAGTCTCAGATCCATAAGTAAGAACTGGTAAAACACATTTGTTAAAAAACATTCTTTTCAAACACATAGGCATATTTCCTTTTAGTATCAAGTTATTTCTACCAAAAGCACTCCAGCCAAGTTTAATTCTATGATTAATTTTCTCCATTATGTTTCCATCTGTATTAATAATCTGACCAAGGTATTTGTAACTGTTAACTTCTTCTAATTCTTCATAATCAATCTTTATTTTCATATTTTGAGCAAATCGATTAAACATTACTTTAGTCTTTTTAACATTTATCTTTAGTCCTACTTTTCTACTTTCATCTGCTAACTCCTGCAACATTTCCTGCAGCTCTGAAGCATTATTTGCAAAAACAACTACATCATCTGCAAAATCTAAATGACTTAAATACTCTCCATTTACTTTCACTCCTTTAGTTTCCCATTTTAATCCACAAAATACTTCTTGCAGCACTGCTGTAAAGAGTTTTGGAGATATGGAGTCACCTTGTCTTACACCTTTCTCAATGTTGATTTTTCCAGTATCATTATGTAATCTGTTGCTGTTGCATTTTTATAAATATTCTTTAAAATATGACAATATCCTGGATCTATACCTTGATGATCCAATCCTTAATCACTGAAGAAATGTGTATAGAATCGAATGCCTTTTCATAATCTACAAATCCAAAACATAATGACAACTCATATTTGTTTGTCCTTTCTATGACTTCTTTCAATACCTGGATATGATCTATTGTACTAAAACCACTTTTAAATCCAGCTTGTTCTCTTGGTTGGTGGAAATCCAAAGTTCTCTGCAGACGAGTTGTAATTAACTTAGTAAAAATTTTATATAAAACTGATAAAAGGTTGATAGGTCTGTAATTTCTAATATCTTCTTTATCACCTTTTTTTAAATATTAATATTATTACTGCATTCTTCCAATCTTCTGGTACATCTTTATCATTTAGACATTTGGTATATAACTTTGCTAATATTGTTTCTATTTCTTCACCTGCTTCTTTTAATATATCAATTATAATTCCATCATTTCCTGGAGCCTTTCCTTTCTTCATACACTTAATTGCATGTCTCACTTCTTCATTTAAAATTCTGGGCAATTCAGAAGATGTAATAGATATAGGAGGTACTTGTTCTTTATAACTATATAAATCTTGATAAAAATCTTCTACCAATTTCATGATGTCATCTCTCTTTTTAGTAATAATTCCATCTTTTTTTCTTATTGCAGAAATAAATTTCCTACCAATATCAAAATGTTGTTTAACATTTTTGAGACTTTTATTTTCTTCTATAGATTTCCTTGCTATTTCACAGTTATACTTTCTTATATCATTTTCAACTCTTTTCCATACCATTTTACAAAATTTGAGATATTCAATTCTTTTTAATACATCATTTTTGTATATCTTCATATTCCTTCTTTTCTTCATAAATTCTCTAGTCTCAGTAGAAATTTTATTAGTCAATTGCTGCTTTTTTCTACCAGCTATGTTTGTTGCAGTTTTTAAAAGTGTATCAGTTATTTTCATATTAATTTCATTCAAATCTGAATCATGTTCAAAATCTCCTAACACTTGAAACCTATTTGTAAGTTCTAATTTAAATTCATTAGAATGTTTCTGAAGATTAGGAATATCAACTGTAAATATTGTTTTTCTTAATAATTTTTGTCTCTCTAGTTTTACATTAACATGTAACTTACACCTTACTAATCGATGATCACTTCCTGTGTTAAATTTATTAAGAACATTACAATCTTGAAATATGTATTTTCTGTTAGTCAAAATATAATCCAATTCTTCTGTACCTTCATTTGGATGCTTCCATGTCCATTTCCTTTTAACATTTTTCTCAAAAAATGAATTCATAATATAAAGTTTTTCTTTTTCTGCAAACTCCACAAGTCTATGTCCTCTCTCATTTCTATTACCATAACCAAAATTACCTACAGCAATTTCATCTTTCATTTGTCTACCAATTCTAGCATTAAAGTCTCCCATAACAATTTTAAAATGTTGTTTACTCTGATCAAAAGCCTTTTGTACATCCATATAAAAATCTTCTACTACTTCATCACTATGAGAACTTGTTGGGGCATAAACCTGAATTATCTGCATTTGGTATCTGCTATTAAGTTGTATAACTAATCTTGCCACTCTGTCCGATACACCATCAATCTCCACAATATTGTTCTTCCACTTTTTTATTTATAATGAATCCTACTCCACTTGTATTTCCAATATGTGTGCCTTTATAATAGAGTATATGTCCACTTTTTAAATCAATTGTTTCTTCTTCTTTTCTTCTAACTTCACAAAGTCCAATAATGTCCCATTTAATATAAGACAGTTCTTCTAATTCTTGCAATCTTCCTTCACTTGAAAGTGATCTGCAGTTGTAAGTACCTAAATAAAAAGTTGTCATCAAATGGCAGCCTGGGTCCGCAATCAGGATATTTTTAGCACCCTCCGCCTTTGGCCACCAACTGCTGCCTTGGTTGGTGACTTTACAGCCTCCTGGGAATAAGGGCCATGCTTTATTTTTGTCTGTCATAATTGTGTATATGTATTGGAAAAATATTTATCATTTACACAAACATTCATTCTGCCTTATCAGGCACTGAGAAGAAAGACCATGGTGTTTCTTGATCTTAAACTCAGAGGTAAAAAGCCAATAAACTCACCATGCTGGCTAATGCATGTTGGTGAGCAGCCCATCCATGTTCATATACTATATGAATAATCACATAGTAATAACAGCTGCAACGACAAGAACGTGTGGAGTGGACATTAGGAATTTGCCCTGCTCGGTTCCTTTAAGGCCTCCAAGAGGAATCAAAGGGTCTCCTTTCAGTTAATAGCAAACTCCTTTCCATGATAAACTTAATATACCTATAAGGGACTTGAACTCATAATTTCAAATCAGCCACTGCTATCCAATCCATCTTGTACGACTGATACCCATGATCACATACATGTGAAGAAGATAAACAATCTCTAATATCCATATTTTGAGCAGAGCCAGCACACATCAGTTGGTACTCATCAGTTGGACCAGATCACCATCTCTCATACACATGTACAATCAATTTTCAGTTTATATTAAGATAGCATAGCTTCAAAGTATAATGGACAAGATTGACTCTTCTTCACTCTCCAACTCTTCAGTCATCCATATCATTCAAAATTAAAGATGGAATGCTCAAATCTCTTGCTGATGCCAATGTTATTGTCATACCCATGTAGACCTTAAGTCAATCTGACCTCTTACACATAGAACCTTAATATGTCCATTTAATTTTACATAAGAGGGATAGGCAGAATACAGGCAGAATATGTAATATTTAAATATATGTATATTATCTATCTATCTATCTATATATCTATCTATCTATCTATCTATCTATCTATCTATCTATCTATCTATCTATCTATCTATCTATCTATCTATCTATCTATCTATCTATCTATCTATCTATCTATCTATCTGTCTGTCTGCCTGTCTTTATCTTTCTATCTATCTATCTATCTATCTATCTATCCATCTATCTATCTATCTATATGTGTGAAACTGCTTACCACATCATCTCGAATAAATGAAATATATAGGTTTTACCTTAAATTTACAAGAAACACCATTGTCTTTCTTTTCAGTTGTCTGATTATAATTTTACTAAACATTAGATGAGATTCTGTGAAAGCAGAAAAAAATATAAAAATATAATGTAAAGGTAATTTTTTTATTTACAGTAATAATAGGAAAAATTTAGTATGACTTAATTTATAAGATACTGTTAACTTGTAAGCCAGTTCAGCTGTTGGTGACAAAATGAAAGAAATATATAGAATTTCTAATTGCCAATTTAATTTATCATTTGATTATGACCTTTTATTTAGATATCTAGAGATGTAGAACATTTTTAATATGAAGATAAATTAAACAAATTGAAGAAAAAACTGTCTAATATTAAATGGGACATTATATTGTGTGATGTTAAAAGAAAAAGAAGCACTTGATTTGAAATGTGGACAAGTAATTTACAATAAAGTAATCTAATATATTAAAAACAGAAATGAGGTGGGATAATAGAAAAATAATACTGTGGATACTGATTACATATTAGAAAGAGTGTCATTACACCCCAGTAAATTTTGTTCTGTAATGAGGTAAATAATTTTTATTTAGATGTATGGAGTACATTCATAAGACTAGCCTTTAATATTTTTGTGCTGAAATTGAAAAACCATTGAATGATGAAAATACATTGCATAAATTTGAAAACGAGGCAGAAGTCAGATAGCATACACTGTTAGTCTGATGGTTTGCTATGATGGATTGTTTCTATCATATACTGGAATTTTAATTATTTTTAGAAAAAGTAAACTTTATTTATTAAAATTTTATGTACAAACATATTTAACACTTCATTTGTATATTGTAAAGACAATAATCCAAAATATAAATATTAGAAATATCTAAACTAGAATTTGTGTAAAAAAAATCTGTAGATGATGATTATTTTTTGAGAAAAATTTAAAATGAAAGTAATATATAATAGATTCAACATAAAGAGTGATTATTATTTAGTGAGATTTAAAATATATGCAGTTTAAATATAGAGAGACAAAAGCTATTAAAAAGCCCATGACAGCAATAAATACCCCTAAGTATTCAAATATAATAATAAATGTAATCTATGACTCTTAGATCATTCTAAAACATTACCCAATTTCAATAACTACTCAAACATGAATGAATTTAATAAGGAGATAATTGGATATGCTAGTTAAGCTAGTAACATAGATATTTAGAAGAAAAAAATAAGACACACATGATGAAAATAAATTATATGAAAATATTAAAAAATATTTAGCAAATGTAAAGACCTGAAATTTTCCAAAAACAATCAAATAAATAATCAAATATTGTTATTGCTCAGAAGTTCATAAGAAATTCAAGCTCTGAAGGTGATAGGAATGGATGAGCAACTACAAACCTTAAACATCAATTTTGTAGTCTATCCATGTATTAAATCATGCAGGGCAAGCAGTTAATGATGATATATTTCTTTGTAATGTTAAATATTATTGCACATCATTCTATCTTGCTATTTTTGTTTTAATATAATGAAATTTAACTATCTATAAAAGTTTTAAAAACATAACTCCAATAATTTCGTATTGGAAGCAAAGTTGTTTCAGTTATAAGAAATAGATAGCACTATTACTAAAAAAGGATAAGATATTAAAAGTTTGTGAAGAGAGAGAGAATGACATAATAAAGTAAAAGGCAACAAAGCCTCATACTTATAACATATGAATTGTCAAATATTTGGTAAATAAAGAAATATGAGACATGTAATTAAATCTATGAAGAGTGGAAAAAGGTACAGAAAGTTATGATATTATTAATATTTAACTAAAAAAATAACTGAAGAAATGAAGAAATTATTAAAGTATATATGATAAGGATATACTTGATAATTGGACAAATGCAATAATGATAGATATTAACAAAAATAAAAATGGTATAAAACTTCATAACCTTTTATTTCTCTATCATTCTTTGGACAATATTTTTTAAAATTAGGCATAATTCACTTACAAAAATCTTTGGGTTCAAACCAATCCAAATGACAAACTGAATTTATAAATAATTTTATCACTGTAAATCACATCAAATATTAGAAAAATATGAATTGGAATTATACTTTGGATTTAGAGATTAAAAAAGGGCATTTGGCAATATATACTTTTTGTGATGTAATGCTTTGGAATATCAAATAATGATTCAGGATATTTTCAAATTCTGGAAAAATATTTCTCCAATTACAATAATAGTAGATAACTTTGTGACATTAAGAATATTAACTTTGATAAGAGTATATGTTAGTGTGAATCAACATAAGCCAAACTTTTATAGTAGTTTGTGTTACAGGAAATATATTGTAAATAAAACTGAGAAAATGAATGGAGTTTATTTATGTCACTTGAATTTATGAAGGTTATTATTTTTGTAAAATAATACTGCTCTTCAAAAAATGTTACAAAAATTAATAGTTGAACTAATGAAACTATGATTTAATATACATGCTAGTGAGCCCTTTTTTTAAAAAAAAAATATTGAATAATATTAATTAGATGAATTTAACAATTATGAAATTCTTTAATCACATTAAAGCATATTGAAGGTCTTAACAGCTGAAATTAATCATAGCATTACTATTGGATCGAGTACTTTTTTTGTAAAAATAATATTGTTAAAAATTGATAATGTCTAAGTAGCAGCAAAAGAGCAATGTTTTTAATTGTTATGTTTTTATTAGTTTTTTATCAATGGATCAAGATTTAGTTATTTAAAAAAAGTAATATTAAATAAAATTTGAACCACA
>JAQFVV010006511.1:0-30000 GCA_028023455.1 Epiperipatus broadwayi
CACACACACATGCATATATATATATATGTGTGTGTAATAAATAAAGTTTGATATCTGTATTCGTTTCACAATATATGTAATATACAAATCAATATATATATCAAAATACAGTACAATTTATATAAATTATATTCTTTTAGAAGTACTTTCGACTATACACTTTGTAGTCTTTATCAACTATATAACGTTGAATAATCAAAACGAGACAACCTTTAACAATACCCATAGTTCAATTCAGATTTCCCACAATTCTGTTATCTTAACATTTGATGACTGGCGATTCATTAACATTTGACGATTTCTTGAAATCAACATAGCCTCTTTTATTTTACGTTTATTATGACAACGTTCAATTTGAATAATTTTCATATTTTTATAATCAAATTTAAATCCATATTGACAAGATTTATTATGATTAAATATAACAGATGATGAAGGTTTATTTACATCTGTTCCATATTAATTCTCTTTTTGAATTCTATTATATAAAAGCATATGTTCTTTTATTCTCTTCTCAAATGTACACTTAGATTCACCAATGTATTGTACACCGCATCCACATATCAATCTATATATAATAGAATTTTGATTAAACTTTGAATTTTGAATTTTAGAATTATTAAGCAATCTATTTATGTTATTTGTAGAGAAAAAAAGCAATATGACACAAACCATTATAAATTTTTCCTAATAAACTTGACCTGCTCATCTGATATAAATGGCATTGAAATCCATTTCATTTTGATATTTTTATTTTTAATTTTATTATAGTGTTGATTTCTTTTAAATCCTTTAATAATATTAGCAATAGCATTTTTATAATAACCAATTTTCAACAAGTCATTAACAAATAAATGTACATTTTAAATTTTATCACTAGAATATTTGCATAATTTTTCATTTCGAAATAAAAATGATTTCAATCCAGACAGCTTATGACACATAGGTACATGTGATTCATATGGAATAAAACCTCTAGTTTCAATTGGTTTAATTAGCATAAGATAATCCAAACTGTAATCATTAAGAGTAACTTGAATATCTAAGAATTTTATGGAATTGTATTTCTCTTTAGTTATAACCCATTTTATATCCTTAATCTCATTTAATTCATTAAATAAATTGATTATTAATTCTTGTTTTCCACAAATAAAAACTTCATCCACATATCTATGATATACTTTAATTTCTTGATATTTTAATTGTTTTAAAATTTTAAAACAATTGAAATATCAAGAAATTAAAGTATATCATAGATATGTGGATGATGTTTTTATTTGTGGAAAACAAGAATTAATAATCAATTTATTTAATGAATTAAATGAGATTAAGGATATAAAATGGGTTATAACTAAAGAGAAATACAATTCCATAAAATTCTTAGATATTCAAGTTACTCTTAATGATTACAGTTTGGATTATCTTATGCTAATTAAACCAATTGAAACTAGAGGTTTTATTCCATATGAATCACATGTACCTATGTGTCATAAGCTGTCTGGATTGAAATCATTCTTATTTCGAAATGAAAAATTATGCAAATATTCTAGTGATAAAATTAAAAATGTACATTTATTTGTTAATGACTTGTTGAAAATTGGTTATTATAAAAATGCTATTGCTAATATTATTAAAGGATTTAAAAGAAATCAACACTATAATAAAATTAAAAATAAAAATATCAAAATGAAATGGATTTCAATGCCATTTATATCAGATGAGCAGGTCAAGTTTATTAAGAAAATTTATAATGGTTTGTGTCATATTGCTTTTTTCTCTACAAATAACATAAACAGATTGCTTAATAATTCTAAAATTCAAAATTCAAAGTTTAATCAAAATTCTATTATATATAGATTGATATGTGGATGAGATGCTCAATACATTAGTGAATCTAAGTGTACATTTGAGAAGAGAATAAAAGAACATATGCTTTTATATAATAGAATTCAAAAAGAGAATCAATATGGAACAGATGTAAATAAACCTTCATCATCTGTTATATTTGATCATAATAAATCTTGTCAATATGGATTTAAATTTGATTATAAAAATATGAAAATTATTCAAATTGAACGTTGTCATAATAAACGTAAAATAAAAGAGGCTATGTTGATTTCAAGAAATCATCAAATGTTAATGAATCGCCAGTCATCACATGTTAAGATAACAGAATTGTGGGAAATCTGAATTGAACTATGGGTATTGTTAAAGGTTGTCTCGTTTTGATTATTCAACGTTATATAGTTGATAAAGACTACAAAGTGTATAGTCGAAAGTACTTCTAAAAGAATATAATTTATATAAATTGTACTGTATTTTGATATATATATATTGATTTGTATATTACACATATATATATATATATATATATATATATATATCAAAGATTGATGATATTTAAACTTAGTATGTGCAATGGTACTTGACTCATTTTATGTATGTTTATACTCCATCACTATATTCAAAAAGTTTAGAAAAAAAAACTTTTTTTTTAATAATGAATATTATTGCTCAGTATGAGCACAGAATTAATGTTTTATTTGTACTAAATTCTTACATAGTACATCAATTAATTATTATCATGGACATTTACTTAGGCAAAATTATTACTATAAAAGAACTTGAATGCTTTATAATTAGAAATAAAGCATTTTTACTGGGCACATAAATTAGTATGTTTCACAATTAAAGTGATGGTCACATTTAAAAGATCCTAGACCCCATTAACAAAAGTTAAAACCAGAAATTATTCTGAAGATGCAAATTTAAACCTAAAACTAAGGATTTTATATAAATTTGGTTATTAGTGATTATTCAATCTCACTCTAGGTGGCAGCAGAGTGGAGAGTTGTTTAATTGGTTAGAAATTTGATGTTCATCCCTTAGAAACAATGCTAGATTTCAATAGGTATTAAAGTCTAAAATCCTAATTTGAATTTTCAAGTTTATCATGTTATTAAGACAAGGAATTTTTTAAGGTGCTGTTGTGGAATCTGTTCTTGGGTTACTAATGAGAAAAATTCTGACACTTTTGATATAGTATAATTATCATTTCAATTAAAGATATTTAAATACATCAATAATATAATATAAAACATCTTTATATAACAGCTATAATATATATACTAACAATCATAAGCATAAAAGCTCTTTGTGGCAAACATTAAGTTTTGCCCTTTTCAATATGCTTCAACTAATTTACAATTATTGTGTAATGCAATGCACTATAGCTTCTTCTTTATTGGAGTCAGGAATCTCTCAACTACTTTGCCCAGAGAAACCTGTTAGCCACCTTACTTTCCATTTCTATTCCCCACCCTATGTTTTTACTATATTCTTCTCTATTCTGTTCCATCCTATTTCCACAACATTATCTTTGTCCATTCCATGGTCTTTATGTCTAAATCCCCTCATTTCATCCAAACCCAGCATAAAAAACAAGAACCCACTCTCTGTATAATCACTTTGTTTATTCTCCCAAAACTTCATTATTTGTACCTTTTCTGCCTGTAAGCATTTACATTCAATTAACAGATACCTAATATTTTCCATGCCTTCCTTACATACTTTGCAGACTAAATTACCCACATCCCTCCATTTATGGGTATATTCATTTGTTGCTAATGATTCTGTTCAAGCCTTAAACAGTAAACTGCTTTCCTTGCTATTATCATAAATTAACTCTCACCCAATATTCTGTTTACTTCTACATATATTTAGACTCTTTTTACTCTCCATACTAGTTCCCCATCTCTCCAACTTCCTATTCTTTATTAATGCATCTATTCTTCTATCCCATTCCTTAACACTATAACACTCAACAATTCTCCTAACACAATCATACCACCTTTTGTATAAGTATACTGACATAAAGTTTTCATCCAAATCTTCTGCATATCATACTACCTTTCTCACCCATTTTGCTGCCTGTCCTTTAAATCATAATCCAATTAAATACTATTTTGGCTATTTTCTTATTATCCATAAATTGCAATCTACCAAACATTTTCATTTTGTTTTTCCATCTCTTATATAAAAACTTGATCATCTCATTTCACCATGAATTGTCTTCTTTGCTGTCTACACATCTGCATTTAATGCATGTCTTCCTACTTCTCTTTGTACTTTTTCTAAGCAATCTAACACCCCTTTACTAACACATAATGCATCATTACCATAAGTCAACCCTGTTACTACCACTCCCATACAGTTCTTGCTACATCATATTTATTATATGAAAACACTGCTAATTTCTTTATCAGTTCCTTTCTTTTCTTTGCTTCATTTATGAATTTTGTATCCCATTCATCCAAGCAATTTCTCTGATTATTCAAGACGATTCCCAAATAGTTATATCTATTCATCACATTTAATTTTATATCCCCCAATAAAAATTCATTTTCTTCTCTTTTCTCAGCATTTATCATCATTATTTTTGATTTTTCTTCACTAAATTTAATCCCCATCTCTGTACCCATGCCTCCCATCTACATTGCATACATAGCGACATCTATCTGATATATATAAAATTAACTATAACGTATAAAAACCATAACATATTTTAAAGTTATGTTTTAATAAGTTATAATTAATTATTGCTGCTATATAAAGATATTTTATATTATATCGTTAATTTATTTAAATATATGTAAAAGCAGCGTAATAGATTAAACTTCTTTCCATTTTTGATGATCGTCTAATTAAAGATATATATGCAGAAGGTTTTTGCTTGAACGGATGGATAGACAATTTCTTAAACTATATAAATCAAATATTTAAAACTGTAAATACAATCTTATGATGATTGTGGGCATTTTAATTGTTTTTGAGAGGTTGAAAATAACGCAATAAAAATGATATAATTGGTGATCATGTGATGTCTATTAAATTAATGAATGAAACTTTTTTTAGATAATGATGATATTTGGAAAAGAAGGGACATTTTGATCATATTTTGAACAATGAAATAAATTCTGAAATGGCTACATTATACTGTAATTTTATTGTATCATAAGCATTTTGAGGGTAAAATAGCTCTGTGTGATTTTAAAATTAGAAAAGTTCCAAGTCTTAATAAGTTACCTGGTAGTGATATATTAACTATAAAACTATTAATTTTTTTTTTAGGAATATGTGAACTCATAAAATTGCACCATTTGATTTAACGAATATTTCTACATTATTTATGTGAAAAGTCATTAATATAAAACTTAGTAAAATATTTTCAGAAATTCAATTGACTAAACTTATTTTAGTATAGATACACGATGACACATGGTTTTAGAGAATGAAGGCATAATACAGAAATGTTATTGCCAAAAAATGCAAAAAAATGTTCTGGGTAAACATGATTGATGTAATGCACTTACTAACTTGGTCTTTAGTGTTTATTTAAATAATGCCAATTAATTTAATACAAAAGTGAAAAAGTTTGTCTGAATAATTAATTGTCTTAAAGTAATATTGTTTTATTGTTTTTATATTAAAAAGTTAAAAAAAAAAGAACTACAGTTATTTGTCAAGCTTTGGTGGTCGAGAGATCAGCGACGGCTGCTTTACAAGCAGTTGACCCGGGATAGCGGGTTCGATTTCCGGCTGAGGCTATGACACATGAGAGAAAAAAAAAGAACTACAGTTATTTATATTATTTATTCAAGTTGAAATGTTATTAAATTAATTTTAAACACGAGTCTTGAAAACTGAGAAAAAAATAAAATCCGTTTTCTCAGTATCTAAATTGGTCAACGCGATTATATGAATTTATTATAAAAGCATATATTTTTCTGCTGTCTTCAGTATTAAAATTTAAATCTAAATTCCCAAGCATAACTTTCAAGTAAAATAAAACACTTTATTATAAAGGAAAAGTACAATTTAGTGTTTTCCGATATTGAGATTCATAAATATAATTTAAGAATTAAAAAAAACTATTGCAATATTAACATTAAAAAAAAGGTATAAGTTTTTATGTCATGACTTAAAAAAATGAAAAATCAGTGTTTTTACATAGAATATAAATATATTGTTTGATGGAAGCATTTATTTATTAAATAATTATTTATCTGCTTTACTTAATTATAAATAATAATGTCATGGCACATGTGCTTTACAGATGGAATGCTATTTATACTGAATTCTCTCCTTTTGAAATACAAGATAAAGTCTTTTTAAAAGATAGAATGGATCACTCTATCTTTTTCACCTAAGCTATATGTATGGGACAATCTGAAGCACTTAGAACTGAGAGGTGAAGATTTAATTAATCACTTTAAATTACCAATCATATAAAACATTGCAATAAAAATATTTATTTAATTATAAATTCCTAATACATTTGATGAATAATGTTAGAGCTAGTTAACACTTTCTTTTTCTTCTTCTTTAAAACTATTACAAAGCATTCCTTTTAAGTTTTCAAATTCAAAAACTACTCAAAAACCTTTGGAAACCATAACAATTATTTTAAAATATATTGTACAAATTAATTAATTCTACATGATTATTAATGTGCATTCATTTTTATTAAGAGAATTGTATTTAGATTCTTAAGCACCCTCTGATGAATGGCACTTATTAAAAACGATCATATCTACATTAATTTTTAAATTTATTGTTCTTTTCATTATTTTTAGAGAAAAGAATTGGTGGTGGTATTATTATTATTATTATTATTATTATTATTATTATTATTATTATTATTATTATTATTATTATTATTATTATTATTATTATTATTATTATTATTATTATTATTATTATTATTATTATTATTATTATTATTATTATTATTATTATTATGTTTCAAAAGGCCTTTATTGTCTCAAAAGAATACGGTAATGGTTACATAGATTATGTGCTACAAGTTTTCCAGTTACAACCAGGTTACAATTGTTATTATTATTATTATTATTATTATTATTATTATTATTATTATTATTATTATTATTATTATTATTATTATTATTATTATTATTATTATTATTATTATTATTATTACTATTATTATTATTATTATTATTATTATTATTATTATTATTATTATGTTTCCAAAGGCCTTTATTGTCTCAAAAGAATTACAAATTTTGCATTTACATAGTTTGTCTACATATAATATCCTGGATTGTCCATTATCATTTGAACACCATTAGCAAATCAATTACTTATAATAGAAAGGAAAAAATTGTTGCTAAATTGTCCTTGTTGCTAATTTGACATGCATATCCTTCTAAGTTTTTTTTTATAATGTTTAATTTCCTCAATTCACTATAACATAGATCTAATCTTAAGTAATGACCAGGTTGCTGCATAAATGTCAGGTCTGGCCAGTCTCATCCCTTTTCTGTATTATTTCAAGTTTATTTGAAAAAGTAACTGGATGTCTCCTGGAATTGTTACCAATTAGAAAAGTGCATCTAGTACACCAGTATGCATATAGCACAAAGGTTGCTGCCCTGACACTTGGTGTTAATCCTTCTCTAAATGCAGAAATCAATTGATGCATTGTTACATTAGACCTCCTGTAACTGCTAGTTATGAGATTTCTTATGTGCCTAAGTCCCTCACAGTGATATAGCAGATGTGATAGGGTTTCCTCAGCTCGATGGCATAACCCACAAAAGGGATCAATTGACGTATACAGTCTTTTATGGCAAAGAAAATATGTGGTAGGTAATGCAGATAGATTAAGTTTTATTAGAAAATGGAAAAACTTTGGTTCTAAGGCCCATCGTTTATACCTTTTAATCAATTGCTTATTATTAATTCCCAGTATTGGTTCTAAAGCAATTGTGTTATTATCTTCATGCATTAATTCATAAATTTCCCAGTATTTGTATTTATTAATAAATCGCTCTGGGATTTTTGATTCTGTTTTACAAAGATGTATTAATTGTTCAAAATATGATAATTTTTTTGGTGGTGGTTTATCAGTTGGAATGACCTCTATGAGCTGCTTAATTTTTGGAAATTGTTTAATAATATCAATTATATTGTTCCTCATTCTCTGTTTTGCAAAAATACCAATATCATGTAAGCCCAAACCATTTTTATTCAATGGCTGACATAGTTTTGCCATTGATATTGCCACGACTTTCCTTGACCATAGTAGTTGATTGCAAATGGTCTTAATTATGGAGATAAAAGCTTTTGAGAAAGCAACCACTGGCATAAAGTAAACTATCTTAGTCATCATCAAACTATTAATCAATTGAATCTTGGAATATACTGACATATAGGTATTGGATAGAGAGTCTGCTAGTTTCTGTATTTCATTTTTCAATGACATCTCATTCCAGTAGTCCCTAGATGGAATGGAAATCCAAGGAATGAGCCTGGCTTTGCCTGGAAAATGGATGTACATGGCCTTCCTGTGAATATAGTCCATGCTGCTGTTTTTTCTGGATTGAAACTTAGTTTAAATTCCTTTGAGTATTCTTCTAAAATCATCTGTAGTTTTGGTATCTGCCTTTTTGATTTCAGGAAAACTGTAATATCATCCATGTATGCAATGCAGGTCAATTTTTGATCTGTTCCTGGGATTTCCATTCCCTCAAATGCCTGTTGTAATCGGACAAGAAGGGGATTTATATATAAAATAAATAAGATGGCACTAAGTGGAGACCCTTGTGAAAGTGATTTAGTTGGTGTGAAAGCTGGTGAATTTCTGCCATTTAGAGTAATGTGAAGCTCATGATTTAAGAGTAAATTTGTTATAACATATATATGTGATTTTGGCATTTCAGTGTCATTCAATAATCTCAACAGTATAGATATATCAACATTGTCAAAAGCCGAAGCAATATCCAGCTGTACAACAATCGGGCCATATCTTTTCTTTTCTCTAACTGATGTCAAAATAGCCTTAAATAACATAGCAGCTTGTGTGGTAGATGAATGTTTTTTAGCAAATTGAGCTGGTGAGATCATCGGTAAAATAAATGGTTCTATTTTATCTTTAATTACTTTCTCTAAAATCTTTATGGGCAATGGACCCATTGATATTGGCCTTATCTCTGATAACAAAGGAATTAACTTCTTTTTTTTATTAAACGGCACAATCGCGATTGTATTAACTCCCTCCATTGTTATTATTCCCTGTGATAAATAATTTGCCAGATGACACAGGCATTTGCTAGTCAGTTTGTCAAGGTGTTTTAATATGAACAGTGGAATTTCAGGGCTTCCTGGGTGACAGTTGTTGTCCATTTTATTCATTTTCATTATAAAATCATCTATAGTATATGGTGATTCAGTCTCTGCCATTCCAAATACATTTGGCTGGTATTGTATCAATTTTCCTGGTCCCAGCTTATCTTTAAAATAGTTAAGAATTGGTAATATCATATTATTTCCAGTAAATGTTTCATTGTTTATTTTAATTGCTAATGGCACTTTGATTTCAGGTCCCATCCCTAATGCCCATCTAATATATTGCCAAGTCCATGTGTGTTGATGCATTAGGCATATTCTACTTTTTTTATTTTTTAAATAGCTCTTCAGTGTTTCACATGCTTTGTAATAAGCATTTCTTAGTATATGTATACGTTTCTGTGTGTGCTGATTAGGAGTTATGGCCACAATACGTTTATGAATTTGTTCTGCAAGCTTCAACAACCCTGAGGGAGGTGGCTGATTTTTCACTATATGATTAATGTTAAATGACAGGATATTAATGTAAGCTAAATATTGCTGTATTGGTTAAAGGTCATTGAAAGAATTTTATTCCACATAATATAAGTCTCTGAAAAAATAAATTCGGGTGTTAAGGTTAGAATCAACATTCTTATTGTTCTAGTTAATTGCATTCTAGAGACTTGTATATTTCTGAGGTCAATTGATATGAACTGAGCTGAGTGATCAGAAATTGCTGAAGGGATTAACTTCATGATTATTAGATGATGAAACACTGGAGAGTAAAAACAAAGATCAATTAATGATGAAAATCGGCCATTATGAAATGAAACAGCATCTTCAGGTAAGTAACCCCTTGCACTCATCAATGGAATTGATAATTTATGTATCCACTTATTTATAAACTCATCATATGTTACATTGCAGTCTCCAATCAAAATTGTTGGATTAGCTGTAGATCCCAGTGTTGAATTAATTGTGGCAATTATTGTATTTATTTTATATTTTTGCAATGGCATATAAACAAAGATTATTATTATTATTATTATTATTATTATTATTATTATTATTATTATTATTATTATTATTATTATTATTATTATTATTATTATTATTATTATTATTATTATTATTATTATTATTATTATTATTATTATTATTATTATTATTATTATTATTATTATTATTGTTATTATTATTATTATTATGATGATGATGATGATGATGATGATTGTTGGTAAGGCTTTTAAGGTTATGGGTGCCATTATTAGACATGGTTATCAGTTCAGTAATGATACTAAATGGAAATTATTTTTTTCATTGGTTCTTCCTATTATTGAATATGATTCAATAATTTGGAACCCTAGTTCTTTGCAAGGATGTAACTTGTTGCAGTCTATTTCAAAGAAGTTTTTCAAATATGTTTTTTGGGATGGTAAAATGATTAATCTTTCATCTAGACAAAAGTATAGGGATTTGAAATATTTTTATAAAATTGTTAATAAACAGGTTATTTTATCAGATATAGTTTCAACTATCTCAATTAGGTCTTTGAGTTACGATACTAGGTCTACTTGTGTATATTGGATTCAAACATGTCGTTCTAATATTCTTAAATTTTCCCCCTTATTTAGGTTACTCTCTTTATATAATCAAATTGGGAGTAACCTTAATCTGTGTGATATTAATTATAAGAAATTTTGTAATCTTGTTAAACTGAAATGTTATGTTTGATTTTGTCTTTTAAATTTTACTTTATTATGTATACATGGATATTTTAATTTTATGTTATATGTTTTATTTTCACTTTTATTGTGTGTGCAAACTGTAATTGGCTTTATGCTGCTGTTTAGCACTTACATAAATGAATTGAATTATTATTATTATTATTATTATTATTATTATTATTATTATTATTATTATTATTATTATTATTATTATTATTATTATTATTGTTGTTGTTGTTATTGTTGTTGTTGTTATTATTATTATTATTATTATTATTATTTGAAATTAGTACAATAGTGTTGTCAGTTGTAAAAAGGTTTGAAAGAATAGAAGATTAATGTAGGTAAAATTAAGGGAGTTTGAAATCGAATAAAAAGAAGAATGAAATTTGAATCACTGCATTAAATATTATGAGTATAGTTGTTAATATTACTATGTTGATCTCGATAGTAAAGTGAATCTCAGTTTTGTTATTTAATTCTTTGGGAATATCTTCTCATTATGTAATTCTATTTATGCCATAAACTATGCTTATGTAGCACTTTATTCAAATCATCATCATTCATTATTACATTAGGAATATGAATTAGATTTGAGATATGTTACCGCATAACCATATGTAATATTTAGAATTAAGTTGATAATTTTATTCCAAAGTAACAAGTCCCTTTATGAAGTTGTAATGTTTTTACTTTTAATATATGAATTTGTTTAAATGTTTTGATCTTTTTTAAAAACCAATGTATCAAAATTAATTTAATATAGAATCTTTTATTAATTTTAAACAACTTAAGCATTGGTGCCATTTAATTTTTTAATATAATATTACCTGTTGACCTTTAAAAGCATTGATAGTTTAAATGATGAAAACATGAGTAAGTATTCATTCCCATCATTTATAATGATCCTTCAAAATTTCCCATTACAATATTACTTATTTTTCCATTTAACACATTACTGCATAAAATATGTGTAATGTATATAAATATTAAATTTTTTCAGGGATTTATTATGATGTAAACCCAGAAAATTGAGAGATTATATCCATGTAAACAACCAGAGTTTATCTTTGATGCTGTGAGAAAACCATGAATTACTAAATGATAGTTTGATGCCAATTTTCTCTAGAAACCTATAATCATTTTTTGGTCCTGAGTTTAATTTTAAAAAAAAGGTCCTCTTTTACTTCTAACTCAAATGGCTATAAGTATTTAAACCCAAAAAATCTATTTTTGTAGGTTCAGAAGAGTCATCTTTTACATCTTGAAAATAATAATTAATTTCCCCCAAAGAGTTATATATGTCAAATATTTTCATGAATTTATTATGATGTAAACAAAGAAAAAATAAGGGATTATATGTAAGAAATAAATTGGTGATCTACGTTTGTTTGTTAAGCAGGGAAAAGGTGTATTTAAAAGTAAGGCCAGCATAGCTGCCTTGCAAGCAGTTGCTTGCAGACAGTTGTTGCAGATTCGCTTCCCACCGATGCTTTGACATATGGAAAAAACAGTAATTAAGAGCATATTTATTTATTTTAAATTTACCATCTCACTAACATCTCATATCAGTCAAATATCAGCTAATTAAAAAAAAGTGGAGGATTATTTCCTTTAATTTCGTAATCTATAGCTTACATTGTATGATATAAAAGATGAAGAGTTATTTATGCATGCAGAGACAACTTTGATTTATTTATTTTTCAACAATGTTGTAAAAAACTAAGTCCACTATAATTTTTTTTAATAAATACTTTTTTATCTTGCATTCATATTAGATGGAGAATCAAGGATTATGATTGGTTAATTATCAATAATCTAGAGAAAAGTGAAAAGGAAGATGTCAAAATTTTGCCATAAAATTAAACGTTACTTTTACTTTTAAAACTTCTGTTTTTGAAATACTAATCATATTGGAAATGCTGCTAAGTCAGAGATTTGTAAAAAATTATGCTGTAATAGAAAAAGGAATCTATTATTATTTTTGTTCTCAAAATAATATATATATAAATTGTTATATTGGAATAAATATCTGATTTTAAAAAGCAAACTTATTGAAAGTAAATACATACAAACTAATAATCAGTGTGTAATTGTATAATTAAAGTAAAAGTGTTGCTTTGGCTAATGGAAATATAAAGGAATAGCAATGAAATCTTCCAGAAAGTACTTCGTCCTAAAAATTATAAGAATAAAATATGAAGATGATTTTATTTAAACGACATTTTCAATGGTCGCTTCTTTCATTGAAAATGTAAATAGCCCAGTGGATGCTCCAAAAAGGGTTAACAAATAAAGAATAATCCTAAAATTTGTAATACCATTTTTAAACAAGAAATAATGTTTAATATTCTCATTTAATACAATACTTCTTTAATCTAATGTATTATTGTATTTGTGTTTGCATTGTTTCAGAAAATAATCTAATGTTTGGAAATATATATATTATACAATCATTAAAATCAGTCAACACTTAAAACATGCCAATATCAAAAACAATCAACAATCTCAATCTGTTGTCATGGCAACTTTCTTTTAACAATAAAGGCAAGGGAGAAGATTGATTGCAAGAATTGAATGTTGAAAAATACATGCATGTAAAAGAGATTCTGATATTAATTTAGCTAATATGTTTTACAATAAAATTTTATATGTATATGCAAGTTTTGTAAGTTATTTATTTATTTCATTTATTTCTGCCAAGATATGAATAATTTTTTCTAGATTATAATTATTATTGGTACTAGTTATGTAACATTGTTATATAAGTTTTTTTCATGGAAATTACAGTTATAGAATTTTTTATATCAGCTGTCGAATTTTTTTTTAATCAATTGAGCTAATTATTTAGTAAAAACATTTTTTGTTTAAAAGTGAATCATGTATGTTGTTTCTCTTTTATTGTGCACTTGTATTAGAAAAATATTTTTTTGGATTTTATGATACACTTATTTAATTTTATATCCAAATTATACTTCACTTATAATTTTAGTTGATGTTGCTTATTAATAGAATGCATCAAGACCATATTCTAACTAGGAAGGTTTAGCATATGTAAATTTACTTGCTGGTACTTGGACAGAAGTAGATTTTGGTTCATTTTGTTAATAAAATGAGAGGGGAACATTTGATTTTTTTAATATTATTTAAGCTCTAAAGACTTAATTTTGATTCATTTATTTGATTTAACCAAGATCATATTAAAATAATTAATAATTCCATATTTGTTATTTAATAGTAATAAAATTACACAAATTAATATTTAATAAAATATCAAAATATATGGTTTACACCCATAATATTAGACATAGGTATGATCATAATATTTTTATATCATTATTCTTTGTTTTATTATTTCTGTTATTTACTTTAACAAATATATTATTAATTTGTTAACCTAGCCTAAAATTAGCACATATAAATAATTTTATCTATGTGCTCTAATTAAACAAGTATAGTTAGTGTTTAAAACATCCTTCTCAATATTTATGCTATCTGCAAGCTAGTGCTAGAAGCTATGACTAGTAAAAATATGGAAAGATTTAAAGTAAGGCCTAGAGAATACCTTTTATTCAAAGATCATGACCAATACTGTTGATCATGACAAATAAAAGCTACCTTTATGTTTTATGCACTTGTTTTAGTATTTTAAAGGTTAGATCATGTATCTAAAAATGTAGCCAGTAATCTACACTGTTTAATGAATAAATCTGAGTTATCAACAATAATGTAAAAAAATCAATAGTTTAATGCATTGCATTTAAATTAAATATTATTTTAATGCCTAAAAATGCATTAGGTATAAGCTGACTGAACTAGGAAGTGACAAAATGCATATTTATGCATGTTATTATATCGGAAAACCTAGAGACAGACAAGTTCATGAATGATTAATATCACAAATATTTATTTATCTACACGAAGTTTGAAAAGTAATGTAGTTTTATATTTAGTGATAGTATAATTTATTTAAGACCCATTCCATTACATTTGAAAATCCAATATATGTGTGTGTGTGCTTTGCTAAGTTACTTTTTTTAACCCTAATTATGTATACATACCTCTACCATTCATTTTATTTGAATGATCAGATCATCAAGACAGAATTTATTTACATATTTCAAGTTATTGGCATATTTCTGTTGAATAACCATCGCCTATTTTCCTATATATTAAACTGGAAACTTTAAATATATTTTTTATATATAATTTTTAATATATTTTTCTTTTTTGACAAAGTAATAATCTGAATTATGTTTCAAAAGTAATGAAAATTTAAAATCAAAATTTCTAATATATATTTAAGCATTAGCATTATATCTTTAATTATACCATCCTTTACTTACAAATGATAATTAAAGGGGATTAAAATATTAAAGATGATAATTAAAAGTAATTTTTATGTCAAAATTCTGAAATAGAAACATATTATTTATTTTTTAAATATCCGTCTTCTGTTTATTAAAATTTTAATTCCAACGCATTTTTTCCTTTTATTGGTACTTTTCCGTCCACAACAAACTGTGAGTGGAAAAAAAGTATATACCGTAATAATATTCAAGTTTAACTTTTGCACATATTTTCTTTATTTCCTTGATTTCTATTTAAATTTTATGCACGAAATAATCTAATCAAAGCGAGTCATGTTTTCATATATATATATACTTGAAATATACAAATGTTAACGGAATTAAGATAAGTATTGATAATGACTGCAAAGATAGTGACGTCAATATATAAATAATTATACATGTCCACATAGCGGTCGTGTTAAGAAATAAAAAAAGGTCTGTGTACATTTGTAATAGTAACTTACTTGTCAAATAATTAAATGAGATATTATATCGACGCAATCAAATAGCATATGGCAAAATCCGATCAAAGAACGATGATCACAATAATTTAAGGGTTGATACTTTTGACAAGTACTGGACTATATTTTAATATACACCAATAAAAATACGTTATGGTTGCAAATAAATTATTGAAAATTGAATTATTAAACCATTTCTTTAAAAGTCAACTGAAAGAGTAACATGATTAATCCTTGATTTTGGAATTGCCACCAATAATCTCACTTAATGGACCATAATCATCTCATAACTACTTTATTCTATTCACAATCTCATTAAATGATTGTTATTTCCCATAATGCTAGTTTCATTGAACAGGGCTATAAATTACTATTCAATTACAGCAAATGAATTAATATTGAATTATCACACATGCCTACTAAAATGTATACATCAGATGTAAGCTAGAATGAAAGTAAGATACATTGGAACTGTAATATCTGTAATATTTTGTTCGTCTCCTCATGTGCATGGTACACCATGTGTAACAGTTTATATTTTATTGCTAAACTTTGATTACAATAGAATATATATTGTTTATTGAAATGCAATCATGCTTTATATTTCAATACACACACACATATACACCTGGGTCTCGTTTTATGCGGTGGATAGGTTCCTCAGAAAATGCGCACAAAAACAAACGTAACTTCCCATTTTAATCCACAAAATACTTCTTGCAAAACTGCTATAAACAGTTTTGAAGATATGGAATCACCGTGTTGTGCACTCTTCTTAAAGTTAGTCTTCCTAATGCCATTTGCATTTTTATAAATATTCTCCAGAATATGACAATATCCTGGGTCTATACCTTGATGATCCAATGCTTAGCCACTAGAGAAATAACTTATAGAATCAAATGCCTTTTCATAATCTACAAATCCAAAGCATATTGGCAATTCATATTCATTGAGCCTTTATATAACTTTTCTCAATATTTACTGTACTTAACTCATTTTAAAATCCAGCTTGTTCTTTTGGTTGATCAAAATGCAAGTTTTGCTGTACATGAGTTGTAAATATCTTGGTAAAAATTTTGCATAGAACTGATTAAAGACTGATAGGTCTGCAATATATTACGATGAATCTTAAAAAAATAGGTACAATGGAATTGCACAGCACACATACTTGTACAATAGACCCAAACAGAATAATGAATACAAATCAACCTTTCTCAATCATGAGCTCACTATGGGCCACAACTTTCACTCCCACCAATTTGAGAACAACCTGTGCCAAAAGAGATGACAGAAAAAAAAAACATAAAGAGACCTGGGCAATCACAAAGAATCCACATTCTATTAACATAAAGAATGCATGAATTCAATTGTTGAAAAAATGGAACATTTCATGCCATATTTACATATTAAGCCTCATTTACATATCAAACTAAGGCCATATAATTCTAATTGCTAAACTTTAAACAGCAGTATGACTCTAGCAGTAATGTGCCAAAAGCATGCTTCTTGCATTATAAAACTTTTAAACTTCAATGGTTATTTTTCCATAATATTCGATGATAATAAGTTTATAAGAATTACATTATGAAATAGATTATGTAGTGCGTTTCCATTCCTAAAAAAATCATGTTTTGTCACACACACACATATATATATATTATAATGGTCAGGGAAAAGGTAGACTTTACCATCTGTTGTACAGAGTACTACTAGGCTATTTGAACCTAGAAAATTTGTAATTGTAGGCAGATACACATTGTTAAAGATATAACTTTTATTTTATTATCGACCATTAGCCCATGCCACTAGCTCAAGGAGATGCAGAGATTTAAATTCTTAAATGTATTTCAATATTTAAAAAAAAATATATATATAAAATAAGTCACTGTCAGTATTTATCACACAAAACGTTTATTGTATATAAACTTAAAATTGAGGAATAAATTTAGATTTTATTATTGATTTTAAATTTAAATTGTTATTTTAGTAACTCTGCACAGATGGACATTTTAATAAAATTTTATTTTAGAATGTTGAGTATAGATAGGCTACATAGATTGCACAATTAAAACTTTTCAAAATATTCAACCTCAGGCTAAAAGTTTGTAACTAAACCAACATTCACTTCCTGATATGCAGAGACAACCAATGCAATATGAAGATGTTAGCATAAAATCATGCTGACAGGATTGTGCATCTGCAGTATGATATTATTTGAATGAAATTATCCTCATCCAGTACAGGAATGTGCGTCTGTCTGGTGAAAGAATCATGTATATAAAATAAAGAGAAATGCTACTTATGGATGGGAGAGTGGTAATTTTGCCAACTTATAGTCCCTATCCATAGAGCAAAAGGGGATCAATGTTGCAGGAAATACATCTGCATTCATTGCAACATGATGACTACATCTGTGGGTCATGCATTCAGTTGGGCATGTTGCCCTGTATGCTAACACACTTCGCATTGCATTGATATAAACTTCCATATATCTCTCTACTAGCATCGACTCAACTACAAGACAAATAGTCTGAAATTAACCCCCCTCAAAATTAACAGATTTAAAAAAACCTATGCAGCTATCTACACTCAACTTTAAATTTAATAATTTAGTTAACAGATAAAAATAAATAAAAGAAAAATGAAAATGATTAGCAAACATACAAAAAATATTAATAATTGATTTAGAGTTCTTTTAAGTCAGATAAGAGTTCATTTAAAAGTTATATTTTCTTACGGATTGACTATTTATTGAAAAGATATATTTAAAAAAAAGTTCAACTGATAAAAGTTTATACTTTCCATGAGACATCTTGGTGATTCCTCCAAACTTATGAAATCCATTGCTGATACTATTATTTACTAAAGTTTATTAGGAAACGTAACTGCTACAAGCCATTTATTTGGTCAGGAATTGTCATCAGGAGGCCTTGGCTGGTGCATGCAAAGGAAATTCATTTTTATTGTAAGACTCCTACATCATGGAGTCCGCAATACCACTACAGATCATAGAATATCAATAGTCCTAATTAAGCAACAACAAATAAAACTAATGAATTCAATTGTTTTGGCTTTTATACTTTAATTAGCCTCTTATCAGCATTTTTATGGAGACATCAATCCTAAGGTCTGAATGTTTCCATTCTGGCTCATGCTGTGGCTTGGTGCTTGCATTGATCAATCTAATTTTTTTTATTCTCTTATCTGACCTTTATTATTTAAGTGCCCCAAGGGCTAGTTTGCTTTACATTTATTTAATAAAACAATCATTTCCATTTTCTAAGATTAAACATGATTCTTAAAATAAGAAATTCATTAACATTTATTTCTATTTTCTTTTATATAACTTAAAACAAAAATATTAATTTATCTTTAGATCTTTATTTTTTTTTTACAAAAAAGTACTTTTTTTCCTCATGTGTCATAGCATCAGCCGGGAAGCAAACCTGCTAACCCAGGACAACTGCTTGTAAAGCAGCTATCGCTGACCTCTCAACCACCAATGCTTGACAAAACAAGTAATTTTAAATACTTTTTTTTTAAAGAAAATTTTTTCCATCTGTGTGAATATATATGTTAAACAGAACTCTTTCAATTTTCTTTTAGTTTTTAATAAAATCATTTTTACTTAAGATTATTTCTTCTTTTATTTTAACTTTAAAATAATGTAACGGCTTATGTATACCATTACAATATATACATATTCACTCACCACAACCAACAAAACATGCCATTAAAATAAATAAATAAAATAATATAAATAAATTTGAATATTAATTAAATAAATCAATAGAGAAACAATAATCCATTGACAAGGCAACATCAGATTAAATAATAAAGTAATTATAAGTGAAAACTCTTATTATCATCATCTGTCATATATAAACTATGAATGAAACAGATTGAGATAAAGCCACATTGAAAACAAATCATTGATATTCTATTGTTTTATGTAAGTTTTGTTTGTTGTGATCTAATTTACATATGATAATCAGTTAGTTGGTGGCACTTATAGTTTTATATATATGTAAATTATTTAATAAATAAGAATTCTTTTATGATCAGTAGAAGTTGGACATGTTTGTTATTGTTTTTGTTCAGCTAGAAAACAGGTCTGATTGGTTGCTGCTCTTCATTATATCTTGGCTGTGGATTGAACTTCATTTATATAATGGAATTCCCATTTACTGAATAATATATATCTAGTGGCAACAATTAGATTACATAATGATACTGGGAAAGTCAACATTGAGAAAGGTGTAAGACAAGGTGACTCCATATCTCCAAAACTTTTTACAGCAGTGCTGCAAGAAGTATTTTGTGGATTAAAATGGGAAACTAAAGGAGTGAAAGTAAATGGAGAGTATTTAAGTCATTTAGATTTCGCAGATGATGTAGTTGTTTTTGCAAATAATGCTTCAGAGCTGCAGGAAATGTTGCAGGAGTTAGTAGATGAAAGTAGAAAAGTAGGACTAAAGATAAATGTTAAAAAGACTAAAGTAATGTTTAATCGATTTGCTCAAAATATGAAAATAAAGATTGATTATGAAGAATTAGAAGAAGTTAACAGTTACAAATACCTTGGTCAGATTTTTAATACAGATGGAAACATAATGGAGGAAATTAATCATAGAATTAAACTTGGTTGGAGTGCTTTTGGTAGAAATAACTTGAGACTAAAAGGAAATATGCCTATGTGTTTGAAAAGGAAGGTTTTTAACAAATGTGTTTTACCAGTTCTTACTTATGGATCTGAGACTTGGACACTTAATAGAAGAGCAATACAGAGACTTCAGACCACTCAAAGAAGTATGGAGAGATGCATGTTGGGAGTAACAAGAAGAGATCGAAAATGCAATGTATGGGTAAGAGAACAAACAGGTGTTACTGACCTCATTGAAAAATTTGAAAGATTGAAGTGGAGTTGGGCTGGACATATTGCTAGAAGAGATGATAATAGATGGACAATTGGAATTTTAAACTGGATTCCAAGAGATTGTAAAAGACCCAGAAAGAGATCACATGTGAGATGGATGGATGAAATAAGAAAGTGTGCAGGGGTGATGTGGAGAAGAGAAGCTAATCGGAAAAGATGGATTAAACTTGGATAGACCTTCATCCTGCAGTGGATTGATAATGGTTGATGATGATGATGATATATCTAGTAACTAGCTGGCTACATAGCTGCATTAAAAATAACTAGAGACTTGTTCAAAATGCTCCTCAGGTTTAGTTTAGGGTTATTTAATTAATGAGAAAAATAATATTTAATTTTCCCATGCATAATTTTTTATAATAATAACAGGTCTTCAATTAACTAAATACTTTAAGTCCCAATGTGATATAATGAGAATTCTCAAACGTTAAATTTATTGTAGAAGGGAAAGAAATTTATAAAATAATGTAAAATAATATATATTAAGGCTATAACCTTAAGACCATGTGATGTGATATAATGTAAGGTACTATAGCTTCTCCTTAAATGGAGTCAAGAATCTCTCAACAATTATGCTCAGAGAAACCTGTTAGCACTTTATTTTCCATTCCCCAGTCTAAGTTTTCCCATATTCTGCTCCATCCCATTTCTACAACATAATCTTGGTCACCTCTATGGCCTTTATATCTAAATCTCCCTTATCTTTTCCAAAACCCAGCATAAAAACCAATAATCCACTTTCTGTATAATCTCTTTTTTCATATTTATTTTTCCATAACTTCATTATATGTACCTTTTCTGTTTTCAAGCATTTACATTCAATTAACAGATGCCTAATATTTTCTATTTTTTTCTTACATAATTTACAGACTAAATCACCCATATTTTTCCACTTGCATATATATTCTCTTGTTGCTAAAGATGCTATTCAAGCCCTAAACAATAAACTACTTTCCTTATTATTATCATATATTAACTTGCACCTAATATTCGGTTTATTTCTATATATATTTAAACTCTTTTTACTCTCCATACTAGTTCTCCATCTCTCTAACTCATTCTTTATTAATAAATCTATTCTTTTATCCCATTCCTTACCACTATAACACTCAACAATTCTCCTAACACAATCATACCATCTTTTGTACAATTATACTGATATAAATTCTTTACCCAAATCTTTTGCATACCACATTACCTTTCTCACTCATCTTGTTACCAGCCCTTTACTCATAAACCAATTAAATACTATTTTGGCTATTCGTTTATTATCCATAAACTGAAATCTACCAAACATTTTCATTTTACTTTTTGCATCTCTCAGGTGCCTAAAAAACGACAGTAGGTACCTCTACAAATTTTAACACAAGTTTTTCTCTCACTTTTCAGTAATTATAATTAATTAGTAGTTTTAATTTAAACTATAAAAATATAGTAAGAGAAAATAATTTTTCTCTTTTTTGTAAATTATTTAATACATATTAATTTTAATCTTAAAAGAGAGGTAAAGTTTTATTTTTAATAGTATTTTTTTAAAAAAAAGTAATAAGATTTTAATACTTTTGGTAAATTTTACTTTTAATTAAAGTTGTTTTTTCTCTTCATCTCTTTTTATTGCAAAAATCAAATTAAGGCAATTAACTGATTATCTTGTTTTCTGTTTGCAAAAAAAATATTTAGTTTAAAAAAAGATGTCAAGAATTTTTGACTTGTTTTTCAATATCAAAGTTTATGGAGGGAAATATCTGAACTATTGTATTTATAAAAAATTATCTAATTGGTTAGAAAAACTATCATGTAGGATAGAGATTATGATTGGTGTGTAGAAATATTGTTCTAAAAAAAAGTAATGGGAATGTGAATAAGTGAGGTGACCTAAGTGTCTGATAAAAATAAGTATTCATAACTTAGCTGTTGAAAAGAGGGCAGTCAAGTCTTAATCCAGCTAACAAAAAAAGTAAAAGTCTTTACCAAGCACTTGCATAATATAGCAGAAAGTCTAACCAAGGTATTGCATAAAATAGCAGAAGTTTTTAAAGCTTTTAGAATATTCTGAGTTTGTCCTAAAATGATTTCTACAATAAAATCCATCTGCTAAATTCAGTTAAAAGCTAAACATCATCTTTCTCCGTGTAACTTGTCTTCACTGAAATATAATGTAGAGAAATTATATCCTAAAGTAATCTGCAACTTTGTCTTCAACCAACAGCATGAGACTCTGTATGTGTTAGTGTCACCTAGAAATTTCATTGGAAAGAATTGGACAAAACTTGCTATTTTTTAACATGGAAATACTGCACACTAGGAAAAGAACAAATTAATCATGTTCATGTGTGGAAGACTTCAAGAAGAAAACATAACTGGACAACCTACTCCACAGAAAAAAATAAAACTATGGTTAAAGGCATTTTTTATGTGAACACTGTATTTTTGTTAATAGTAATAAAAAGATTTTTTAATATAAAAGCAGTAATTTTGTTTTTGTGTAAGAATTGATAATTTCAAATATTTTCCTTAAGTTAATGTTTTCAAATTGTGAAACATTTTTTTTAATCCATTCAATTTTATTTTAAAAATAATGAGTTTTTTTTATAGAAATTTTTTTTTTTTAAAAAAATTTAATATTTTGTAAAACATCATTTTTCCCTCCTAAAAACTGAACAAAAGATTAAGCTAAATCAAAGATTACCATTTACACCTTTCTTAAACACTTTATCAATACTGTTTATTTATATCGAAACTAACAGCTTCAACTGTCCTGCAGTCATCATCAGAGCTACAATATTCAAATATTTAATTATATAATTAATACACTTATACACATATTCATATACATAATTAAATATACAATATCAACAAAAATATACATTTAAACCTGACCATTATATAATAATTTTTCATTTTATTACTTTACTCTTAAATAATTCTATCAATATTTATTTTATATCACTCTACTTTATTTTTTTTTAAATTATTATTTATTATAATTATAAATCTTAACATGTATTACAATATTTAATACATATTATTGTCATTTTACTTACATTATAAATCACAATAATAATAAAAAAAAAAAAATAGTAAAATGACAATAATATGTATTAAATAGTAGAATAAATGTTAAAGTTTATAATTATAATAAATAATATTTTTTTTAAAAAATAGAGTGATATAAAATAAATATTGATAGAATTATTTAAGAGTAAAGTAATAAATGGAAAATGATTATATAATGGTCAGATTAAAATGTATATTTATTTTTGTTTATATTGTGTATTTAATTATGTATATGAATATGTGTATAAGTGTATTAATTATATAATTATATATTTGAATATTGTAGCTCTGATGATGACTGCAGAATAGTTGAAACTGTTAGTTTTGATATAAATAAAGAGTATTGATAAAGTGTTTAAGAAAGGTATAAATGGTATATGTTAAAGTAGAAATCAATACATAGGAAAAGAAAGAAGAAGAAAATTATATTACTAAATCAAAGCTTATTATTTTTGGTTTTGAAAATGTTATTTTCCAACTCCTAAATATTTTAAAGAAATGACTTAATGAATTAAAAGTTAGTTTATAAATAGAAATCAACTGATTGATTAAATTTTTTATGAATATACATATATTTTGATGAAATGTTTAAAATTTAATATTATCATTCAATTTTTATTTATTTATTGTTAATCAATTAGTTATTAAATAATTATTTTAAAATATTTTTAGTCTTATTCCTTCCAATTTCTGTTTCATAAATTGCAATGTGTGTGACTTTATTATATGACAGCTTAATGTTCTAGAATTTTTTTAATGATCCCAATAAAACTATTTACTTATAATTGGGTAACCCTAGGAATTATTTGAAGTGATTTATAATAAACTGCTTTATATGGCTTGGTGAAATAACTTTTTGCACAATATACAATTGATTGCAATAAACATTTTGTTTTAATGAAAAATTACCGAAAACAAATTAGATGTATCTCAACATTAAAACAATAATATTTTATGAAGTATGTTGTAAATAATTAAAATGTAAAAAATGTCACTGCCTACAAGTATATATTTAGGATTACATTACATAGTGATACTAAGAAGATTAATATTGAGAATGTACAACAAGGTGATTTATTATTTCCCAAACTTGTTACAGCAATTTTACAGTAAAATTTGTCAATTAACATAAAAGGTAAGAAAGTAAAAATAAATGGACATTATTTAAGTTATCTAGATTTTGCACTTGATATTCTTGAAAACACTGCTTCAGAGTTTTAGAACATCTTGCAAGAATTATCATATGAAAACAAAAAGAAATAGAATTAAAAATATGTGCTTTTTTAAAAGAAATAAAATAATATTCAATAGATTTCTAACAAGAAGGAAATAAAGATTGACAATCAAGAATCTGAGAATATCTTATAAGTCAGATTATTGATAATGATGGAATTATAATGGATGAAATTAATCATAGAATTAGGTTTGGATGGAGTATTTTTAAATCTAAACATTTTAAAAGAAAAGTTTTTAATAGATGTGTTTCACCTTAGTTAGGATCTGAGACTTGAGCACTTAACAGAAAAACAATTCAAAGATTTCAGACCCTCAAAAAGTATGAAGATATGTATTTTAGGAATAACAAGAAAATAAACAAAATACATTAGTGAGAGAACAAATAGATATCATTGAAATCATTTGGAAAAAACTGAAAAGGATCTAGGACAGACACATTGCTAAAAGAAAGGATAACATGTAGTTGTTTGAAGTCATAAACTGCATTCCAAGATATTGTAAAAGTGTTAAAAAGAAAGCACATTTAGAATGAGTGAAGGACTAAGAAATTTTTTTGATGTATTGTGGAGAAGAGAATCTAGAGATAGGAGGAACTGGATAATTTGAAGAGAATATTGTACAATAGATTGATAGTCATTGAAAATGTTGATGATAAGCATATATTATTGAAAAGATCATAGTTTGGTATGATCCAAGTGAAGAATATTAATATAATGTTGGCAAGAAGTTTGATATATATTCATTAAAAGCAACTATTATTCATGTTATTTTTCATCAGTACAATTACTCACTTGGATTTTCAGACTAATCATATTATGAAAATTATTGAATTGTTTTAAAGAATGTGTTGACAATATAAAAATATTTGTTCTTGGATATTTTTTAAAAAAGAAAGTTGGTACGTAACTAATTAGTCATATTAAATAAATTATCAAATTGTTTTAAAGAATGTGTTGAAATTATAAAAGTATTTGTTCTTGGATTTATTAAAAAAAGATAATTGTAACTGTGACTCTGACAATGATTGCCCTATTACAAGACAACATGTGTTGCTCTCTGATTGGCTAAATAAAACAATATAGAATTTTATAAGTAACAGCAATTGACAAATAAAAACTACAAAGAAATTACAGACATTCACTGATTGTAATTACTTTAAATCTTAAACCATCAAACATCACATGATCACCATCTTTATATTAGCACATAATTTGTTGTAAACAAAGGCAAAACTCCCCATACAGTAGTGCCACCCTGTGCCAAACAGAGTAATCAATGGATGCCAGAAGGCTTGTGCATAAAATCCCTATCTAGTGCCTACTCATCCAATATCCCCAGACTAGTTTCTGGCTTGTGGCCATCATCAGTGCTCTCAGATCCAAGGCTCCTCACTGATGATGGCCACAAGCCAGAAACTAGTCTGGGGATATTGGATGAGTAGGCACTAGATAGGGATTTTATGCACAAGCCTTCTGGCATCCATTGATTACTCTGTTTGGCACAGGGTGGCACTACTGTATGGGGAGTTTTGCATTTGTTTACTTTAAATCTTCTTTATTGAGTAATGAAAATCAGACTTGGACCTATGTATCTGAGAAACGATATCTTAACCCTGTTAATTAATTTTGACATTTTTTTCTTAACTTGTTTATGGCAGTGATATTATAAAAATAAGAATTTCCGATTAAATTTTGAATTATAAGAATTCATTAAACAAATATATTAAACTTTAACCAAGGTTAAAGTTTACATTTAATGTTAAGAATGATAAGATCATTTCTAGTTTAATAAATGATTATTAATATTTATTAATATATAATTTTTTCCCTACAGTACAGGCTTTTTCATACCTGCACTTCAAAAGTAATATATAGGGGGTTTGAATTCAGACTTTCACATATTCCTCAACTATCCATGCTATCTCATACTGCTGACACATTTTATCAACACATGTTGAAAAGATAAACAATCACCAATATTCGTATTTCGTACTAAACCAGCACTTGTCAGTCGGTCCAGATTATCATCTCCACACATATATGTAATCATTGCTCTGGGGGAAATGGATGTTATCAGAGTTGTAAGTGTAGAAAGTTTGACACTTGTAAATGAAATTGAAATATAAATACAATCTTGTGTCATCTAAAAAAACTGGATACATTATATGTTCAAAACTATTAAGAACATAAGATTAATGTCATCTTATCTATAAGTAGTCTTTATTGTTTATAATTATAAAAAATAAAGAGTGTAAGGAATGTGCTATGTCCCGGCATGGGCCAACCATATGCAATTTGGCATGGTTAACCCTCTCAGTTCAGTGTCATGAGCTGGAGTAGCATCAAATGTATAAATATCAAAAGAGAAAGTGAGATGAGGATGGATTTAATTAGATTTTTTAATAGAACTTTAGAAAGTCATAAGGTGTATATAAAACAATAACATCAGGGCAATCTGTACAATTAATCCTAGTCCTGATTTGACATTCATAGAGGTAGGAGTCTCTAAGAACAACCTGTTAAATTAGTAGTTGAACAAGCAGATTATATGATTGTGATGAATATCTCCTTCACTCCTATTGTTCTTCTGGAGTGATGGAATGATTAGAACTGGTTAATCAGATTTAATTATATAATATCTGTCTGTAACCATACACGGTCTGGCTTTTTATACTTTATAATTTACAGAATTTCTTAGTCATTAATCACTATTTATCAATATTCACCTTAATTGCTTTCTTTCTAAAACTGAATACATTATCTTTATTCACTACATATAAAAATACATGACTAATATTTTTATTTAAATATAATTTATATATAGTAATTTAAATATATTTTAATTTTAGCATATATAAATGTGTGTTTGTATATAATATATTTTATATTTATAAATACCCTTATTCTACCTTAAATTGAAATGGCTGCAGTGTGGTTTTATAATAACTGTACAACCAATATCTGATATTACTTCTTAAATAAGTATTCCTTTTATGGTGGTAAATTAGATTTTTTTCTTTATAAACATTTTTTGCAATAAATATATTATTTGTATAAAAAAAAAAAAACTACTGATCACAAATAATGGAAGGGTAAACTTACTTTTTATAGCAATCTTTATAATCAATGAAATAACCACTAATGCAAATAAAAAAAGTCTATTTTCCTTGGTTTATATCACTGTCAATTGAGATATGGGAATTGCTTCCTTTTTTAAGTAAAAAAAAAAAAATCTCTTTGTAAGAGAAGTAAAATTATTTCAGTTTATACCACTATCACTTGAGATATGAAAATTATTTACTTTACTTAAAAAAACAGCAACTCTTTTCTAAAATAAATGATAACCATTGATGTGAATAATAGAGAATTATAATTATTTTGGTTTATAAAATTGTCCACTGAGATATTGAAATTGTTTACCATTTTTAGCAAAACAATAACCTGTTTTTATAATGCATGAAGTAGCCATTAATTAAGACAATTTTTCGTTCAAGAGATTTAAAAAAAATTGCATGAAGTGAGATCGGGTGAATATGGCTGATAGATAAGCTGAATTTAATTAAAAAGTGGCTTTAAACTTAAATGACACTTTATTGGCATAAAACTTGCATTCTTCTCTTTGCCACAAAATGGGATATTTAGGCTTAGATGACACTTTGTTGGGGTAAAACATGCAGTCTTCTCTTTGATGCAAAATGGGATATTTAGGTTTTAGCACATTACATAAATGTTTCAGAACTTGCCGATAAAGTGCCTGATCATTACAAACTAAAGCTTAGAAAAAAATGCCATTTGTGTTAAAACAATCAGCATTGTTTCGATTTAGGATTTCACTTGGCAAGTCTTTTTTAAGAGATGTAGGAAATTTAACATTTCAATTGAACCACTCATAAACTTGTGTTTTTATGAAACCTGTGGTTTTCTGTAAACAAAAACAGAATTTCAGATTGTTTGAACTTTTCAGTCATAAAAATCGGCAAATACTTGAAACACACGTTACTAACAAATTTATTATGTGGCACCACAATTTCACAGTTTATGTCTATTGGCAGAATGATGCAGAAAGGTTCATGCAAGAAGCAAAACAGAAAATGATTCCAGTTATTTTTGGGTATCCCCTTGTATATAAAAATGCTAACAAACACAGTATCTATCACTAATACAAATGATTTGTAAGATAACTATTAGCATTTGATCAAATTATATTACCCGTTTTAGTAGGTAAAAACATCAATATCCTTTTTTTAATTTTAATTGATTTTGTTTTTTACTTGGAATATGAGGAAAGAAGAGTATTTATATTAAACAATCAATTACAAATCTTATTTTATTTTATAAACAAATTTAATTCTAATAGCTTATTTTTCCTACATTGATTAAGATGCTGCTGATGCCAACATCCAACACCAGAAAGGGTACATATAATGAAGTTGTGGAAAACTAAATATGAAAAGAGTGATTATACAGAAAGTGAATTATTGGTTTTTATGCTAGGTTTGGGAAAAGATAAGGGGGATTTAGATATAAAGGTTATAGAGTTGACAAAAATTATGTTGTAGAAATGGGATAGAGCAGATTATGGGTAAATTTAGAGTGGGGAATGTAAAAGAAAGTGGCTAACAGGTTTATCTGGGCTTAATTGCTGAGATATTCTTGACTTCGTTTAAGGAGAAGCCATAATACATCACATCACATCAATATAAATAACAAATACTAAATAAATAACAAATACTATGTTTTCTATGTCAAAATATTTTTTGATTATTTTATACTTTACAGATTATTAAAAGTATTTATATGTTTATTGATCAATATTAATTACCATACTATAATAAACATAAACTAAGATCGTTCAGGCTCCAGTCTTTTTAATTATACTGTTTTATAATAAGATTATCTGTAATACAATTTGATAAAAGTAATCTCAATAAAGAATAAAAGGCAGATTTGTGAATTCTTTTATTTTTAAATCAATTTTTTTTTTAAAAAAAAATAATAACAAATTTACAGAAAGTACTATTTTTTAAAAAGCTACTTCTTTCACTAGGTGGCGCAAATTCATTATACAGAAAGTGAATTATTGGTTTTTAATGCTGGGTT